>VWPW01015954.1:113525-340369 GCA_013389825.1 Crypturellus undulatus | reverse complement strand
CCCGCCCGCCCGCACACAAAGAGAGGCGGCGGCGGCGGGGGCCGCGGCCGGGGAAGCGCCTCCCGCGCCGGGACGTACCACGGCGGCGGGCGCGGGTGATACCATGTGGCGGAGGAGGCGGCCGCCGCCCGCGCCCAGCGTGAGGGAAAGCCCTGCCCGAAGCGGCCGCGGCGCCATCAGCGGGCGACGATGCCGGAGCCCCCGCTGCCCCTCCGGGACTTGCAGCCCTGGCCTCAGGGCAGCGCCCGAGGCGAGCCGGAGCGCGGGAGCACCGGCAGCCCCAGCCGGAGCGCCGCGGGCCCCCGCGGACACGAGGCCGGTGTCCTGCCCCCGCCCGTCGCGGCAGCTCCCGGGGCCCTGGGCGCGCGGGGCTGCCGACCAGGCCAGCCGCTCTGTGCGCATCCCGTTCCGCTGCCGCTTGGCACCAACAAAAGCACCAACTTTCCAACCTGTTTGCCCGGATGCGGTTCAAGACAGACCTCGAGTTGCTGGTTGTCCGGTTCCTAGTGTGCCTGTGTCCACGTAGCACACAGAAAATTCACACAAAATAATCAGGAGAGCCCTGAGGGAACTAAATACTTGGAAATAATAGCTGAAACCAAAAGTTGCTATGAGAAGAACATAGTTGTATGGATTCTGGGCTCTTGTCCTGCCACAAAGGCCAAAATTTGAAGATGATTCATTCCAAATTCAAATAATTTGAATTTCCCATGCATGGATCTGAAATTTTAGCTTTGTATTTTAGAAGAGTCAAAGTGACTCTTTTTTTTGATCTGGTAGCTGCCAGTTCTTCCATGTAATGAATATTCAATAGTTTAAATCGTTATCTCTTGGCAAATATATGTATGTATTATTCAAAGCAATAGGTGAAATGCATATGCTCTCCATGAAAACCCACTTGACTTCTCTTTGGCATTACTGAGAATTGCAAGCCAAAATGAGTTATTTCAGAGTTTGAGTAAAAATCCATTACATAGTTTTAAATTAGCCCTACTCATGATTTTGGAATAAGAAGAAAATCTTAGTATTGGCACACTTTCCTGATGCTTCATTTTTCTAATACAAAGCAAGGAAGAAATTGCTGTGTCGTTCTGCTGTTTTGAAACATTGTCAGGATCAGCATCTCACCCAACATCTGCCTCTAGCAGCCTTGGAAATGCTTGCAAACACTGTTTTGAATAAAATTTTAATACAAATAGTTTCACTGAAAGATCAACACATGGTTCTTCGTCTGAGGATACTTAAGTCTCATCTAGAGCAAAGTAGTTATTTTGTAGCATAGATTTAGGTTGGGTTGAAATTGCAAGGCTTAACTACCGTTTTTCAATAACTAGGGCTGGAAGAGACAACTAAGCAAATTTTTCTTATACAAAACGAATGTAAATACAAGGTTGCTCTGCAATTCGAGTGCTCCAGGCAAAGCACCTTCTGTGTACGGTGCAGGGCGTCTGGCAGTAGGTAGGAGAGAGTTCAAAGAGAAAGGCAGAGCTCCAAAACGCTCTAATAGCAAAGCCTGGAGCAGCTCTGTGCACCCAGGAGAGCTGCAGGCCTTTTTGTGGGGTGTTGGCTGGAGAGGTTGGAGCAAGAAGAAACTTTTTTGTTTGTTTGTTTGTTTCTAAACTATCCTGTACTTGAGAAACAGGAATTACACTTAAAAATCTTGGAAACAAATGTAAATGCACCAAAGAAGTCTTATTTCCTTACAATTTCCCTTCCTAACCGGGTTAACATGTAAGTGTTATTTGGCTAGACATACTGGTCAGAAGGGGCAACATCCTTATCCGAGTTGATTGGTTTCTAGTGAGGAAGGACTGGGCTGTAAACTGGAGTCCAAGTGAGCTGATGTGAAGGAAATATCAGAGTTGTTTATAGAAACAAAGATTTGAGTGATCAGAAGAACTCCAATAGAGGCCTCAGGGATTTGAGCAAGAAGTTTCAGTGAAGTAATGTGGGATTTCACCATAGCTAACTATAATGGTTTCCTGCAATAAAATGCAGGAAAAGTATCTTACAGATACATTTTGTGGCAGTCTCTTTGAAAGATGTGGCTAAGGTGAAACATGAAGGGCAGGCAACTGCACTAAATCAGAAGAGCTACATTTTGACACTTAAGCCCATTTAAAAATAAAACGGGACTTTAGGGGGATCTTCGCTACTCAAAATCTTCTTGGGAAAATCTTCAGGGGAAAAAAAGTGAACCAGAGTTGCAATCTTTCTAATGCGGACAAACAAAGAGGAAAATGTTTCCAAGCAAAAAAAGAAAATTGAGGGCACTTCTGCAAACCCAGCTGTTCAAACTGCCACTAAAGTACAGTTCGTTTCATCATTAACCCTGACTGCAGAGGCATGTATGTGAAAAAGAAATCCCTTTCACTGATCTGGGTATGGTCAAACATCTTCTGAACTGAAGAATGTTCTTGCAACTGTTCCTGTCCCCATTTAACTATTCCAAAAGCCATATCTTATGGGACACAGATGCTCGTGCTTATGGCTTGGGGACCATGTTACCAGTAGACATTCGTCATGAGTATGTGGAAAGAGCATCTAAGAGAGAACTGAGAAGAGAAAGAAACACTCATGTTAGGGATAGCACATTGCCACTGTGACATTATCCTGTAAAAAAGATCCTGTAAATGTGTAAATAGTTCAGCTTAGATCAACTGTCATTTCTTAGATGTTTTATATTCATTTGGCTTGTGAGGACTGTCATCATTCTGGGCTTCAGTAGAATGATGAATGATGAATGCAGGCAATGGGGCCTGCATTTACAATCTGGGTCAATATATGTTCATACTGGTGGATTCAGTTGCTGGTGTTTGTTCAAGATGAGCGTACAAAAGCATTAGGTACATGTTCTAACCCAAACAAAGACGAAACAGACTATTCAGAAGCTTTGAACTGCAGCCTGCTTGGGGTGTGCCTTGCATGCTCTGAGACATTGGAAAAAACTCAAGTGGAGAAGCAGAGTTCAAACTCAAAAGTAGGATTTTAAGAAGGCTAGGATAAGCATTAGTACAAGGCCCTGTTAGGTGCTTTGATTAACTTTTAATCAGAGTCCCGGGAGAAAGAAAACTGAAGTTGTGAAATGGATTTTTTTTTTTTTTTTTTTTACCAGAAACTGTATTTTTCTGGTGAGGAGAATGAGAGGGAAGGACAAGGATTTTGCACATTGCTGAAAATACAAAAATACAAATATGACTAAGATATCATATTGCATCATCTGTTTCTTTCCTGACTGAAATAACCTATGAGATCCCGTGCTTTGGCTAGCTACTTTGGTTCAAATTTTGGCTGCCATGAGTAAAAAGGAGGTAACAATATGCTCAGAGTAAAGTCAATATTCACTACTGAAGTCTGGTCCTGAAGACACCTGTCCTCTACCGAGGAATTCTGCAGCTTTTAGCAGACATCCTGGAAAGGTGGACATTCCCATTGCCTGCTAATCAATCAGCAGCTTTTAGTTCCAAAATTCAACCTCTCCCATACCATATACATGGTTCAGCTTACTTTTCCATCAATACTATCTACAAAACATTGCTGTTTCATATGCAACAGTATCAAAATATAGCTCTAGTAGCCATGAAAACATACTTTGTAGAAGATAACATAGTCAAATTCTTTTAGAGAAACTCTTTCAATGCCTTTTCTTCATTTGTGTTTCTACCTTTTTTTTTTCCTCTCTGCAAACAGTGTTTGACTTTGTATTTTCTCTTCAGATTATTGTCTGGTGCCCTTTTGCTAAGATAAGGTTTCTACTCAAAAGAACTGAAATTATTTTTACTATCATTTTTTAAAAAATTACACTGTTTTTCCTAAAAAATGAACATATCCAAGGTTATGAGATCATTTTAAAGTTCCTGTCTTACTCCCATTGCATTAACAAATTCAGAAGAGACCTCAGTGAAACTCCTTAAAAAGACAGGAAATAGAAGGAGGAAAACTCACTGGTTCCAGGAAAGGCCGGCACCTGCAGATTGACACTGGTGCTCTTTAAAATACTTTCACTCAGGTAAGAGATGGGTCCTCCAAGGGCAGCGCTGTATGCAGAAGAGTAAATTCATTTAATAAGCAATGCCATCACTTCCCCGACAGCCCACCCAGGATGTTGTTCCCCAGAAATGCCATGAATTAATATGCTGACCACACGTTCTGGCCGCAGGACCACAGCATTAAATGAAGGTCGATGTAATGTCAGCGGAACCTGCACTGAGCCGAGCCCATCTGGCAGCACCGTGAGCTCGGGAGGGCTCCTCACACAGCACCTCCAAAGCACAGTGCAGAAAGATCTGGAGGAATCTCTTCAGGCCTGAGTATCCGGAATATCTTAAGCTTCTAGGACAGATATTGGCAGTTAATTTCAAAACTGCATTAAAGACATACAGACAGAAAGGTCTTCACTGCCAAGAAGGCTGAACAGAAGACGGTTGTGACTCTTCTCATGTTACAGGGCCCAGTCCTGAAGTGTCCAAACCCTCAAAGCTGCTTGCCGTATTGGCAGATTCAGGGAAGAACAGGAAGAGAGGAGGAAAGTAAGAGTGATGCCGGGAATCCCTGAGGCAGCGAGGGGAGCGCATACCGTGTTTCTCGGCACGGCACGGCACGGCACGGCACAGCATAGCAAGCAGATATTAGCGTGACAGGGAGGCAGGGGCTCAGGAGCAGACAGCCCACTAAAAGCTGCTGGACCTGGAAAGTCTCTTACTTTCAGCCAGACAGCTAGAGCACTGCTGACTTGCTTCTACAGAACTGAGGATTTTAGGGAACAGAGTCTGTTGTTGTTGATTTTCCCGGTTTCCAGTGCAAGGCAGTGTATACTACTAGACTGTCTGCATGTTTCTGTCTGCCGCCCAGTCTGCAGGAGCTTTTGAAAACTGGTCAATGGGTTCAGCCAGATTTGACACAGACCAAGAGCTTCCCACGATAATTGTGCTCCAGTTTTTAACAGTTTGTTAAAAAGCAGGCAGTTGCAGGCCTGAGAAAGAAAGATGGTAAGATCAATCAAGAAAAAGGTTGCAATAAGATATTATCCCTTATAAGTCACTAGAGAATCTGCACAAAACTGAACCTTTATGAGTCAGTCACAGGAAAAGCCTCATTTTGAACTTGCATCTAGTTAAAAGCCAAAATCAGTCAACCAAGAGGCACAAATTGGAAGGATAACTAGATTCTTTAATTCTGGGGCTCACAGCATTACTTTTTACTCAGATGTGTTAGTTTCTGTCCTACCAAGCAGTTTTTACACAAAGCCTCCAGTGCAAATAAATACAATAAAAGAGCAGTCCCTCCTCTTACCAAAACTATAATCAGGAAAGCTCTGAAAAGCATACAAAATAAATCCTCTCCATGCTCAACTATGTACAGTTGTTTCATGTTGATTGCCATACATTTTTGTTGTTCTATAATATCGTGTAAAACTGTTAATTGTATGTATCACACGTATATATGCACACAGATATGTGTACATACAAACATCCTCACAAAAGTATTTTTAAGTTACAAGATAAGCTTAAGTCCTTTGAAACCTGGTCTTTTTATTGTAACTTAATTTTGATATTCAGATTCCCTAATATATTTTTAAAGCTTAGTTATATAGAGACAAGCATACAAAAACTGGAGTTAGGTGATAGCATATAGCTAAGCCTATGCAGTTTGAAAGCAAATCAGATCATAAATGGGGCAAATTAATCATAAAAAAGAAAAATTTAGGCTAAAGAAAATATTTTGTGTCAACACAAAATGATTTTTTAAGAAAAAAAGAACTTTAACTTGAAGGGAAGTGATTGCTTTTCTCATCCATTTTTTCTTTTTTTTAAATCCAATAATATACTGCGCAGTTGTACCATGTTATTTTTTAAATACACAAGTCTTACAATGAAAGTGAGTGGTAATGTACCCATATAATTGATAAAAGATATGTTCTTACACCTTTTCCTAAGTTGAAATGGCAGTACCACTAATGGCCATAAAGCAAGTCAGTGCCTTCAAAAGATTCTGCTCAAGCATTTCACACCTCTTTATAGTACCACTCTTGTTGTTTTTTGCTAGTACCTTCTCCAGAAAAGTGTGTCAGGAAATAAAAGTACACTGAAATCACAGGAAAAACACCATCCCACCTAATAGGGCTTTTACAAGGGTCGTGAGTGGTTCTAACAACCACTCTGCATACTCACTTGATGGCTCTTTGCTGTAAAGCCAGCACTTCGGAGGGTTTATCAACCTTGAGACACAATCTAGGGAGTGCTGGTGACGCGTCACCAACACTCCACTCTGTGCGGGAGGCAGGCTGCAAGGGCGACAGCACCGAAAGGAAAGCGGGGGCGTTGTCCAACGTGGCCATGCTGAATCACAGGAAAGCACAGAGGACTTCGCTCTCATCTACAGATTTTCTCCACACAGTAGTTTAAGTCTGTAATAACACAGTATAGCATAAAAAGTCATCCTTGCACATGGTCATGACAACTGCAGTTTAGGTTACAGAGAAGCTGATTATAGCAACTTGTTTTAAGCACGGAAATAAAACCACAGAGCTGCTCACATGAATGTCTTATGGGATGAATACAGCGAAACATCACAAGACGTAACAGGAAGGGCAGTAGAATCAACAGAATATCTGCCTGCAGGCACATTCTAGCTTCGAAATATTTATTATACCTATAGCTTTAGGTATGCATTCTCATACCAAACACCAGAGAACTGGAGATCATAGCCTTGTGGTAAGCATGCAGGCACAGTCAATTATGCTGTGTTATAATCACATTTTTCCAAAGGCTGCTATTTTAATGAGACTTCAGAAGTATCTCCAGACATGCCAACAAAAAGCAAGTCCTTATATGCTACTAACTTGTCCCATTTCCAGGCTGCAAAACAAGCTGGTATGGAAGGCCTGGGATACCATACGGATATGCACTGGATGGTTTTTGCTGTGAACCTTTCCACCGAGTCATTTCCCCAGTGTTTGGGCTGACATTCCAAACCACTGAGTGTATTTAAGCAGCTGCCCATTTCTTAATATCAAAAATAGCCATAAAATATTTCTTCCTCCCAAACCTATATGTTTCTTCCCTGAATTACTTCTATCTGAGATGTATACTAGGCAAAATTCAGATGTGCAGTAATGAAAGCTCAGTAACTTGTCTACCTTTTCTTTAATTCTTTGAGAAATACTTTTTTCCAGAGTTTCCAATGTTTTTCTGACCTGAATAGCTCCACAGAAAAACACAAAGTTAGAATTTTAGATGAAGAAAATGTATTCAGTGCAATTTCTCTAGCATTTTATTGCCATGGTTTGATGTTTTTGCCTCTTTTGCAAGATTTTTGCACATTAGCATCTAGGTATCATGTTTTTGGGGAAAGATACAAGAATCATTTCCATAAACAGTAAAAACTCTTAAAAAGGATTCCAAAAAAGTATCTTTGAAGTATGTATGACATATACAAAAAGCATGTGATGTTAGAAAGGAGCTGCATTGAAATAAATGGCACTGTGCCATGCTCTGTTAACAAACTAAGTCGTTTCTACTTAGTATTCAACTCACAGCAGAATTTGCAGATGTTCCTCAGATTTGGCCTCTCCGAGTCACAGGACTCCTCTGCATGCCACAAAGACTTTGCTGAGATTCTGCAAACAGAGGCAGAAATTTGGGCTGGTTATGCTTGGTTGACAGTTTCCTTCACACCCAGCTCAGGCGATGTGAATGAGCTGGGCTCTGCTAACACTGGAACCATCTATTTGGTGTTAGGTGGAAATCTCACTCTTACTTTTCTTGTTAGAGGGGAACTAAAACAAGCACAACGGAATAGGAGTGCACGAATGGGAAGAATCTTTCATAACCCAGTTTAGTTGCTATTTTAGTGGGATATAAGAGCTTCATCAGATGTCACTTACAGGGAGACATGTAACTCGACCATTATAATCAGTCTTATGGATTAGAATGGGAACAGGTAATTTCTGCTATTTCTACACAATAAACACTTATGTCAATGAAATTTTGATGTTATGCTTCATTAGAAAGTTGCTTTTATATTTTAATGTAGACAGATATTGCCTACCCCTATATAGACCCATTAATATGAGAGATTCTTTAAGTTACCTCCTCTTTAAAACAATGTACTCTGAATTCAAAGCAACTTCAAATCTGTGAGAAATCCTTGGTCACTCATCTCTGGTGATATTGTCCTCATGGAAAATTGTAATCAGTCACTGCCATGAACTTTAAACCTTCACATCTTCTGCACCTCATAGTCTGCTCATCTGCTGTCTAACCTGACCTCCCTGAGTTGCTTCTAATGCTTCAAGCTCTGGGACAGGCACTCACCATGACAAAAATAAACAGAAAATTACTTTATTCTTACTAGAATTGATTGAATTAGAGATACAAAATAATAAATCTTGAGTTCAGAATCAGCTGAAATTTTCAATATTAACTGTTAAGAAAAACTTTAATCATAAAAGAGAAAATTTACTGACTTCTCACAGCACTGATTTCTAGCTCTGATGCTGCTATCTGAGAAAAACAGTTTGGAAAGTATCCCTCCAAAGGAAAGTACTTAGGCACAGACTTCATTTAAAGTCATTAGATAGATCCAGCCTCTGTTTGGAGAGTTCATGGAGCCCTCCCTAAAGAACAGGGTCTCTGTAAGTGAGCCTTAAAACTTTTTACCCAGCAGATGCAGACATCCAAGTGCTCTCATCCCACCTCAGAAGTCAAACAGCAGTGAAAACTTTCATTCTACGTAACATACTTAGATCTACCGTGTAAAAATTACTGTGTACCTCATAACTTCATTTTTTTTATCTTCAGCAAAATTTGTATTGAATCCCACTTTGGAGGTTCCTTTCTGTTATGTAGTCATTTCAGAGGCCTGTCTAGACCACAATGTGAGGTCATCATCATAACATCTGTTTAACTTGTTTGGTTTAGTGTGTCTGCAACTCAGTTCTGCTCAAATCTTGTAAGCACATCCTCAAAAATGAGGATAAAACATAGCAAAGCAATCTTTCCAAGCATCCTGGAAAAAAGTATATCTATTATTATGGGTAATATAACTAGTGTCTCATAGGTTTATTACAGAAATATTTAGAAATCATTTTAAGTATTCTCATAATAGTTTCTTTTCCTCAATAATGTTTTGAATGCTTTTCTTCTCTGACTATCAAATCAACCTACCATGGATGAAAAATGATCTTTCTATCTCTCAGCTATTTCTGTCATAAATGTTGCAAATTTCCATGCTTCTAACACAAGACAGATCAG
Source organism: Crypturellus undulatus (assembly GCA_013389825.1). Classification (NCBI taxonomy): domain Eukaryota; kingdom Metazoa; phylum Chordata; class Aves; order Tinamiformes; family Tinamidae; genus Crypturellus; species Crypturellus undulatus. Next base: position 331,115 of record VWPW01015954.1, on the reverse strand, counting down.
GCTGATATGTAGTTACCTCTCTCTGATCTGATTAGTACCAAGATAGTCTCACCCTAGGCACATTAGAAATAAGATTACCTAGAGAGAGATATAAACAAACTTGGCATCCTGCTGTTTGATCTTCTGAGTTCAGTCACACCAAAACCTGCAACCAGATTTTGGAGCGCTTTGCAATAAAAAGAGCAGTCAGTGTTTCCCATTTATTATTTTGTCCTTGTTCTCCACCCTGCAGGTGTGTTTCAGATATTCTTTCACCCACACAGAAGATAAATGAGCAATAAAGTACAATCTTCCTCGGCACTTATTACATACTTCTGCTCTGTCCTGGACTGAGAAGTCACAGGATGAGTTCACTTCCAGTTCTGGTTTGGTATCTGTCTCTGCTTCTTTCAAATATGCCATTTAACACTGTATATAAGAGTAGACAGGTTTTGAACACTGTTATGAATTGTACTCTTCATACTCATGAAAATACTTTAGTAGTTGCTTTAAGACCCCTAAAATGTTTTCAAGGATAAGGAAGAGTTGAATAGTAACGATTTCAGTAATTACTATCCAAAAGAATTTCCTGGACCATGAGCTGAGAGATGTTATGCTTGGAGATGTATTTAGCACTGCTCTTTACAGCTGGTGGAAAAGACACTGCTGTTACTTCTTTTCTGTAATATTTATAATTACCGCCAGTGACATGAGAGCGTGGGGTACAAGTGGGGCTCTCGCACAGGCAGTTTCTGGGGTGGTCTCTGCAGTGCTGGGTCCCTCGCCAGGCCTGCCCTCCTCGTGCCCTCTCCAGGCACCTGCTCCTGGCAGTCAGCCGCAACAGCGCCCGGGCATCTGCCCCGGGCTATTGTTGGAGCGGGGACACTGGATATCTCATGGTGCTGCTCCTGGCGGGCTGACGCTCCTCAGGATTTCCAAAGGGTGTTCTCCAAACATGAGACATGCACTCAGCAAGCCAGGGTCAGAGCGAATGGGCTGAGGTAAAACTCAGCCCCGTGTGGAGTTTGAACGAGCATAGGGGAGTCGAAGTGCTTGAGATGTACAAGCAGCAGCTGCGGAGGTGCAGGTGGGGAGCCAGGGCCCGGCCAAAGGGGTCGGAGGGCTTCCAGGTGCATAGCCTTAGCCTCCATGAGTCCCGAGGGATACACTCCGATGGGAATGAATCTGCAGCCCGTGCAGACAGAAATTAAGATGAGAAAAAAGGAGTGCATTCACATAAAATCCTGCACATTCAAGAGACATGGATTTATTATTTCATATATAGTGCAAATAGAAAAACAAAAGGCTGCCATCTGAGGATAGAAGTCAGAAAAAAAAAACAGGTTTCAATATTCCTGTTACCATTGGATCATACCTGGTGTCATAAACCACTCCGGTGAGCCCAGTGAAATGCTGGGGAGCGAAGGCACTGCTCCATGCACATCAGCGGCTTCAGGCCATGCCGAATTATCAACTGCAAAACTTGTTTGGTTTCTGGTGCAAACACAAGTAGAACAAATATTGATAGAGGGACTTTATTTTGAGTTACATTCCACTGAAGTGGATTGCNAAATATTGATAGAGGGACTTTATTTTGAAGTGGAATGGCATGGCCCTAATGACTGTTTACATACAGCAGGTGGATGCCGTGTGGGGTGTTGACAAGCTGAGTGTGCAGAAGCAGCAGCTGGGGGCTGCTTTATCACCCCCAGGAACCTGATTGGCACCTTCTTCTACAATGAAATAAACAACATATCATGTAAAATGTCATTTTGAAAATGCTCTGTTAATCTAAATTACTTTAATTTAGGAAGAACAGAGTAGTATTAGTAATACTAAAATAAATGGACAAAAATTCCTGGACAATTTTAAAAACAAAAAGAATGGTAGCTTTTTTGCATTGTTTATTGCATTACTTCTAAAAATCAGAAATAATTAAAAACAATACTACATGAGGAAATACAGTTTCCTTACTGTATTTCCACACCAGATATAGTATGTGTTAAAATGTTATTGAAGAAAACAACAATCATTGCTGTTAGCTGTCTCATATGCTTGGGTCCAAGGAAACCTAGCTTTCTCTGACTTCCATGTTTTGTTGTATAACTGCATTTAATCTGCCATCCTTCAAATAAACCAAATTCTCTTTACAGAAACCCTTACATAGGTTTTGCTTCCCTGAATGTTGAACAGGTAGCCTCCAAGCTTAGCTAAGTAAGGAAAATCCATTTTGGAAAGAAAGCAAATACTCCTAGATGTTTGCACAGATGCAAGCTAGTCCCTCAGGTTTTTCAATCTGTATTTGCTGAAATACAGAAATATGACATCTGTGAATCTCCATTTTTTGAGGCAACTTTTGTTGAAGAAAAAAGTCTTCTCAAGCAGAGGCACTTAGCACGACTCGCATCTGCCTTTTTGGAGGACCAGCTCAGTTAGGCGACCCCTTCCCACTGTTCCACAACACAGCGCTCGCCTTAGAGCGGGGAGAGGAGTGGGACCTGCCACCGCGACCTGGCCCGCAGGTAGCTCGGGAGCCACCTAGGACCTCTGCTTGTTGCTGAACCTCACCTGCAAGGCCGTGCACGGACAGAATATTTGGCTAGCTCCACTCACTTGCTATCTCCCCTCTTTTCTGCCTCACCAAGTGTGAAATTATTTCTGTGCTATTTAGGATAGCTGGTGCAAAGAGAATGTGGCCTTTTCAGCCAGACTATCTTCCTATTTTTTCTCCAGCGCCTGCCCTCTCCATCCAAAATATCCCCTCATTAATGGAAGTATTGCCTTTGAATTGTGCACAGAATTTTGTATCAGCAGACATATCCATATTTAAATAGCAGAAAAGTTCCCAGTTTCTGTACAGAGATATTGCTAAGTAATCCGCTCATTCCTTTTCTAACAAATTCTATTAATTCATTTCAAAATACCTTCATCCTCTTGGACTACTGCAATGCCACTCTATTCTGAAGGCCGGTGTGAACTGACACGGTTTTTGGGAGGCTGGGATTTTCAACTGACAGGCAATGAATGAAATGAAAAAAAATGATGTGGTTTGTGCCAGTATTTGGGGGCTCAGTTCTGCCAACTGACTGTCATCCTCTACTAGCAGATGTGCTATAAAATGAGATGAAGTTCATTGTTAGCAAGTTGCTTGATGGCCAAAGCCAATTACGGAATGGAGAATTGAGCCTTTTTAACAAAAGAATTTGCATATGGAAATTACATCTATTTCCATAAGTATTTTCAAACTGCTTAAGAGAAGGCTTGACTAAACTCATTTTAAGTTGGTGTGCATTAGCATAACTCCATATTTTATACACAGTACAGAATTTTGTCAATATTATATTTTAGTCTGATATATTACTTTTCACTGGTCCTATGTTTTACTCTCCATTTATGTTTTTCAAGACAGAACACATTATGATTCCTTGTTTTAAAACCATATAATGATTGCCAGGAAAAGAAAATCTACAACTGCTTTAATTGTGTAAAAAAAAAGCACCAGTCCCTATTCAAAGAAGTACTTAACATCTATTTTGTAAAAGTCAGAGACCTAGAAAACATGAGCTAAAAAAATAGACTGGAATGGATGTCTCAAAAAGACGAGACAGAGAGCAGATAATAACTGTTTTCAAGTATATAATACATTTCTAACATAGAGGAAAGCAATACACTTTTTACCATAACCACTAAAAAGGACAAGAAATATGTGTTTAAAGCAGCAATGGAGGCTTGAAATTTTTGCACCCAAAAGGCGTCATTGACATCCAAATCTCAGCTTTTGTATGATACCAAAATAACATTATGCATGCTTATTAAAAACCTAAATATCGCATACACCTCCTCCCCTCCACAAACATAGGTACTTGATCCCTCTTTAAGGTTCCACTCTGTTCTTTTATAAAATGCCTACTAAGCCTTTTCTTTATGTGATAAGTAAGACTAAGCTGAAGCATACTGAGAAAAATCAGGTCAAAATGAATGATACACATTTCTGCTTTGCAGCATTCCTTCCACGCAGAGCGTTGGTATGTCTGATTTAACCAAGCAGGTGAGCCAAAGTCAAGTGTTGCTCAGTACTTTGTTTTCCTAACAAGATACTCTAAATTCAAGCCCACCACTAAAGTTCATTCAGGCTCTGATCGTCTCACATTTTAGTTACTGCCGTTTTTTCCCCCAGCTCCAGCAAACACGGTCTGAGATGCAGAAAGACGCCACACAGTCGCGCTCCCAGCCTGCTGCTTTGGCCAAGGCCCTCTGCACTGCTGCCTGTGGCTGCAGACGAACACCCCTGGTCTCCTGTCCAGCGTCTTCGACCAGTAAAATGACAGTCCTTCGCCAAAGAGATTCATTCCTTCACTGCAGAGACTCCTTCCTTGAAGAGGTCTCTGCCTCAGAGTTAGTTAACTTTCAAAGAACCACATTTATACATTAGCTCTCTACACACTTTGTTAAGACCTCCCCGTAGACATCCCCGTAGACAACCTTGTTTTCTGATGGCGACTTTGAAGGTACTTGTAACCATAGTTCTTAGGGAAAGCTGACAGCCCAGCTCTGAAAGGGCCGGTATAGCCGAGCTCGTGCGGGTCGACTGCAGAGCGCAGCGGAGACCACAAACCTCAAGGCAGGCACCACGTGTTTTGTGTTTGCCTGTCGCTCTGGGGCTCTGAGGAGTGGTGGTAATGCGAATAACGCATAAAAACAGAGTGGAAGAGTAGGAAAAGCTGCTGCATGGTTTTCCTTGTGGGGAATGCGTATCCACATAGATAAAGATGTAAAACTCATAAAGAGTTTTCAAATAGCAATAACTACTATGATCAGTAACTGAGACATTCATTGCAAATTGTTAAAAAAAAAAAGAAAAAAAAAAGAAAATGAGAAGGAAATATTTATTAGATCATCCCTGCCTTTAGGGCCCTTTTTACACTGCATTTTCAGACAGAACTAATTTCTAACAGAGGTTTCTATTTGTTAATAAGTCTAAAACTGACTGCGGAGTGGGTAAGGGAAGCAAGGACTAGACATGATCAAAAAATACTTTCATTTTCACAGAGAAAATTTTGTCTTGCTTTCCATTTTCACTAAAAACCCTCTATGTTGGTAAGACTGTGTTTTTTTTTTTTTTTAATGTTCAAACCAAACTGCAGGCCATTTTAGTTATTTTAGGCAATTTTGCATCACTGGGAAGATTAACTGCCACATTGGGAAGCCAAAGGCAGAGCTGTGTTTATATCACAAAAGTGGGAGCAAATGAAAAAAAGAGGAAATGAGTTGACATAGTAGAGTTCAGCAAGTAGATTAATCACCTGGCATGATTAGAGAGGATAGCTGATTTTCTGCTTCCTGCTTCATTCATGTTGATCTTTAGGGTGTAAACTAGAGTTATATTTGGTCTACCTGGGGAGGGCTACGTTTAGTTTGTTTTCAGGCTCCTCTATGTGTGGAAATGAACGAGAACAGGGATTGCTGCAGAAAGAAAAGTAGGGAATAATTCTTGGAAGACTGGGGAGAAGTGGAGAATTCCTATAATCACATTGCCCTGAGTAGTGTCTTTGATAAAAAGCCTAGGTAAAGAACAAGTTGGAAAACACGGAACTGAGCTAATTCTATTCTAATTCCAACTTTGTTGCTAACAACTGGGGGAAATGAACTTTGTTCAGGAATCTTTTAAAAAGTCTATTTAGTTATGCCTTGGAAAAGACAGATTTTAAACAATACCAAAATGTCTGGAAGCCAGATTTGTTGACATAAATGTTGTAAATGTTCCCCATAGTGACTTACACCCGTCGTTAATTGAGTAAAATCATCCCACTCTTTGTGAGAAAGTAACATTTAAGGAACTAAAGAAGCAGTGAGTTACATACTATATGTGTTGATAAAAAAGAATGTTTTCTAGTAGTACTGGGAAAAGCAATTATTTGTGGATTTCTTTTCTTTTAGTGGGCATTCATGCATAATCTAAAATAAAGACGAAATAAAAGATTTCCTCCTCCCACCCCCCCAAAAAAACAGAGCAACTTGTTATATGGCCTTCTTAGAAGGGAAATAGATTTTAGAATCAATTATTTGTGTTAAAAATTAAAAGAATTTAAGATGATTAACATTTAACATATTTTTTTCTGGCTGTGTGCACATTCATAGCACACAGAAGGAAAAAAACATATGTCCTGTTATATATGAACTAGTTGCATGAATAATATAAAACACAATGCTTATCCAATGATACATTTTTGTTAATTTCTCAATATACCACATCTTCATAATTAAAAAGAAATAAGAAAAAAAAAGCACAAAACATGAGAATGGGTCAAAATCTGATTTGTGATGGCAAATATCTTGAGTGTTATAACTCACTTTAGTAACAAACCCAAGTAGTCTGATAAATTGGCACAGGAATTGAGAAATGTAATTCCAGCTCGTTTCATCATGGCCGTGTTGATAACACTGCTGAGCTGGATGAAGGGCTCGGTAAGCACTAGGGATGCAATGCACAGCATCCCTAATACAAAAATAAATCTTTGGTACAGCTGATATTTGATGAAGGCAATTGAATTTAAATAAATATCTTTATATCTGAGTAGAAGGCAACAGGCGCACTCTTTCTCCTGGAGAGCTCCAGGATGCTGAATAATGCTAATAGGATGCAAGGATGCTGAGAACATGAAAGATTTCTACATTCTTTTTATGGAACAGGATGTGTAACTAAGTTAGTCATTTTATTTTGTGTTATCTTAACTCAGTGGGCTAATTTGTACTGAGACACTTATTGGCACTGAAAAATGCACCATGGTTGTCTGATTTGGATGGTATGAATAAGGCTTACTAATATTTAAATAAAAACATCTGAGCAGTTAAATGTTTATATGAAATACATGGCCATAACAGGGAAATTGGTCCTGCAAGTGGACCAAGAAGGCAAAGGATCACCTGAGGAAGATGATAAAAGAGTCAGTTGTCAGAAACAATTAAAAGGAAACATTGAACAATATAAGAGGAAATGTCACTTCCCTACCTTATGGAAAAACTGAGACACAATTAATTTTTTTAAGTTAGAAAATAGCAGTAATTGTATAAGACAAAAAGGCACACCAATAAGGAGACAAAGACATGCACAGTAAGAGGCAATTCTGCAATTCTGACTTCCAAAAAAAAAAAAAAAAACACAGAAAACACACACAAAAAAATCAAGAGTAGCAAAAAAGGGAGATTCAGAAATTTAGAATATATTTCATTGATTGCACTGAGATCTGTGGACTTACTGCACCAGCTACGCTTTTGGGAATCTGCACAGATTCTTCAACCATTGCGCGCCAAAGGAGGGAAAGTGAGAGAAGAGTGTCTAAAATCCAGAGCGGTGGAAAAGGTGGGGGTTTGCCGGTACCTTGAGGCCTGGTGTCTCCCCGTTGGCTCCTTGAAGCGGATCCCGTTCGGCCAGGCAGGAGCAGGTGGCTGGGTGTAAAGCGGGATGTGGTGCTGGCGTGTCCCGAGGGGCAGGAAGGAGGGCACATGGCCCAGCGAAGGGAGATGATTCCAGGAGATGTGGGAAACCCCCCACCTCAGATCTGCCACAACAGATACTGCGAACCTTCAAGCGAAAGGACCTGGGAAGCAGTGCAATTACCACCCCTTGGCTCATCTCATATATGCTGCACGTTTTAGAAAGCTAAATGCCCATCCTGTGCTTCCTGAAAATCATCCCTCACCAGATTTCCAGCATTGTTTATAATAAGGAAGCTCAAAAATAGAAATTCAAATGGCTAGTAAATCAACAGTTCTTTGCAATTAATATCCCTCACCTCTATAGCAATAATAACAATAAATGTGTTCATTTTCAGTATGTGAAAAATACTGCATAAACTCTTCCTAATCTGAAAATAAAACCCTTGGAAGTTAGTCTAATTTCAGTTTTCTAAAGGTCAGTAATTCAACAGTAATTTTTCTGAGTATCCTTGGGGAGCTTAGTACCATTAAGACATTTTTAGATTCACTTTTAATCATGCAATATGTACAGTATTTAAAAGTTTAATGGATTAAGACTCAACCTTTTATGTTAGTAGTGTAAGAATACTTAACAAAAATAACAACAGCTTATGATTTATAAGGTAACAACTATTAGACTATCCTATCTGTAGATTTCCTAAGAACTCTTTCCTCATTAAAAATTGCCCATAAGTTTGCTCAGAAAATAGCATTTCTTTTCCTTTTTAACTTCTTAATACATGTAAGTTGATTATAATTTATGTTTAGACACTGAGACTAGGAAAGTTATTAGCCTTCCAAAATAGTCTTTATTCTTTGGAAGGCTTTGTTTTGTCAATAGAAGACTGTTTGAATGCTTCTATAAGGAATAATAAGAAGGATGAGTGGAGTTTGACAATTTGTACTGTGCAAACTTATGAGATCACAATTTAAATGCTTGCCTTCTTGAACAGTGAATATATTAAGTTATTATCTAATCTAGTGATGAATAACAGAATACAATATATTTATCATCAAACAGTCAGCAAGAAGAAACAGTTTAACAGAAGAATATGATAAGGTAGCTGCACTGTCCTAGAAATTACATCCAAATGGAGGGCCAACTATGAGTACATTTTCACAACAGGTCGTAATCATTCTGTAGATTGTATTTCAGCCAATCACTCGCTAAATAAGCAATCAAGTTTTAGAAAGGAATTATCTGTACATATAAAAAATACGTGTTATTGTGTTGTATCATATGCTCACTGACACATAGGGCAAGTGGTGAGATTTTCACTGGTGGTGACATTTTGTTCACAAAATTGGCACCCAACTTGTTTTATTGCATCTCCACATATTGTAGAGGAAAAATAGCTAGTCTGCTTTTAAGTGGAGACATTATTAAGTTTACTATTTCCCATGAAGACTTGTAAGGAAAAGAAAAAAAAAGAGCATTGGAAGGACTTAAATATTTAACTATCAGTCACCTATGATGATTAAATCTTTCTGATACTCTTCAGTGTGTTCCTGGATTTGGCTATCCTAAATAATGTCTCTCCATGTCTCTCTCTTCTGCATCATGAATAAATGAAAATAAATGGTTGTGTCACATCCAGTAATTTGGAGAATCAAAATATTTTTGCTCTGCTTGTTTTATCATTAAAAGATTCAAAAACAGAGAAAAAAAGCCCAGCTCCTGACAAGTATTTGGTAAACAGATTATTACTGTTCTTATATGATCACCTATGAGCTAATGTCTAGATGACCTTCACTTTTGTATGGGGAAAAAAAAAAAAGAATGGAGTGGCTTTTTGGTAGGAAAAATGCTAGCTAGTCATTCAGCTTGTTACAGATGTCAAACACTGTGGTTCTGCTAGGTTATTTTCTGATGGAAGACTGTAGTGATTGATTTGAAATACTGATATACTTATAACCAAGAGCTACTTGTGATTTGCTTGAAAGAAAAATGTCATTACTCAGTTTTCCATTTAGAGGAAGATCTAATTATACTTGTCAGGTTCAATTTCTTTTTTTTTTTTTTTTTTTTTAGAAACGCTGGGTATTTCCATCTATGTTCCTAGATTCTTGGTGATGTTGCAGCTGTTTATACCGTTCCACTGTTGTGTACCTCTATGCCAATATATCTGGCCATGGAGGGACTGTTTGACCGGAATCTGGTACTAGTGCAGGATTAACCTTCTAACTGGGTTGGCCGTGTTTTACTCCATAGCCCTCCAGTGGTTCTGAGACATGGAGATGCACCTGTCCTGCTCAGTATAGGATCCCACAACATCTTGCATAGCTGCGTGTGAGAAGGTTTTGTGGAACCTGCTAAGAGCCCTTCTGGGTCAGTGCTGTAATGTAGGAGCACAGCTGGATGCGTGCACCAAGCTCAGGGACACTCAGGGGCTTGGCTGAAATACCGGCTGCTGATCACAGCATCGTCACAAAACAGCAGAAAGATGCACTTTGGCTGTATCTGCCACACGTGAGTACCTCTCTGTAAAAAGTATAGGTCATTGTATGTTGTTTTAAAGAAAGAAAACAACACTGTCTTAAGTTCAGTAGGTGCCAGATCCGGCTATGCAGTATCACCTAGGAACTCACAAGAACAGCTTTTTTGCCTCTTGGCAAGCAAGAAATAAACTCGTTTATTTTGTGACATAGATGATACATGGCAATTAAACCTGATTATTAAAGCACATCAATTGCCGCCTTTTCCACTTGTAGCATAAAATATAGGTGGATATGTTGAGCTGGCCTGCAGGAATCAGAAGTAATTTTATTGCATCTAGAAGGAGTGGCGAACAGTCATAGAAAGTTATTTACAGTTCATGAAGCATACAGTGGCACCAGCGTTTGTACAGTTTGCTTCATGTCATTTCCAAGCATTGTACTATGAAATGCTCATTTCAAAGGTCAGCAGCATTCTGAAAGCAAACTAGGTTAGTCCCTGAGAATAAGTTCAATTCTATTCCTGTGGTTTGCAGTTCTAGAAACTCAACCAGAAATGTTCTCTGTTGTAACTGGTTGAGCAGACTTGGGATTGATGTGGTTTTGTGGTTTCCTTAGTAGTAGCAGGGACTAACCAAAATACCCGCTGGTCTTCTTGCTGCGTCATTCTCTTCAGTAGTCTTCTTTAGAGTCACTACTGTACATTACAATATGAAAAGGGAACCTCTTAGACTCTACATTTTCTATTTTACCTTTATCGTATTTACCTTCCCCTTTACATTGACTTCAAGCTTCCCCTCTATGGGTAGTTCAAATGTCATTATTGAATCACAATCTAACATGAGTCACAGAATTATAAGATGTTAAAGATTAATCGGAGCGTGGAGTTACACAAGAAAAACACATTATTTCTTACACTTTCATTTCTTACCCTTATGCTATCTGGATTTTTGTTTGATGATGACTGTGTGTCCTTAACAGCATCCACTGTTGCAGGTAGAATATCTGAAATAGAAAGGAATTAAACTGAATGTTGCCACCAAAACTTACTATTTCCATGTGCATGAATCCAAATGAATTATAAGTAATCAAGTGAATTAAAAGTAAATTGGAAATTATTTAATGTTCAAAATTAGGCTGGTTCATAGGAGAATAGTCTGGGAAAGCAACACTGAAGTCTTGCCCTCTTTTATTCTTCCCCAAGTTTTTGCTGTTCACCACAATCAGAGACAGGCTAACACAGACTTTTGATCTGGACTAACATGAATTCTGGAGAGCAAAAGAAAATTTTAATGCTAAGCTAAAAGAAACAAAAGACTTGTAAAGGGTAATCAAACACAACTCCTTACTTTAAGAAAAAAAAAATCTGGGATACTGCAGGAAGAAATAAAATCCCATGAACCAGTCCAATACTAAAATAACTTGAGAAAGGAATTCTAGACACATTGTAAAGAAGGAAGCCAGGAAATCATATCTATGATAAGCTCACAGAAACATGCAAACACCACGGCGATAATATTTCTGGCTAGGTAAAGTTTCTGTAGAAGGTGCCTCCTCCTTAATAGCTACCAGCATAAGTTAGCCCTGTCTACAAACAGTTAGAAATTCTACAAATATATATTCTATATATAATATATATACAAATGTATATTCTACAAAATCTGATACCCTGCTCTTGTAAGCTATAAACATTGCCATGGCATGTTATGTTTTTGACAGTAAACTTTCCAATAGATACAGAAAAGAGAATACAAAGGAAGCAGCGAAACTTTACAACATTCCTACTTGCTCTTGACTGAAGACTGCAAGAGATGTATTGAAATTAGACAGGAAACCCAGTGACACCCCTTATCACTGGAATACAACTGACATATACAAGTAGCTGCACATATATATACACATATGGAAATGTGCATATATTGATATGCACATATGGAAATCAATATATTGTCACCCCAGTGTTGACATGATTTAGTGTGTACTGACAATTCACAAGTGGGTTATTCTTGCACTTTGATATTGGTTCAAGCCCACCATTTCAGTGTCAACTATGAGCACATAATGAAAGAGTGAGTTCCAATGGCAAATATTTCATCTAGGCACTGAGATTAAATGAAATAATTTGTACACAACATTGAATCAAGCTGTACAAATAGATACTACAAAGAAAGACAGAAACCTTAGTGGAAAGGTGCAACAGGTGTCTGATGATGCTCCTGGCCTGGAGCTAAGGCCCGGGGCCTCGCCAGTGCTGAGCCAGGGGCTGTGCTTTCTGTCATCTGCCTTAAGTGCTCAGGCAGCATAAATGAGAAGGGAAAGGCAGCTGACCTGAGCACAAGGGACCAGAGCAGGGGCACAGCAGAGGGAGCAGGAAGGGCCTCAGGGACGGGCTGTGGAGAGGAGGCATCTTACAGGACATCCACAAAACAACAATACTGCAAGAAACAGGAGCAGAATGTGACCATGGGAAAAAACTCAACTCTCACCTCTACCCTGGTCTGCACTGGGATTTACAGATACTCTGCAAATAGCTGGCAAAACCCACTGGCAAAGTATGTAGTCCAAATTGCAAAAATAACTTTCTGGGTTTCTGTTGCTCTATGAACTCTATAAGTAAAGCTTTTAAAAATTAGATCTGATATTACTGAAGACCTTGCAGGCATATAAACCATAACCATGCATCCATATGGTCAATATCTGTTTCTATTCAGCAGATTTTATTTTTGCAAATGCAGAAAACATCATGCCAACACTCATGTAAACATTTCATGTAAATGTTATATTGAAATAAAATTGATGGTAAAGTCAATCAGTTGGAATCTGAGTTGTCTATGGTACATAAATGTGCTCTCTTTTAATATTACCTTGATCATAATTTAATTAATAATTTCTGGACCATGTATTTTCTGCTTAATTTACTTTACTAAGGATGGACCAAGGCATGAATAAAGATTGTTTGTGAACCCTATCATCAACCATGTTCTAAATGTTCTATGTTCTATGTTCTAAAGCCATGAGTCAGCTGCCCCAAAAAGGCGTAGTTTAGACATAATAACACTCATAAGGATATGAATTTAGCTTAGGGGGAGACTGCCATTTCCTTACTGTATATGAAAATTTAAGGGTCAGAATTTAGTCTTAAAGATACATACAAAATTTATTATTATGATTATTTACTGTGGCCTACCAGTGGGCAGCCCCTTGCTATGCCTTCCCACGTGGATTTGCTAGGGCTCAAATATCTTCTCCTGCTAGTATGAAAAGAATTGTTTTTAAAGTCCTTGTTTGGCTATGCTTTCTAGTATTATTGTTACAGGTCTTCCTTTCCAGGCACCAGTAGTACAATATAACTTTCATGAAAACAATCAAGCCCCTCCCAATACTCTAGTCAGTGAGTTTCAGCTTGGGCTGAAGGGGGCCCTAGGGGAATGCTGCTGCCGCTTCCCTAGAGCAGACACTTGCCCCTTGCCCACCTGCACCTGAGGCTGAACAAACTGGGTCTCTCTGCCCCGCACAGGGCTCCTCGCACTCTGGGCAGCAGTGCCCAGCACTGACCGTTTCTGCCCTCAATCCGACCACCCTCCGGAGCGCGGCACGAGGCACGGCACGACGCCTTGCTCCGAGCAGGGTCCTTGCCTCCCTTTTTCTCTCAAGCTTTACTGGCCTGGTCCAGAGAAGGAAACAACTACCATCTTTTCTGCAGCTCTAATTTATTTGTAGCAGAGCATGAAAAACTTTTTCTTACTTATGCTAAAATCCTAGTACTGAAACATCAAATCCCTCTGTCTCAAGTTAATTTGTATTTTAAATGCTTCTTTTGCCTTTTCATCTTTTTAAAATTGTCATTGTTTTTTTTTCTAGTTTTCCTAATTATGTCAATAAGACTGGACAGTTTATTTGTATTTGTTTGCATAAAAATTTGATGCACCTTTAGTAAATGAAAAAACAAATCAAATTTGTTTCATTAACAGCAACCTCTCTCATGAAGTCAGTATGAGTCCTTACCCTCTCCCTGTCCAACAAAAATACCTGACTGAGTCAAATGGTAAACATTCTCCACTGATCTTTTTTTACATATACATGCTCTTTCCTTATTATTCACAACTAGCTCCTTCACAACGTAATCAGGTTAATAAACTTTTATTTTTAAAAGTAAGTGAATACAACATCAATTTTGAACATTTTGTTGTGGCTTTCTCCACCCTGAAAATCTACAAAACTTTGCTTCTCTTACATGTTTGCCTTTTCATCCACTTAAACAAATTTAAAAAAAAACAACACTTGTTTGAGCTCCACCTCTGTTTTCACCTCCTTTCACTAATGCCCTGGTTCTGGTAATTGCCTGTTCCCACTGCAAGCGCAGCCCGTGCGCCGAGCCCGGCTCAGGTATGTGCTGGGAACCGGCCGTGTGTGCTCCGGTGCGCGCTCACCGGGAGCTGCTGGCTGTTCCAAGTCAGCAGTCCTGGTATAAAGGTCAAAGAATCAGTTCAAAGGGACCCTGTATTTTAGAGGCATCCATTATAAAAGTGATTGTGACATTGAATATTCAAGTACTTCAGAATGGTAAACTTAAAGTTGTTCTGTGATTCATGGCTCAGGGTTATGCTGTTGTCTATTGGTTTCACAATCATATGGTATAATTTCTACTATTTCCCTCTCTCAGGCAAAGCATAAGATGGACAAGGGGAGCATTCTGATTTATTTTTGTCCTTGCTATGTTCTAATTATTTAATGTATGCCAGTTAAAGTTTACAACAAATATCAAAAGATTCATTTCTTATGGAACTATTATCCTTGGATATCTCAGAAATGGGACCTCATTTAGCCCTTGTGTGAAGTTGGGTGGGTTCAACTTTAACTCCACCTTAGAGAGGTGGGATAAAGTCACTGAGAAATTAATGCTCATATTTTCCAAACTTCCCCAATGTTTGAGTGACCAGTTGAAAATTCTGTGATCTGACTTTTCTTCTTTCAAGTAATTAAACACTCTTTGGCACTATCTCTACTAGAATGAATTTAGTTCTATTCCAGTTGAGAATTTTTCTGTCAGTTGGTTTGCAGATGTTTCAGAATGTTGTCCCAGAAACAAAATAAATAAAATTTAGTAGCTGAAATTTTCACGTCAACATGACCAGAAATGTGCAGAGGAAACTACTGTCAGCTCTGGATGACTAGGCCATGTGAGAACAGGGAACTGCTCATTCAATCTTATTTGCATAGTCCTTTGCTCAGTACTTTATACCTTAATTCCTAAAGATAAATGAACTGTTTTGTTTCATGTTGAACAAAACTGGGAAGTTATACACATACAGATCAGTTTCCCAGTGCTTTCTGTGGTCTCTTTTTGTCCATTGTGAAACAAGTAGAAAAGCAGCAGAAGTGCAGTCCAGTTGGGATGGGAACACACCCAGCTCAGGAGAGTCACGATCGCCTTGCTCTGCACGCATGTAATGCCCCGTCCACAAGTAGCGAGACAGAGCAGCTCTCTCTTGTTTCATATAGGGGATAGGCAGGCCAATACATGTTAAGACATATTGTATGGTGCATGCTGCATAAGGCTGAAGAGCAAATAAAAAAGCAGGTAAACTTGCTTGCTTGGTATGTGTGTGAATAGCATAAACGTCACATTGCTTGCATTAGACATGCTTTAACTCTGCCTATTTGCATTTATCGTCAACTAAAACACTTTGCACAGATGTGGCTGAAAACTGAAGGATAAATAAAGCCTAAATAATTTTACTCCAGTACTCTCTATACACACAAGTAACTGAGAAAGTATTTATCAAGCAATACACTGCCATTTCCTAGAATTTTGCCTGTAGCCCTCTTTCTTTGCTGGAAACTTCAAGGTCTCATAAAAACCTAGAAGAGTGGAATTATAGAATCATTCCTCCACTCCTCTCCCTTTCTGAAGCACAAAGCTCTGGCTTTGGCTTGAGCAAACGTGTGGAAATGACTGCCAATAACAAGGACATGTGAAAGAGTTTGGTTTTGCCCCAGAGCTGAATGAAACCAAATGCAAAAACTTCAAAAGTGGTCTCGAAGCGGAATTGTCACTCCCCCCACAGCTCTGCTCTGAGCAGGGCCTGCTTATTCACTCCAGCTGCCACTTGGAGAGGTCACTGCGGTTTGCTTGGGAAAGTTCCTTTGAACATATATCAGCACTCCAGAGTGGTTTCTATTTAAAGATGATGATGGGCTTAAGTAAATGGTAAAGCATATGTGTTCTAACTTTAATATTGTGCACTTGTATAGAATTTTTTATATAACACCAAATCTTTATTCACTGTGGTCTTTGCCCAGTAATACTTGTTGTCTTGATGGTCTTTTCTCTTAGATATCCTTAAGACTCTGCTCATGTTGGGCACTGGCCCAAATAGCTGCCACTGGAATATATTCTACACAGAACAGATTTCACTAGGTTTTCCCTCTCAAAGATCATCCCTAATTTAGTCTTGTTTTGAATAAATATTATGTAATTAAAACAAAAATCCCAAAAGCTAAGCACTTCTCGTGACACTGAGTTGATGCAAAATTGAATTTATTGCCAATGGTATTCTAATGATTTAGAACTCTCTTAAGAGAAATATTCATTTCAAACTGATTGAAATTAGTGGGAATAAGTTGTTTCAGCTGGCTTTGGATCAAATTACAAAGTTAGAAATTTCCATGCACAAATCTGGGCAAGACTTGGAATAAGATAGTCATAAGTTTCCCATATATGCTGCGGCCTGTTAGTACTTGTTCCATGTCAGTGAGGTGACTTGTTGCAAAATGTAGGACAACGATGAGGGGCATTCTTCCTTCCTTATAACTAGAAGGCACAAATCACGTGCTGGATTGTAAACCACCTCCCTTTGATCTTTGTCACTAATTTTACCTCCAAATTTGGTGGATGTTTAATCACTGCACTGCAGTAATTAAAGAATGACATACATGACATGGGCAAACGATACACTAGAGCCAGCCCCCTCACGGTAATTCCATTAGTGTTCTGCTCTCCTTGGCAGGAGTTGAAAGATTAACCCAGCACCTGCGTCACTAGGGAAAAAAAAATCTTCTCATTAAATAAACGAGGGGAGGAGAATGTTCAGACCATTATCCTACGAGCTGCACACTTCAGCAATTGCCTCTGTCAATGCAGCCTTCACTTGGAATGTGTTTTATAGGTAAAAAAAATGATGTGCATGGCTGAAGTATTCTACTTTTCTTGTTTGTTTCGCTGAAGTCTATAATGTTTAAGTAATTTTGTTACTTGTGTCTTTTTTTCCTGTGTATATTGTACAGGTCTAAGTGATTAAATATGTTTTGATAAAATTCAAATTATTTTAATATAAATTTTGTTAAACAGAGTTGCTTGAAAATGGATTTTTTTTCTGTTTCTTTCTTAAGTGGATTTTCTCAGAAGCAACAGAATCCTTCAATTCCAGGTAATATGTATCTTCAGAGTGAGAAATAAACATTGCTATAATGTTTCTGTCTAGCTCCAGTGCTAGCATCTGACAGTACAGCGAGACCACACAAACACAAAAACATAGAATCACAGAATCATTATGGTTAGAAAAGACTTGAGATCATTGAGTCCAGCCATAGGCTCCTCAACACCATACCTGCCAAACCATGTCCCTAAGCCCCTCATCGACACGTTTCTTGAACACTTCCAGGGATGGTGACTCCACCACTTCCCTGGGCAGCCTGTCCCAAGGCTTCAGCACTCCTTCCGTGTAGGAATTCTTCCTAATATCTAACCGGAACCTCCCCTGGTGCAACTTGAGGCCATTTCCTCTTGTCCTATTGGTAGTTATTCTGGAGAAGGGATCGACCCCTGTCTCAGTACAACCTCCTTTCAGGTAGTTGTAGAGAGCGATAACGTCTCCCCTGAGCCTCCTCTTCTACAGACTTAATAACCCTGGCTCCTTGAGCTGCTCCTCATAAGGTCTGTGCTCCAGCTCCTTCCCCAGCTTCACTGCCCTTCTTCAGACAGTCTCCAGCAACTCCTCGCCCTTTTTGCGGTGAGGGACCCAAAACTTGAGTATCTTTAGTTTGGCAAATGGGATATGCAGTGGGTTCCCTTAAAACCGATGCCATGATACCCAGGGAAATGTTCTGTTGGGCCTGTCTCCAGCAGGAGAAGGTCTTAATCTGGAGGCCTGAACTGAACAGGCACTGATCCTGAGTTTTCTCTGTTTCCTGATCCAATGTGATAAATGTGTGAATCAAGGAATACATACAAAACCGTTAGGGACTGGATTATTTTCCTTTCTTTCTCTTGTCTTTTTCGTTTCCTCTTTTTCTTCTTCTTTCCTTTTTCTTTTCTTTTTGTTTTTTTCTTATGTTCTATGCTGCTAAATGCACTGTTGTCACACATTTATCAACCGGAAACACAGGGGGTAATACAAACAGTGTCTGTCATCTGCAAGAATCTTGTGACGTGGGAAGTAAGAGTTTTTGAAAGCTAAACTTATAGATGGAGATAGGGTATTGGAAAAAACGATTGATAACACTGGCATTTTACTTTAACTAACTAACTAATCGAAAATGACTGTTTTAGAAAAGTGAACTCTGATGTAACTATTGAAGTAAAAACTGGAGCAAAGCTTTGCCAGCCTCCTGTTCTGCGAAAACTGAGACCAGATGACTACAGAATAGTTAATATCAGATTTTTTTTTCTGATATATTAATTGTATATCAGAAATATCTTTGATTACTGTGTTTATCAGTGATATAAAGTTCTATCTTTTTGACAAAGTTACTGATGGATAATTGCTGATACTTTTTTTTTTTGGAAGTAATAGTATCTCATGGACAACATGCTGAATAAACAGGTGGATTAAGATTTTGGAAGTGAAGGATACTTGGTCCAGGATGACGTTGAAGCACTGACTTCTTAATCATCACCACAAACATTTTTCAGTTAAGACTTGCTGATGGGTGACTTGGAGCACTTGAAGAGCAGTCAGCATTTTACGGAATGACTGAAAGCAAACTCTACTTGTCAATGTCCATTTTATAATGCGCCAGTGATTCATCGTCTTTATTCATCTTATTTATTAGCTTAATCCACTTACTGAATATTCTGACTCAGTTTTTATTTCAGTCTTCCTTTTCCCAGGTTAATTCACATGCTTCTGCTGCGCTTCCTTGTTTTAAGCTCCAGGAAAGAAAAAGTCAAATGTGAAAGCAAAAGCATAAAACCCAAACCGCTAAGTTGCCAAAAGTATGTAAGTTATGATACGGACAGTGGTTCCTCAAAGGCAGATTTTCAGGAGAAAGGTTCAGATTTTTGCTAGTGACCAATGTATTGTATGACAAGAATAGAAGATTATGCTAAGGTGATGGTGAGTGATATCTTTGTTTCATGTTATGTTTGTCTTGTATATTACTTAGAGAACATAATAATAAATGTAACAGGAAGAGAGATTTTTGTAGCACAAGCAGATAAATAGTGCAGACTTGCAAAGGATGCATAGACAATGGCAGTCCCTGGAGGCAGTTAAGTGGTCAAAGACCATTTCCTGGCCTGGGATTAGACACAATGAGGCAGACTGCCCTGAATTGAAAATAAAGAGATTTATTGTCTAAAATATGCCCGTGAGACCATATAATTTTTTTAATATATGTGTATATATATATATAAATACATGAGCTCTGAAACTAAAATCTTTTATGGTATCCAATCTCTGATTAATATGCAAATACTAGTTCATTTAAATGTAGCTAATGTAAGGAAACATGCTATTTTTTGTGAAAAGAGCTGTTTAGGGAATTTAAGGAATATATGTTTTGATTCAGATGTGTTTGAGAGGGTTTGAAATACACTGGAAACAATGAGATACAGACCTGTTTGCATAGTCGATCTCTGGCCAAAGAGAATTCCTGTCAAGTGAAATATTAACCCAAAGGAATGCAGTTTTCTTAGGGCAATGAGTTCTTGGCTTCAAACAAAACTTTAATGCAGAGCTAAAGTGACTATTTAAAAAACATTTATGCATCCAGAGGATTGGATGGCTGTCAGATCAGAGCAAGATTATCCTATCTTTCAGTTCTAGCTCACTTGTTTTGTATCTGACCTGGTTCTGTAGTGCTGTAAAGTAATTTGTAGCTGTATAGAGGCTCGATATCCACTGTTTTGGTTGTATCATTGCAGCAGGTAGGTAGTTTATCATATGCAGACTCTCACAGCAGCTGGTAATTCTATTAGTAATCTTATTGTTTCAGGATGGAAGAGCCTGAGGAGTATTTTCTTCAGTTTCTCTTCTCCTGGGGAGCAGAGTTGACACTACAAATGCTGTTCTTCTTTGACAGGGTCAAATCTACCCTGGATCCACTACCAAACAGGCAGTATGAAAGGCTGTGAGCCTGCCCAGGGTGATAGGTGTATGGTCCTGGGTCCTGTGTCTGCTCTTGACTGCTGAGTTTGAGCTGCACCCACTGAACTCATTAGGCAGTTGTTGCTACAGGAAATGTTTTTATTCGGCCCCAGGAGGCATTTGTGCTGAAATGCCAAAACAGCAGCAGAACAACTCCTCATTCCTTCTGCTAAGTGAGAAAGGGCTAAGCCTATGAAGCACAAATTGGATGTTAATGTTCGCACTAACCTGATATTTGGTTCATTCTTCTTGTTCACACACAGGACCATAAGCAAGTATAATTTTTTGTCCTTTGGCTGTCCTGAACAGACTCTGTTTGCTTTGCAGCTGTACTAGTGTGTGCTGAAAGTCCCATCTGTTGAAATATTATTATTAATTTAATCTCTCTGCAGAGTAGGTTTCTTCCCATGGAGAACCTCTTTTTTTCTCCCAGGGGCTTAGTGGCAAAGTCTAGTGGGACTCAGATCTGGGTTCTCAGACTGGGTTCTCAGATCTATTTTAGCACTAAAACCCAAACAAACGGTCTTGAAATTAAGTTCAGCAATCAAACAAATGAGCTCCTTTGCAGGAAGTCTTGCTGCAGTTTGATACACCCTTCAGAAGAAAAGGAAATAAAGTCAAACAAGAAAGTGAAGACATCTCTAGCCTCTGGTACAAACCACCAGCAGATCCAACTTCTTACAGCAGTTCTTTTGGCTTGAGGAAAGGCAATGAGATTTATATCCTTCTCCCTCCTCTACTGTGCCTTTTTTAGAGACAGGAATACAGGCTAAAATCCAACAGCACCAGTGCTCCTTTTGAGAATACTTCTTTCTATTGAGCTTTGAGTACAGGGACCTCAGGCTCAGATATGAGCCCAGGGTTTCTTACTCTGGACTCTCCCACAGCTGTGCAGGATTTCTGTGATCCTTCTCCCTGCCTTGAGAAACTCAGAACAAAATACTTTTCCACACTTCATTTTATTTCACAACCATACATGCGTTTTTTTTTCTTTAAAGAAGGAAAAATGTACACCCTTTATTTTCCACCCTAGTGGACAAGCACCTCATTGGCATAAGTTGATAAGCATTATTTTATTATTCCTTGCTATGAAGAAACTGCCAGTGTTTTTCATGAAATAAAGCAGTTCCAGAAACCTTATCATATGGTATTTAATCCTTAATTTTGGAGTAAAAATTCCACTCCTAGATTATAGTCTCTGTTCTTATTTGAATGAATTAAATACAGATGAGGCAGAGGGGAATAGGCAGAAGTATGGTGCAGTTTTCAAACTCCTTATGCAGGTAGGTTTTCAGCTTGGGGCTGGGCTCTGCTATCTCTAAGCAGTAGGCTTGTTTTGCTGCTTTTTGTGCCGGGTTTCAATTCACCAATACGCTCTTGTGGATTCTTTAGTGCTAGCACTTCTTGCCTAGGAAGGTAAGGGCAGGGTAAGCAGGAGGAGGTAAGCCTTACACCCTGAATCCTACCCGCTTACGACACCGAAATAGGAATTTACTCACAGCACCTATGTAACCTTACAAGAAAAGCTATATCAATAGTGATGCTAAAATTATTGTTGGGAAGCTGCATTATCTCACTCGGAAGAATGGAGCTGCTCCCTCTGCTGAGCTTTTATCTTTTTCCCATTCACAACACTCATTTCACTTTGGATGACTCTGCAGTCATAGCAGAGAAACTAGAAAATATTTCCTTTGGAGATTCAACTTTCCCTATATGTGTGATTACAGCCTCAGAAACGGACTCTTATAGACAGTGCCTTGGAGGTGTCTCAGCTCTGAACAAATATAATGAACAAATGTAGTTCATTAAACGTATTTCATAAAGAGCCACTGTGGCTGCCACCTACAGTTAAACCCTTCTTCTCTTACTACCAGCATGCAAAAGGAAAAATGTTAAGTCTTTGTATCATTAGCATTTTCCTCACATGAAAAGGGAGAAAATGAACCAAAGCCATTTTGCTTTCCCTACCTCCTTCTCCAAGATAGAGAAAATAAAGAGGCATAAAGGGGGGATTTGCAAATGTCTTCCCTATAGGAGGAACCACTGACTTTCTGACAGTGTGTGAAGTTTGTATAAAGTTGTTTTTATTTTGATGATAAATAAAAAATACTGTGTCAGAATGTTTCCTCTGCAGTCAGCAATGAAATTGCCACCAGCCTTGTGGGTAGAACTTGGGATTCAGAGGTGACAAGAAATTCTACTGTTTTTAATCTCTTTTTCAGTAGCTTTCGAAGGCTTAGTAGGTTGTATCTTTCTGCTTGTGACTGTCCCAGGAATCTCTGTTGTACACTCTTGAGACTGGGAACTATCAACTCCTGCATGTTTGTGCAATGCACAGCGCAGCTGGGATGCAGCCCGGGCCAAGCCTTCTTGCTGCGTGCTTCGGGGAATGCAAGAGCACAACATTTAGTGAGCTGCAGTAGGAAAGTACCTGGTGGTTAAAGCTCTTGCAACACAACTATTAAAAACATAATAAACTGTCTGAGGCCGCAACTAAACACTTGCATGGACAATATTCTTCCTTTAATATTCCCAACAGATTTAAATACACACCGATTACAGGTCCCACTTACCTAGTCCTGCTTTGGTTACAGAGTAGATAGATAAATGAACTAGCTGGGTTTCAACTTTCTCAGGATTCCTCAGGAATGCAATAACCCAATCTTTGTAATTGGGGCCCTAGATATATGTGCAATAACAAATATGAGAACCTAAATTTCAAAGAGAAACTGTCACTCCCAAATTGATGGAAATAGAAATGTCTTTCTGGTTTTGTCTTCATAATGATCTGTTTATCTTCTATCATATTATTTGTGAGCCAAATAGAAACACGTTCTGGCATCTGTTCTATGCCAATAGTTGCTCTTGCTATGAACATGCTTACATTTTATTGCATTGGACTATATGCCACTTTATGTAAGCTACACCAGCTGCTCTTGCTCTTGCACAGCAGATTACTGTATACAGCACTCTGGTTTTCTGTAAAGCACATAACGCTTTGTAAAACCCGGATAACTAAATCTGTAGGAAGTGTTTTTAAGTTATATTAAAACTGTGACAACTGAGAACAGAAACAGCCTTGAAGAACTGTACTGAAAAAATGCTACTCTAAGAGAAGATTGTGGAGGTAGACAGCTGTTTTTATAGCAGCTCATGTATATTCTTACATTCTTTCACCTGGTACTTTCTGATTTCTTTAAAATTTGGTCTAGCAAGTTTCCAGTTTGATTTTTATGGCAATGAAATACACTAAACTCAGTTTTAATCTACTTGAAAATAAACCTTTTGATTCTTTTTTTGATGCATTTCTGTATCAGGTCTCATGCTCTGGTAATTTTCTGCACAAGACATGTTACCCAACATGTTAGACCAGACAATGTGATCACTGAACTAACACATTTTATTTTTTTTCAGGTGCAAACTCTGTCTCTTTTACATTTTTAGACCAGTTTTGCTAAGGTCTGGATGCACCATAGTGCCAAAATCACACTAACTCCAAATCTAGGCTCTGCCACGCTTAAGCGGCAGTTGATCTTTGCTATTTTTGGTGAGGTGCTGGTGACTAAAGTGAGTATGTGGTTGTGCAGGCACTGCTGCAGGGATCAGACAGAGCATAATTGGTTTGAGGATGAGGAGCAAAGCAGCAGGGAATGCTAGTAGGGATAGTAAAGGCTCAACAGGGTTACGGAAACCTGCCAAATCTCCATCCTCACTGCAGGGAGCTCCTGCTGCTGCCAGGGAGTAAGGAAAACAGATGGCTATTCCCTTTGAGGCCACTGACAGATTCGTTTCTCTGCCTGTTGTGTATTTTTCCTCCTTCCCCTCAAGTTCCCAACTCCCGTAGCAGCTCCTGGAGCAGCCGGGCCTGGGTAGCCGTGCTGGAGGGCAGCCATGCAGGTGGGTGAGTCTCAGCCTGATGGTGGTTGCTCTGTTTTGCTCCTCCATCTCCCCAAGCTACTCGGCAAAGGGGTCTCAGAATTAGACCTTGTGGGATGGGGGAATACGCTGCGAGGAGAGAGGAGCAGAGCTGCTGGTGACTGGGAAATGGGAATGGGGAGCAGCCCCGCAACAATCTGGCCATGGGGCTATGGAAGCAGCCAGCAGAGGAGCCCAAACCGTCCCTGGGATGGACCCTTTGGAAAAACATAGGGAATCAGCCTCAGCACTTGTGTCAGTGGGGAACGGCGGGTACCTGTAGATGGGGTCTTGGTGCTTCTGCAAGGACAGCAGCGATGAGGGACTTGTGGAGCCCAGACCACGCAGCCAACAGAGTGTGTGCACGGAGTGCTCCGGTCCAAATATTCATATCTAAAACAGAAAAATGTGAGGTGAAAAGAAATTACTCTTTGTTTTAGGTTTACATTTCCTCTGAATTTCAGCTGCTCTTAAGGATGGTTAATTTTTTTTTTCCCCTAACTGTCTAGCCCTTCTAATGTGTTTGCATGCTGTTACGAAGACTAACAAACAGCTGGTCTGAAGGAAGACAGAAACGTGTGGGATATTTCATTTTAATTTTAGAATAACACTATGGTAGCTCAAAATAAGATTCAGGCTTGGGCTGAGTTAGCAATTCAATGAAATATATATTCGTCAACATACAGAGTAATAATAGCATATGACTGACATGTTGCCTATCTGAGGGAAAAAATCTGCCTTTTTGCAGGTTTCTGACTGCTGATCTCAACCAATGAGTGATTCATACTTTTAACAGATGTTTCTGATTTAGGCCAATGAAAGCTTATGGGAGCTTTTCCTAGTCTCCGAGGGAAGAATGCCAGCCCAATCAAAGAAGCAAATTTGGAGTCTGGCATCAGAATCAACAGCAAAGCTGGATAATTTCCTCTTGCAAAAGCTGTGTGCCATCATTATTCTGTGACAACCTAAAAATTTGATAATAAATACTGACTTGTTATTTTTGCAATCTATTGCATTTAATTATTTAGCCACTATTCCCATATACTAAGACACTAAAGCCACTACTGAAAGGGCCTGTTTGGCTTACCCAAAATAGTACACAATCCCCAAACCAGCAAAATCCGATGTCCTGACTACCAGCATACATGAGTAACTTCTAGCTGCACAGCCACAAAATAAACTCGGGATGCCTGTGGCGGAGCGCAGCTCCCCCATTTCAGGCCCCAGCTGACCCCAAGCAACTGACAGTTCTTGGGGTGGACCGCGAGGACTGGGCTGACTGGTTTCAGTTGGTGAGGCTGGAAACGGGCATGAGCTCAGCAAAAAAAAGGATATCTTTTCCCCAACACAGCATGAGATGAGCAAAAAAAAGGTGTAACCCTGCAGCAACTATTGCTGCACGCGCTGGGTGTCCCCCGGGACTGCAGCGCCGCTCAAGTCCCTCTGTGGGAGTCAGGAGAACCTCTGGCAAGAACCCCTGGAGCAGCAGGAACCTGAGACTGGGGCAGTAACAACCACGCAGTCAGACTGGCTTGCTCTGACTACACCGTATAGCCGCCTTCAATAAAATCGTCTGCAATAAACCTAGAGATAGTAATACCACAAACCTCCCTCACCTGCAACCATGTCTCCACATTAGCTTACATTTTCCTTTCCTAAATTATTGTTTTTGTCATTAACATCCTAAAAGCAAAGTGATGGCGCTCATTAGTACCAGCCAAGCACAGCTGAAAGGATGTCAAAATGGACCCTAAGTCAGTAGCATTTTGTAGCAATAAAAACAAATGCATGGGGTCCATTATTACATTAATTTTTTTCAGGTACATAAAAAAATGCAGATTTTCACCAACTTTCATGTGTGTGATTCACAAGTCCAACTATTCCTAGATTTCTAGGATTTAGTCTGGCAAAGCACAATGTCAACTGGTTTTACATGTACTGTCTGAAACAGCCTGAAAACCAAGACAACATTTCAGGAAGATGCAAAGTTTGGTAATTTCAATAAATATATCCAGAGAGTTGGCTGATCTTTTTCTTCAGAATCTTCGAAAGTGATTTGGCAGCAGATTTTGGGCATGGGATGAGTAGGAGTCCAAAGGGACTGCAGTGCCTGTCCCCTCTCCCTGAATCCTGGCTGCCAGCCCGTGGGATGGGAGTACAGCTCCGGGCGCTTCCTCCATGCTGCAACTGCTTCCAGGCCCGAGTCTGCCACTTCAGCTCCCAGAGATCACTTCTAAACAAATTAAGTGTCAAATGTTGCAAACTTTTCATGAATTTGGCCCCTTCTCACATACCATACACATAATAAGGCTGTGTGCGTCCGTGAATATTTGGAAATCAAGTTGAGCCTAAGTATAAGGTCTTTAAGGTGGATAAACAAATTAATGAAGGGGGATAATGAGGAGATTTGGCAGAACAGCTATTGCTACGGCCACAGATCACCAACAGAAGCATCTAAATCTTTGACAAGAGATGTGTGTCTAATTTATATTCTTTTTCATTTATCTCTGATGGCATGGTTTATCATCACCCTTTTGTCTGCTCTCTGGTTTATGAGCCTCATGTGGCAAAGCTAAATTTAGCATAGAATAGCCATAGTGCATTAAATCTGAAAAAAAGAAAAAAATCACATTAAAGTTCCCTATTGAAATAGGATTTATGACTCAATGCTTAGGTGTTTTAGAGTTACATATCAATAATTTTTATCAGTGCTATAGATCTTGCTCCATCCAACTATCAGTGAGTTAATACCAGCAAGCATTTATAATGCCTATAGACACTGATAAAGTCTATTTAGAATTGAAATTATCATTCTGTAAAATACATACCATTTGTCAAGAAAGGTTGTAACTGTGTGTTGATATTTAATTTATGTCTTCCACTTAGAAACGGTCCATGATTAAAGCACTACATTATTTCTTTGCTTGTAGCCCTGAGTGACCCCATCTCCCTCGCAGTCTTTGAACCTGCAAGTGGCTGGAAGGTCTGCTGCAGAGTGCAGAATGCAAATGAACATTGGAAAATGACTGGCAAGGGTTTTTTGGCTCATTAATATTAACATCATTGTCTTGTGGAATTAGAAATAAGAGAGAGAGGCGTTGCTTTGTTACCCTCCATTCTCAACAGCCTCAGATTTCTATTTTTTATGTGCTGTAGACACTGGCTTTATTTTCTTGCATGGAGAATTGCACAAGGATATGTGGGAGAGGAGATCCTGGATCCTTCAGGAGATCCTGAAGTGTATCTAGTTGTGATGTTGTTGTGTCTTATTGTGATGCTCCTGCTTGTCTGACTTCTTAGAGCCTCTGTTTTTGGAGATGAATTCATTAATTCAGTCCCCACTTTGTGCCAGCCTGCTCGTGTAAAGGTGCTCACTCATTTTTGGTGGGGTAGGGAGGTTGAGTGTGTTCTTTACCACAATGTGGTTGTAGAATTTGGTGCTGTTGCTGTGCAAGCACATCATGTGCAGGCTGCAGGGCAGCTCCTTTAACTCTCTTATGCATCTAGTGTGATTTGCAAATGGAATAATGTTTCAGAGAGAGCAAAAAATTCTGCTGAAGAATGAGGTGTGATGCTTTGTCCAGGCAAAGTATTATTAGGTGGTCAGACCGTTAGACTAAGGAATCTGTGGGCTCTGAGATGGGGTGAAAAGCCTTAGACTCTCCCTTCCTGTAGTGTCTATAGAGCAGGAAAAGCCCAAGTCATATACGATTTATCCAGTGGTTTAGGTAGATACAGAACCTGATGGTGGTGGTGTTCTGCAGAGGGTCAGGGAGGTCATTTCACCACTCTGAAAATTTGGAAAAAATGACTGTATTCTAAAAAAAGGAGCATTTTGTAAACTTTCTCGCTAGTGTAACTGGGATAGCAGATTTTTTTCCACAGTTGGGGGATTTAGTAATCTCTTGGCTGCAGCCTTTGAACTGAAAATACACGGCACAGTCAGAGCTAGCTCCTCAGGCCCTAATGTGGGATTATGGAGATAACTGCACGGTTTAATAAAATGTTGTAGCTGGGATTTGAATGGGAGCTGCTCAGAACATGCCAGCATAAGCTCTGGCCACACTAGCAAAACATGCAACTCTCAGCACTGCTTTAGAGCAGACTTACTTGCAGAGGCAACAGGCCAGCAAACAGGGCAAAGCCTCATCAGCTGCTGAGGTTTTTAAGCTTTGAGATGCTTTAAACTAGATTTTTATGAGAACTGGCATCATAAAGTCTTGCAGGCTCTTTTCACAGGTTGCATTGCATATAGTGCAGTGGGGCACTTTGCTCTTTCAGTACATAAGGGGGGGAAATAGAAATCAAAGGCTTAATAGAGCCAGTGTGAAGTAGAAAAATCCGATTGAAAACACTTCTAGAAGCACTGACTCAAACCCTGCAATAATATCTTCAGGCAAAGAGAGGCCCTAACTCATCCAGTAAATCTCCCAAGTTTTTTTTCCTCCTTTCTTTCCCATTCGGAGCTAGCAATGGATGAGATGATAAATGTGTGTCATGTGGTTTCCCCCCTCTGACACTCACTATGTGGCTTACAAGCATGATGTCTTCTCAGAAAGCCTGAAAAGCTTCTGTTTGTTTTGGTCACAAAGAAAATCCTTAAACTGTGACGTCTCCTGGGTCAAACGTGTACTGCCCAGTCCATACAATTCAATAACCTGCTTTCATTGTCCAAACTTCTTTCCCAAATTACACTAGGCTTCCCAGTTTGATTTACTGTTACACAGGAAGTCCCTGCACAGTTATCTACTCATGGTTTTAAAGCAAAACATTCTCTAGATAACGTGCTAAAATTAAAAAGTGCACCCAGAGTTGCCCTCAAACTCATTCCAAACATTACTTGGAAATTTGTCTTCTTAAATGTTGGAAATATCTAGTGGCTATAATGGACAGCTGATAGTGCCCTGCAAACCTACTCCTCTTGAGTTTTAGTGTATGTTTATTATTAAACATAGCCACTGCAGCTCAGGGGCACCCTAAGGAATTGCCTTTCTCTGCCACCTTGAAAAGCTTGCTCATGTCATGTACCCAGAGAAACTGGTTCTTTCTGAGGTATGTACGGAAAAAAGCCTGAAGTTCCTGTGTGTGCACAGGACTCGGTGAGAATTTTTGCTGGATACCTGCTGGTATCAACTAGTGATAGAAAGATGAAGGGTTCCTGTGCTGTGTGATCCATGCCACCATAGCTACCCTGGAGCCACACACACTTGAGGAATGGACAGAGCACAGGCAATATGAGGATACAAACAGCCACACTGAAATTATTTTTTTCCTGTAGCTTTCATGAAATAATAACCCCTTCTCATTTCCCATGTACAATGTATCTTCCCTCTACAGAGAGTCTGGAACACTGATGCTTTCTCTGAGTCTTCTATGAATATCAACATATAATCAGTAAACCCACATAATTTTGCTCATTTTGGTCAAGTACATCCTTTTCATGTGCACAGCCTCTTTTCCTATCTGCTGTCCTTATAAGGGGTGATTTTTTTTTTTTTTCTGCACAGGCTTCCATCATTTAGGTTGTTGCAATCATGGATTACTGATCTTCTAACTACATTAAAATAGCTGTAAACTTTTCATAAGTATGAGAATGTGTGGGTTTTTTACTGTGATTATTAGAAAAATATTCTTAGGCAGCTGTCAAGCATCCAATGTAGGCACTATTTTGATTACAAGGTTTCAGTATCTGGCTCAGCTCCCAAGCTCTTTTGGGACTGTCTGTGGTCATTTTATTCCCAGGCTAGCTACCTACTTCATGCTGAGCCCTGCAATGGAATCTGGAAAATCAAAGCAGCAAGGACAGTACTCTGGGAGTATTCCCTTCTTTAAAAAAAAAAAAACACGTGTATCTATTAAAGAGCGTACTTTATAGCAAAATCATCTATCTTGCTGTCTAATTCTTAAGGGATTTTTTTTTTTCAATTGGTGTGACAAAGGAGTTTGTCAATTGCATGTGGTCTATGTTAAACTTCGATCTGGTCAGAATAAGGGTAACTTTGAATTTTATTATTACTTTTAAAATGTGTATAATGATACAAGATGAGAAAATCTTTAAGGCACATGTGTACAATTGCCTAAATGTTTTGTTCAAAACCCTAGGGAACTGTCATGTGGTTCAATATTTGTTTTCAGTTGGCTCACTGACCAGGTGTCCAGATGTTTCTATGAACTTTCAATGGGACAGAACCGGAATGACAATCTCAGCTGATGGTTTGGTAGCATAAATGTAAGTGGTTATTAAGTGATACACATGATTCCAGTGGAGATGCCCTGAAGAAGTCCTCACAGGCTTTCCTGTTCGCAGGCTTGGTGATTTGCTGAGAAGTGAAGAAAGAGGAGGAGCGGGTAGGTAAGGATGGCTACTTTGTCTGGTAGCCAAACTGGCCTTGATTTCAGCAGAAAGATGTCTGTTTTCCTCTGAGGGCGCTCACTGAAGCTGCAAGTGGGCTTATTGTAGAAACAAGAGTAGTCCATAATGCTAAAACATTTCCTTGAGTTTCTATTTCTACACATTTTTGTGAACTCTACCTGGCCAAAAAGTATTGGGGGCAGTTCCTGGAAACTGCTAGAAGTGAACCTCCATGTAAGATGTCTACTTTATTTAGCAGAGCACATTGCTTCAAGAAAATTAAGCAACTGCTAGACGGGTCAGATCCATAGCTGGTTGGCCTTAGGGCCAGCTGCCTCTCTGCATACATGAATGCACATGAGTCATCTCAATGCCTAGGGGAGTAGGTAGCTCCATGGGCTATGCTAACGGAACAGCTTGCTGCAAATGAGAGCAGGGAGCAGCGCTCAGCACAAGTTTGTAAGCAGAACAGGTGGCAGAAAGTAAGGGATAATCACACATTTTAAATTTGAAAGAGAAAAGAGTCTCTGGTGGCTACATGTCCCAAAAATCAGCTGCTGCTAGGTGCAAGAAGGCTCCTGTGGCCATCAGCCACCCTGCACAGAAGCCACATTTTGGCAGGCTGCCTCTGTATCCAGAAATCCTAGCCATTTAGGCTACCATAGGGCACTTACATGCCTCATTGGATGTCCACCTGCTGCATATGTATGTCAGCAGTCAGCTTCTGTAAAGCACTTGTGCGTGCAATCAGATTTTGGAGTTTTTTTATAGCTACTATGATTTGAATTTTTGTGATATATGCTGACATTGCCTGTCTATATATAAGATCTAATAAGAAACACCTAAGAAGTGAGTTGAATAATCTTGTTTCTTCTAGGAAGATGGGGTTTACAGATGCAGACTCTTAACTGCACAGAGCTCTTTTCTCAGATTTTTGTTCAATATTCACTATTAAACTTTCATTACTAAAAGCCATAATTGGTCTTGAGAAATTGCTTAGAGACCTGTCAACATAGCAGTCATCACCAGGAGCCTTGGGAAGTGTAAGAAGCAAAAGTACTTCTATTTCTAATAGGTTAATTATCTGTATAAGGAAAAAGAATGGAAATATGTGCACAGGAAAACCTAATTTTCTAGTATTTAGGAGTTTCTCTAAGTCTCATCTATAGCATCTCAGTAGAATAATACTGAATTATTTCAGAGAAGATTTTATCCTTCGG
This sequence comes from Crypturellus undulatus, assembly GCA_013389825.1. NCBI lineage: Eukaryota > Metazoa > Chordata > Aves > Tinamiformes > Tinamidae > Crypturellus > Crypturellus undulatus. The sequence continues at coordinate 299,367 of VWPW01015954.1, read as the reverse complement.
TGCCATTTATTTAGCTTCTAAATGAGAAATCAAACAACGGAATCTACCAAAATCCTTGATTTCCCTTATAGTGCTTCCCTTCTTACCTGACTTCCAGTTTGATGTAGCTTCAGCTCTGGAAAATAGTGGCCTTTCTATTTGCCTGATCTGAACAACTGTAAGATATTTTCTTTGTACATTTCTGTTTGTCCCCCCTTCCCTTTGATGCCTTTTGTCCTCCCTGCTTGCTGTTCAGACCGACAGACCATTCAACTTTTGAAAAATTGCTGTCATTCTCATTCCCCTATTCACTCCCTACTTCTGAGTAGGGCAGGCTCTGAAAGTGGAACAGCTCATGTGGCAGGTGGGCAAGCACTTCTTGTGCAAATACACTCATTTGCATCTGAATGTGCTAATTTGCACACAAATACTTTCATTCACAGAAATAAAAGGATTCTCTCCATGTGCACGGTTTGTGCAAAAAGAAACCCAAAACAAAAACAAAACCTGAACTCACTAAACTATTCAGAAAAGTTGGGGAGAGGTCAGATCTGTTACTTGGAATTTGGTAGTGTGCTCACAGTTTTTCACCTCTGCTAACCAAAATCCTGTCTTCCAATACAGTTGATTTTTAAACTGTCTGTAACATAGGACAGTGGTTGTCTTTTCATGGTGTGCATAGTGTGCAATATCTAGATTCAAAGCACCCAATCCAAACTGGTACCACTAGGAACTCCAATAGCATAAATGAAATAATATTTACACATATGCAGGAGGTCAAATACAGTTTTTCCCGAGAATATAGAGCAGAGGTACTCTGAAAAGCACGGTATGTCAGGGAAGTCTATGAACCAGTGAGATCTTCTGACAAAAATACCTTAATTTTTTGGTTTGAGCAAGGAAATAGGTATTTTCTAGATCTACAGTGGATAAATTTGTATTTAAGGCTATGATTTTGTAAATGTCCTTTACTCAAGGTCATCAGTACCACATGCAGTGCTATGCTTTCATGTCTAATGTGCAATTCTGTATGTCTGTCACTTTTCTGTCAGGAATTATCAGTCAAATAGTATTATTTATCTAAATAATTCAGATACTGTCATTAGCAAAGAAGTAGGCAACATAAGAGGTGAGGTGAGCCACTAACTGATAATAGAGTAGTGCCATTTTTTTAAGATGGTTTCTATTTTTTAATTATATTTTTTGGAGGAATTGACCTTCTGGATGACAGCACTTGCTCAAATTTTGGAGCTTTCCTCTATGTAACAGATTCTGTGCTGTCCAAAGGAGTAGTCCACAAAAATTTCATATGATTGCTACTAATCTTTGGCATGAGAAATTCTACACGTGGAACATTTCATTGGACAACTGAGATGTTTACTCTTGGATTCTGCTGCTCATGGCCAGCTCAGATCAAAATGAACAGAAAGATTTTGAGGCAAGAAGAGGCAATTTTAGAGGTACTTACGACATTTCAAACCTAGACCTTGAGTTTGTTACAGTCTTTGTTTAGGAGACAGAATAGGTCATGAAGTGGACATATAATTCTGTAGTTAGTTACAGTCACGCAGCACTTTGAGGCATCAAACCACATTCTTAGGCCAGGAGCCAAACATGAGTACTGAAGCTGCAGATAGTAAATGGAAATGTTTGTTAACTGGCTACCTGTATTTTACAGCGTATCTGTGCACAACAATCAACCCTGCAAATCTCTACTGGTTTTGTACTGCGGTGCTTTTAGAATAGTACCTACAGTGCAGTAGGACTGACCATGGCTATGTTACACTCTCTTCGTTTCTTACCAGATTGCAATGGAATTCTGTAAAAAAAAAAAGCAAACAGGTATCCGAAATTCCAAAGTTCTTGCCAGAGAAGATTTTAACTCAAAAGTTTCACATCAAGATGGTGGCAATGGAGAGGTACTAGGCAGAGCCGGTCTTGGTGAGTGTCCTCCTGCTACCGCAGGTAAAGTAGGTACGGGCCCGTCAGGCATAGCGCGATTCCCTGAAAACTTAAAAAATGTTCAAAAGTTCCGTATTTGCAGTGGTCTAAAGTGGGAGCAAGCATTGAAAAAAGATTCCATCTCCTGCCTTGTACCTTCTCATAGGCACCTACTAGCAGCATAGAGGAGCTCTAACACTTTCATAAATTCGGCACATTAACCAGATAATTTGTAGTCATTACAGTCAATACGTGTTTCAAATACCCAAGAAAAGAATAGGAAGGGGTTATTCCTGGCCAGTGTTTGGAAAGATGAAAAAGAAATAACAGGAAGATGTTTCACAGCTTTTTCAGAGCCACAACTCAAAGGAATCATTATAAAGTGAAGAAGTAAAGGCCAGTGTCGCCGCCTTGCACAGAAGGATCTAAAAAGTTTTTGTATTTTCTATCTCTGATTTCATTACTCCTAATAACTCGTTTCCTGATGGAAGGTAAAGAGACACCTGAAACATAGATTTGAGTCCTTTTAGTTAAACCTTTATCCCTTTGTCATAGCAGGTTTTTTCTTCTGTAGTTCCATTCATCTGCTCTACTGGAACTTTCAGTCGCACAGTGTTAAAATATGGCTGTTTTAAGCTAATATGCATTAACTTTTTAAAACCTGTTTTATACATAACCTATTGTATTAATATAAAACGTTAAGGCCATTTTTTCGTTTCCTGGGAATGGCCCATTACATTGTGAGCAATCTACTCTTGCTTTTTTAGAAAAAGTCTTTGAACTCAATACAAAAGGAAAATATAATCATGTACAACTATAAAGACCGCTTTTTTCCCTTTTGTGCAGTGTAACAGAGGTGGATGAGTAGCATGGTAATGAAGAGATGGACCGTCTTTATTAGCACACTCGGTGAAAGGGTTCTTTTCAGAACTTCAACTTTTCTTATCTTCTTAGTTTTCATGACGTCCATTCGGACTCTTTCCTTTTCTTGACTTTCTTTTAAATATGTCTTACAGACTGGTAAAGCCAAGCCAGTTCATCCTTCTTTCCAAAGAAGGCTAGATACAAAGTCTAGTGGTTTAGATGCTTCCATAAAAGTTTTTCATATATTTAAATAAGTATTGCTACTTGCATTGCTTAGGAGCCAGTCACAGGCATATCTCATAGTCATTTTTTAATTTCTCCAAAAACAAACACAACAAAATCCTCACTATGGTGTTTTTACAGTATAGTTAAAGGAGGCTAATGATATAGGAAGTTTCTTTGAGTGCCAAAATAGAAGTAGAAATACCACTTAACCCTCTGCCCTAGAAATTGTTTAATACAGTAGATTTGTAGAGGACTATTTGATGATCCCTCGCCCTCTCCTACAATGTGCTCCACAACCCTTTTTGATATTTCTCTGCTCCTCCTCTATGCTCCCTATTTTTTCCAGTATTCTTCCCACCCCTTCTGCTTCAGTGCTCTTTGTTATATAGACAGTTGATTTTTAATATTGCTAAAGTTAAAGAATTCCACTACACTAAAAAGAAATAGTCCCATGATTGTGAAAATCCACTCTAGGCAATAGAACAAATGAAAACTACTATCCCTCCTGGCATTCTGGTGCAGGGGGAACTAACTCATCATGACTGTGTTCAGTTCTGAGGAAGGAACATCAAAAATAACAATCAAGAAACAGGAAGCATTGCTTGGAAAAACTGGACATTAGTTTGTTTACTGGTATTTACTTCGTATATTATGATAAAGATTAACATATGTATATATACATATATATATATATATATAGAGAGAGAGAACGTTGTTACATTACAATCTTCTATTAGCACTGGAGCACTATTGCTGCGTTACTCAGAGCAGAACATTGAGCTCCGGAGTATTCTTATTTAGCACAAGCATCTTCAGTGCTCTAAGCTACTAATAGATCTTGAAATAGGTCTTGAAAGAGTATGGCTTTTATGCAAAGACTAAAGAGAAAAATTAGAGTATGAAAGTATGAATTCTGTAGACTTAAGAAGCTGAAGGATACAAATAATGCCACAACAAAGTTAACTGTAACTTCATCTCATGTCATTATCACCTCAGAAAACAAATATGATCAATCTGGTTCAAAAACTAATGAAATACAAAGAAACTAACTATCTGCCTTGTAAAATTTTTGCAAGACACTTATCACCTCTGCATAGAAACATCATGGAAAGGTCATCAAAGGCCTGTGTTGCAACAAGTGAAAAAATGAACATAGTTTAGCGTGAATCAGCAAGGGCTATTTTGATATGAGTCACCGAGCACCTCCTTTAAGTAGGGGGAGTTGAACTAGATGATCTCCAAAGGTCCCTTCCAACCTCAACAACTTCGTGATTCTGTGAAGCACAAGTCAGTTCAGCGTATAAGCTGAATCAAATGTAGACATATTTAAAAGAAAGTAATGTAGCCTTTATATGGACCCTTTACAGGATTTTTCCTTGAACAAACAACTGAAGATTGTGTGTGAACGATTTATACTTGGCTACCAGCTCCCGCTCAAATAAATTTCTGTTCCCGTTTCGTAAGCATAGTAAGTGCATTACTGTGTTGAAGAGACTTTTTGACATAAGAACTTGTCTGGTATAAGGCTTTTCAGGTTATGCGAAAACCCTTGAGAGCATTTTATTATATTGATAAGATCTTTCTCACGGCGTTTAAAGAGGAATATATATTTTTAGATTTTTTTTTTTTAAGTTTTGTTTTATCAGTCTCTTACTGAGATGCAAATGTCTTGATGAAGAGCTTTTCTGGCAGGTAAAGCAAAATCTTGCACATTCTCTGGGCAGAAGCCATGTTATCACGGGGTTTTCATTCCTTGGCTGCAGCCCAAGCAGGTATTGATTGCTTTTGTTAATATTTAATTTGGTAGAAGAAAGCCTTAAAGGCAATTTTCATCACTTCTCCAAATCTAGTAGTATCTTTTTTGAGGGTTCAATTAGATTAAAAGTTTCTCAGCTTTACTGTATTTATTAATCCTTCCTGGCCAAGCAGTAGGAATTCCTCAATATAGAAATGAATTTGAAACTTTGAGTTCAATATTGCAACCATCAGAATATACACACACCACAAAGAATATGAAAAACGTCATGGTTTCGTCATCCTCCTGAAATAGGTCTAAACTAATTAAAAATGTAGTACATATGTTTTGCATTGAACTGTTCATTTAATTTTAAAAGCATCAACTCCATCAGTTCAAATTCAGTTCAAAGTTCAGCCATTCAGGCCTAGGCAGCCCATTGGGTCAGTATGGTTGATGAATACTGATTTCTATGGCCTGCAGCCAGCATCATATCCATCTGCCTTTTGCTCCTCAGAGTAGGCTCTTCTGACACAATAAAAAAGCTCCCCCCATATTTATTACTCGTCTAAACAAGACCTATGACGGGTGCACTTAATATTCACAAGGTGAGCTGCCTGAAAAGAAAGCATATGGGCACATTCCTTCTGCTCAGATAAAAGCTTCTGCTTCTGGGAATACGCAATTCACCCGCTACAGAAGGTTGGGCCTTGCCACACCCGTTGCAACACAAGATAAAACAGGATACGATCCCTTACAGCGTTTAGTCATCAAGGTAGGACATTTCAGTCCTGTGTACCTTTGTAATCACATGCACATCCAGTTACTACTGCACGGCAAGCTCGGCCCAGCTGCCTCCGCGCACGCAGACGCTGAGGTGATTTCACATGTCACCTTCCTCTGAAACGCTGCATTTAAGTTTGAACACCTGTTGTCAGAAGGACAAGAAAGATGAGAAGAGTACACAAAGTAAAGTCACTTTCCAAAAGACAAGGGCTGGAAAGTCAGCAATGCACAACTTCAGGAAGACAGCAAGCAGGTAATGTAGGGTTATAAAAAGCACGGATGTAGATCTGCTACTTTCAATTACAGTTTCTGACAATTCAAGATCAGAGCAGAGGTGAAACATATAAACATCATACATTTAAAACCTAAATTTAATACTGATTAAGAGAAATACATCTTAGATGCACTGTACAAATAAACTTTTTCATTCTCTGCAAGACCTGTAGATTACCAGGGCTGATCAAAAGAATAATTAATTCATTAATAATAATTAGAAGTCACAAATATTTAGAGAAAGAAAAAAAAAACAGGAAAAGGTGTTTTGGCATAGGGTTTCCTCGCCTTTTCTCTGAAATATCTCATACCTGCCAGTGTCAGAAGCTGAGTGCTGGCCTTGATTAAGTAATGTTTGCTGAAGAGTGACAAATCCACTGTTTCTGTTCCACACAAATCCCTAGGGAGCTCAGCTCCCGCATACTGGTTTAGCTTGTCCCTCTGTGACTCTCATTCCGCCTGGCACATTTCTGTTTATGTACTATTTACCTTCCAAGAACTTTCAAGGAATTAATTGACTCTGGGTATTTCTCTCTGGAATGGGCAGTCTCATCAACTGCAGAAGCAAATGGTTAACACCCTGACTGCTTTGGGCTTGGTGACACGCTGATCCACTACATATCATTCCAGTAATTCCTGTGGAAAATGGCTGTCTGAGAGGGGTTGTTTAATTCACATGGAGGGCAGGGGAAGAGATAAATCAGGCCAAATCGCACAGATAGTTGAGCTGCCGAAGTCACGCTGGTGCCTCAGCTCCTTTTGTGGTTGAGGAAAACACAGGCAGACTTTTCTGAGAGTGATTTTTAAAATTTTATTCATCTTAGTTTCAGTGTTAAGCATCCAAATATGTAACTAAGGTCCAGTTTGCTGCGGCTTTGAAAATCTGCGTTTGGAATTCTGCTTTGAAGTGCAGCTGCAGTGTGGCTGTGAGGTGTGTGCGGCTGCTGTGAATGAACACCCACCGTAAAGACAAAAGTATTTTAGATTCCAGTGAAGGAAAAGGCTGCTGGCTGAGGGTGACAGGCTGCTATAATTGCATTTTAGTGCTAAGTGCTTGCTGTAAAGGAGGTTGGTCACAGCCTTTTAAATAAATTCAAAAGTATTTCTTTTGAAATGTAGGTTCAGTTAAGCCTCTGATTTAATTACTATAATGACAGGATTTACAACTAATTTGGATTTTCAGTTTCAGTTGAATATAATACTATTTTATGGACATATAATTTGCAAGGATTCCCACAGACACTTGTAATAAATTCATTTTAGCTACCTATTTACACATAGAAAGTTATCGTTTTTATGGGGGATCTATAGAAGGTTTGTGAAATACTCAGCAATGGCAGGAGTTTTAAAAAACACAATGGAAAAGTAAATATGACCTATTATTATTGTTCTCTTTCTTAAATCCTTCTCAAGGAGTTGTTATGCAAGTCAATTTTGGGTAACTATAAAGCCTAGATCTGTGCTTTAGATTTACTGTGTTTTTGATTGGTTTGATTGTTTATTTGCATGAAGTCTACAGTGGATGGTACTACACTATACATAAAATAGCACTTCTTTTTATAGCCATGATGCTTGTGCATACTCTTAATTGTCAGACTATGAATTAATGTGAGTCTGTATCACCTGTGAACGAGCTGAACTAATGGGAATATCAACTGGGAATATCTTGCTATCTGTTCAGACAGGAATTCTCCTATCTTTTTTTCTTGTCCTCCTTCCCTTTCTTTCCTTCTCCTCCTCCCAGTTGTGCACGTATCATCTGAGATGGATTATCCAAAGTACCTAACACATTTTAAAATGTGATTAGAAATTATAGAAATTGCCTTTCCCTTGGGAAAAAATGGCTTTGTTGAGCATGAGTATAATAAAAGGATATGTTAAAAATAGCAATTTGAAAAATAGCCATTAGCATTGTATTTAGCTGAGGATTCTTCACCCTCTGTGCCTAGGGGAACAGTAACTATCCATTGGGAGGCCTATCCACGATAATGCTTTGCGTACAGGAAAGCACTTCAGGCTTTGGAATTGTACTTTTAAAGCAATTTAACCACTTGTTTTGTTCATAATTGTCTTAGCCTCAGTATTACTACATGTGTGACGAAGATTAGAACATTATTAGCATTCTGATACTTTTCTATCTGTTTGTAAGGAAGTGGTGTTTTGTCAGTAGGAAGACAAGTTAAAGCTGGTTAATTAGTATTTGGAGTTCCTGCTTTGTTTTATACACCCACATAACTGGAAACATTCCATAATTTCAAAAGTAAATCTCAGTTCAAGAAAAAGTCACTTTTACTATTGTTGCAATCTGCTTCCTAAAGTTCTGTATTTTCGTTGTTTGCTGTTTGCTTTAAAATATACTTTAGTAGAGGAGGAGAACTGCTTTTTTTTTATTGTTCTTTTTGTGGATTGACCCCATTAAGTTTGGAAGCAATGGAAAACGCCTAATGAAATGATAACAAAATGAATAGGGGAAGAAAAAGGAAGTAGCTATGGGCCATGCTAATAATATGAAGCTACTAGTGGTTCTTAATTTGGACAAATAATGTAGATAAGTGAAGTAGTAGCCCAAGCAGTAAAAATAACTCTATGTAAGGCAATTGCAGTTAAGACATTGAACTATAAACATGAGAGCTGATCCTATTTTCAAGCACTAAGATATTTATTTCACAATAAAATATTTTTTGCTTGCACTGGAACAGGCTGCCCAGAGAGGTTGTGGAGTCTCCTTCTCTGGAGATCTTCAAGACCCGCTTGGATGCAGTCCTGTGCCACGTGCTCTAGGTGGCCCTGCGTGTGCAGGGGGGGTTGGACTAGATGACCTCTACAGGTCCCTTCCAACCTTAGGCATTCTATGATTCTAACCTGACAGATGCAAATTTCAGTACAATGCGACTTCTTGCTCCTCTAAATCAAAAGATCAATTTTGTATGTAGGTGCTGAACTAGAAGAAGACCACCAGGGACTGATGCCTGCACTGTGTATGGTGTTCTGTTGAAAGGCAAACAATATAAGTTGAATCAGAACAGCCCCAGAAATTGTCCATTCAGGCACTGTTTGCTCAGGAAGCTTCAGACAGCATCAGGAAGGCTTAGGGCTTGGCACGACATGACTCCTCCAATGAATCATGCAACTACAGATCTGGAAGAAACCCCCAGAGGTCACTTAGCCTCTGCTCCTTGCCCATGGTGGGATGGACCGTGTTTACCCCTGCGCTGACAGAGGCTCATCAGGCTTCTTCTGAGAAAATGGTGATTGCAGGCAATGCCCAGCCCCACCAAGCAATCTATTCCAGGCTTACTGTCAGGATTTTTTTTCCTAATCTCTAATTTTAAACGTTTTTCCAGTTTATTACTTCTTGCCCTGTGGAAAGCAAACAGGGAAAACATGTTATTATTCTCCTCTTTGCAATGGTCTTTTCGGCCTTTGCAATCTGTTACCATACTGCCCTAGTACTTCCATACCGAAGCTTTCTGAAGTGTTGTGCCCAGGTTGGCTCGTGGTTTAGCTGCGGCTAACGCAATATAGAACAGAGCCAACGGGTGCCCTGGAGGGATTCTTATGCCCTGAAGGTTATTCTCCTGTTTATAAATCCCCAAATTATGTTGCCTTTTTTTTGTTGTTGTTGTTGATAGGTTTGCTTTCCTGTTTTGCTACAGCAGGTTAAGATGTAGAAAGATTTTTTCTGATGCACGTTACATTCCCAGGACAAATGTCATGTTATTTTTAAAATACACCAAAAACAAATTCTGACTCTAATTTTAACCGTCCAGATACTGATTGTGAGCAGCCCTACACATGACTTGCCAAGGATTCCAGCTGCCTTTTTTTGTCATTTTCCAAGCCTCATAGTCATACAAAATGAGAGCATTTGGCAGAGGGAGCCTGAATCCTAATATGCAGAACACAGTGAATTAGAAATATTCTGTGAAGATATGTACTTCTGTATGTTTCTGTAGGCCATGTGCACTCAAACATCATGCCAGCTCCCACCCTACTGAAAAGGAGATTTCAGAAGTATAAGAGAGGCAGAGCAGACAGAGCAGAGCTGGGGCTTGGTTGTTCTGTCTTGTACTGTTCCATTCAGGATCCATTGCTTAGGATGCTTGGGTTCCATTTTCCATTGTCTTTGGTGGAATCTGCTCAGTGTCTTCTACTTCAAGCAACAGGAAGTTGACACTGGATATTTTGTTCAGCTAGAAATAAATATGATTTTAAAGCCTTTGAACCTCGACCCTTTAGCTGGATGGTTCTAAAAAATTCTTGACTTAGAGCCATTTGCTTATGGATTCACATTTTCTTTTATAATTGAAGCGGAGTGTTTTAGAATATTCTATACTATGTTCCCTTTAAATTTTTACTTGTCCCATGGCTCAGAAGAAGCAAGTATTGCTGCATTGAAAAAGATCATAACCTGTTATTAATTCAAAAATTATAAAGTGGTGATTAGAGTTAAAGCTGTTAAATCCTGTGAGCACTCTCCATAGACTTAAATGTATCATGTGTAGTTTGAATACAAAGCAGGTCCAGTCTAAGAGAAGAACTGCATCCCTGGCAGCTGAGATCTCCCCAGCTCTTCCTCAAGCAGATGGAAAAAGTTCTCTGTGTTCACATGGAGACTTAAAAAATTCCATCCTACACAGACAGAGACTAATATCTGTGTGGGCCTTCTGTAATCAGCAGGACTCCAGAAAACAGAGACCGCATTTGCCTGAAAACGGATTGGAGGAGCAGGACTATATCCACATGTAGCATAAACCACCCCCCCCCAAACTTTCCATAGGATCTCTAAAGGTGAATGCTGGTTGTCCAAGCATTTCCTGAAAATCTCTATATGCAGATTTGCTCACCTGTGATTAGTGATGGCCACATAGATAGTGAATTATTTATGTGGTACTTTGTGCTGTCAGACCTTTTTAACATCTGATACATTCACAACTATTTCTGGAAGCACCGAGTGGAATATTAGTATGTTTTGGCATTCAGTGAGGACCTAGAGCTATACAATGAGAATGCATTACTTTCAAAGAAACCCAAAAAACTGCTTATGAAAATACTCTTCCAGAAAGGAAAGGAAAGAAGACTTCAAGAGGGCTTAGAAATCTATTAGGTTTGTCTACTGGGAGACTTGGCGGCTCATCAGTCCCTCTTTTATACTTCTGCTTCTGAGTAATGTGTTCACCTCTAGTCATATAAAAACAACTGCTGTGGTATATTTCCATGAGACCAGTACAGATGCCTTTTTATAGTTCAGTGAAGTTTGCTTGACAGTCTGTTGAGAATGTAACTGCTGAATCACCACTGCCTGTTCATGAGTAAATCCCTCTTACCTTTTGAACAGCATGACTCATTTTATAAGGATAGGAAACATATTCATTATTGATATTCCTTTTTGGCTTAAGTGGTTATCCAGAACTAAAGACCCTGCAGAGTGTTTCTGTTGGAAAAGAAGCCAATGATAAGAGCTGGGGATTTCTGTAGAGAGCTATGTGGAAGAAGGTATGAAGAGGTGATTTTCATACAGGACTTGAACAATAGCAAGTAAATTCTTCTGCCTGTAGCATTACCAGGTTTCAACACAGAGTCTTTGTATTTTTTTTTAACAATCATTTTCCCAGGGCTATTTCAGTCGGTATTTCACGCTTTCTATTCCTTTTCCTGGTTCTTATTATGTTTCTCTTGCTTCTCTCTTTTCAGTAAGCTTAAAATCGGCATCATCCTCACATACACCTTTGTCTAGAGTAATTACACAGGCCTGCCTTGTGATTTGAGGCCTCCCTTGTTTGTTGAATTTATCCACAAACCATTTGTTTTGCTAGCCTGATTTAACTTAACCCACACAACTATTACTATTTTGTAGCAGTATGGTGCCTGTAAATATCTTCTGACCCACCAGCTCAAACTTAACATTAGGAAATCTCAGTCTTTTTTCCTTGTGTTTTAGAATTTCTGCCCTCTCTTTGCCCAGACCATCAACCCAGTTATCCTGTCAGATTCCCTTTCTGACCTATATCCAGGATTTTCCCTTTTCTCTGCACTGAGCACCTGGTATGTATAATCCTTACAATAAGTGTTTTTGATGACATGCTAGTTCTGGACTTCAAAGATAGTAATAGTGTAAAAAGAAAGAAAATTATTCTGCCATAAGACTAATTCTTCAGACAACCTGGTAGATGCAACCCTCTGGATGGGTTATAGATCTTTGTATTTCACATCATTTAAGTAACATTTAAGTGACCAGCCAAGTGTCAGGCCAAAAATCAGATATCAACCCCTGAAAGAGCAATAAGATGGTGCAGAACTGCCTGGTCAACTCTCCCCTTTAACTTTAGTGCCACAATGCCTGGCAGAATCTATCAGATGACCTGTGGCACTGACCGGGCTGTTTCACTATCACCCTGCTTGCTGACAAGTACATGCAAGAGGTGGTAAAATGTTAGTTTTGTGTCACACTCTGGATAAGGAACCACTTTGTGCTGTCCTGTGTAGGTCATTTGAGTGAACATCTGGAAGTCTTGAGACGTCCTCGAGACAACCCCCAGGCAGCTTTCCCCTGCTAGCAGCCAGCTCTGACCACACACACATCCCATAGCCCCTATCTGTTTTCCCTTCCAGTTCTCTACTCAGACCACCACTAACCTCTTCCCCCTTTTCTCCCTCTCTCTTCCCCCCTCCTTACATCTCAGTCGAGTGAGAAACAAAACCCTTAAGTAGTAACTCTGTCTGTGGTTTGCCCTTATCTCCTCAACAAGCCTTCTTTTAAGCTTTAATTACTGTCACGTTGTGTGGCTGTATTATTAAATAATAATCTATAAACATCCAACTACTGGGGGAGGCAGGAAGGTGCTCTAACGAGGGCCAAGTTTGGGCTGTTCGTAGCCATTGCTCCGTGCTGGGCTGGCAGGCGAGGGCTGGCCTGTGGGACGCACAGGGTCGCAGTGCTCACGGCACAGCACAGTTTGGCCAGACAGTGGCACTTTGCTCTCTTGTCTCAGGCCAGGACTCCATCTGAGCCAGAGCTGCAGAATGTGGGATGGAAATTGTGAAATGGATGGTGAAGGGCCAGCGAAGTATGTTGTCTTCATCGGTGAGAATGCCCGAACCTGCTGAAGGTGGGTAACAGATTCTTTGCAATGGCTTTCTTTGGTTTGTATGATAATGAGAACTAACCAGAACCAATTTTTATATATATAAAATATACATAAATATTATATATATATATATATATATATATATGCCTTTCTGAATACCTTTCTAAATGGCCTCCAAACCTTAATTTCCTGACATAGTTGGAGTCTTTCTGAATGGTGCTAGTCAGTTAGTACTTTTCAGATGTCAACAAAAAGAATACTTTTGAGCAAAAGGATGTTGAAACTCATGTAAAGTTGCTCTTCCTTCTTCCTTATATTTGCAGTCCTGGTGCCTGTAGTTCACACACAGGTGTATCCCATTGTCCCTGGGATTTTCACTTAGTAATAGTGGCACAATTGAAGCAAACAAGTGCCGGCCATTCCTCTTCTGCACTGCAGGGTAATTATGTTACAGTGAAAGGCTTTTAACTATGAATCTGGCTGAATTGCTCAACCCCCCTAGGAGACATTCCTGAACCATGAATTTCAGTCTGGCATCTGCACGCGCTGTTCCCACAGCTGCTGCTTCGCGCGCAGGCTGCGGCAGGAGGGGGGAGCGCTCGAGGCCGCGGTGGCAAGGCCGGCCGGAGGGGACGGAGGCCCCAGGGCTGCTCGGGGGCCCAGCGGCTCTGACTGGCCAAAGGCTTTGGTGGAGACTTTGTAAGTGCTGTAAGAAGTAGCATTTTGATAAAGAAAACACCATCTCTGTAGGAAGAGTTACTGACAGCCATTCCCTGGACCACAGCCTTCCAACTGCATTGCTATGCAGTGTAAGCAGAGCCATAGAATAAAAAGCGACACATGTTTTGCTTTTTTAGGCTAATTGAAAAAAAAAAAGTTGGATTCCACATTGTACTGTACAGCAATGATAAACTGTGCATCAAAGATGGCCTTTTTTCAAGAGTGCCTGGCTCATACATTTATTCAAAGAACTTGATAAGGCAGATAGATGCTTACTAGAGAGTAGCTGTCATAATTTTGAAATATTCTTATGGAAGCAGGATGTTGGCACGAAGTTCCTGGAATCTTTTGCTTTTCATCTTGATCCTCTGCCCAAAAGAACTGAAAGGGCCCTGTTGCAGTTCTATTTTTTTTCTGGAAAACAATGCAGAACACACTTCAAATCATACTATTCTGTTATATTAAAAGTCTGAACACATGAGGGAAGGACACAAGTCTTGGAGTCTTTCTGCCGATACTGACTCTCCCCAGCTCCTGGAACTCAGTGAATGACTAAGTTTCCACTGAGCGTTCCCAGGCAGCGTTAGCTCCTCAGTGGGGCCGCTCACATTCGCCAGGCTGCTGGTGCGACTCGGGGCACCCTGCGCAGCACGGCGCCATGTCCCCCCCGCCAGGCCCGACCACTCTTGGGCAAGGGGTCCCAAGGACCCAGTCCTCACCCACAGCGCCGCAGGCAGCGAGACACCCGGCCTTCTCAGTGTGTCAGCCGAGCACCAGCATGTTGGTGTGATTCAGCTATTCTTCCAGACAGGAGGACGTTGGTGCAAACCTAACCAAAGCAACAGGAGAGAGGAGACATAATACAGTGACTCATGTCTTTTGGGGCAGTAGGCAGAGATGAAAAGCAAAGCGTTTCTGACACAGAAGCAATATCCTGCTTCTCTGAGAGTATTTGAAAGAGCAGTAATGCAAAGGAAAACCCCTAAAAATGTTGAACAGCATCCTTCACACAGTCAACTATGAGTGCACTCAGGGCCAAATACCACTCTGACAGCCAATACATTCTGATGCGCAGGATGTTGGAGTTGTGCTGGGAGGTAAATGGAACAGGCAGGGCCATTTGAAGACATTCAGCTGGTGCTGCAAGGTCACGAAGTCCCAAAAGGTCTAAGAGTTCAGGCACGCTCCTACAAACACAGGTGCCCCAACTGCCTGAAGGAGAGAAAATGGGCAAAAGGGCAGTTTTGTGCTCAAACCTGCAACACAGCTCCTGGAAATACTGGACAATAAGGGATCAAGCGATGCTGCCAGGGGGTATGGGAAATACTCTGAAAGAAGGAAACTCCATATGCGATAAATACAGTTTTTATAACTAGAATGGAATCATGGGAGTTCTCTGTATCTTTGGGGAGCCATTGAAAATGTAGCTGGCTTTGCTCTGCTGCTGTAAGTCAGAGAGGCCTTCCATATGACATACTTGCAAGGAAGCATAATGTGTTTAAATATGGATGCTCAGTATTAGGGCATTTCTAAAACAAATTCTGCAGAAAAGACAACCATGTCTTATTTGCAAAGGAACTCTTATTTTAAAAAGATCCTTCAATAACACAGGATAGGTTTTATGACAAACTTCTATCATGTGAATGGGCAAAAGTCCATTCAGATTTGGACCCTGATTTGCACGGCAATAAGCGTGTGTCACTGAGGGGGCCTCGGATGTAGTCTCAAGGTGTGCACTGTAGCAGCATCCTCCTTTCAGGTCGATGGTGAGACCCAAGCAGGGCCTTTTCTCCATAACACTCCAACTTTCAGGAGCAGAAAGTCCCTCGCATGTGGGCCAGAAAATAGCATTAAGTGCTCCAACCATTTTTCAAATCTGGATGATGGGGATTGAGGCCATGGGAAATGTTGCTGTATATAGCTGCCACAGGCTGTAAATATGCTTTCAGAAACCATTTAGGGGATGGAACTGCATCTCAGCATGGTAAGATAAGAGCTCTGGAAAAACAAAACAAAAGAAAAACAAACAAACAAAACCTCTTTAGTGCATAAGACTTTTAAGACATTTGGCTTTAAATGTTAGATTTTGAAAAGAAATGGTAACATCTGAAAATTGTTATTGATTGGTCTGATAGACAAAAGAAGTTGAAAAAAACTCTTATTTCCCTTGCTGTCTTTTGAGTGGGCTCAGGACATCAAGTATGGAAGTTCTGGGCAGTTCAGGAAAGCTGCCAGCTCTCACCTGATGTTCTTCTCAAGTCCATTGCATGGCACAGGTACAGGCTGCAGGGGCACAGAGCATATTCTAGCTCATGGGATTACTTCTACCCAAATAGACCTCTCGCTTAAAGTAGGAGGAAGAGAACTTTTACTGGCCTGAAAACAAGTCTCTGAAAAGCAGCTGGACTGCAGCCAAAAGGGGAATGACAGCTTGAGGAGAACCCTAGGCCTGTAATGTTTTGTTTGCACCGTTTACAATTCTGAAGGCTCCTTGTCTTGTCGGTAGGTCCCTGTCCAAGCTCAGCCAAGAAGTAGCCTATGTCCTATCTGCTTTTGTTGAAGCTCTCTCTGCCTATACATTTGAGGGGGACAATAACACATAAGGGTAGATTTGAACCCTTTAGTAGCAGTCAGGTTACATACCTGTCATATAGAGTGACAATGGGATGGATAAAAAGAACAGAAAGGAAGCGTAAATGTAAAAAAAAAAATTCATAATCAGGAAATCTTTGAGTGATATCAAGTGCTTATTAATAAATAATAATGGGAGGGCTTAAGTAAGGTTAAATTATTATCTGAAGACACCTTTTCATTTTGTTTTGAATCCTTGTCAAGATTAACATTTGTCTGGATGTGGAACGGCATTTTCTCTCTCTACATCATGGCACCCTTGTGTGTTTGTTAAGATTCAGGCTTTACTTTGAATGACCTGTTTTGCAGTGCTCATTCATGCCCAAGAATCGTTACGCTCAAGAACATGCATTATTCCAAAAGACAAAGGACACCACTGGGGTTCTCAGTGAGTTAATCAAGATACATATAGGTCAGCATTAATGTTGTGAGATTGCTTCCAGGACCTAAACTAGCTCATTCTGTTCAGTTTCTTAAAGAACTATTTAAAATACTTAGTAGTTACTAGCATTGGTTAAAAAGAGATTTAAAATGTATTTCCTTTCTTCTCACTGAAACTCAGAATGCTATATTTTAATAGTTATGCCACATTTGAAAATATTAAAACAAGTTATTAGATGGCCACAATAGAGTTTTTCCTTTGAACTCTGAAACTGATAAAAGTTGGTGAAAAAAATGAACTCCACAACTTGTCCAAGAGGAAACATGAGAAGAAATAAAAGATTCACTTGAGTATTTCCTGAATACTCATTCTGTACCTGTGATAATGTGGGAAAAGAGACACAGTATTCTTCATGTCTTTGTTTTCAAACTGCTCTACATTCTTTTGAAAGATTGTGAAATATGGTCATACGCCCAGGCATAGTTTTTCAGTTGAAAATCTTATATTTCCACTTGAAAAAAAGATAAAAAATATTTACTTGTCTACTTGATAATTAAGCAGGAGCTGCATTTTGCACATTCTCAATATGAAGAATGACAGACCTTTTTCCATATTAGAGTTCTTTCGATATGAAACCAGGGGAAAGCAACACACACTGCTGCTGTGCTTTTAATGACCTTTTGCTCTTTTTGGATATATAGCGCTATCACAGAAACCCCCTAAATGGTACAATCCCACAGAATTTCCATTACATTAGCATTATGAGGCTTGGACTTTGCACGAGGCAGCAATTCACAGCATTAGTGACTCTGTTTCTGCTTAGATTTTTGAACTTGTAATCCATTTTCAGTTGAAGCCTCAGTTTTTTTCAGTGTAGCTGTGGACTTGCAATATACTCCATGTACTGGTTACAAATAGCTTGAAAAGTATATTTCACAGTACATTGCTATTTTTCTAAAGGCACAGGTTGAACTGCTGATACAAATTGTAAAAATGCCTAACTTTATATTGAAGGACTCAGAGCATAATTAGTAGGTCATTCTTATGCAACAGGCATTATTGATCAAAGAGATCTCTTTATAGTAGAGAGTTAAAGAAAAATATCTTATTGATAAATTCTAGTGCATCTTAGTTGTATGAGCCAACTCATAAACCATCCTGACTTTCAAAAAAAAGTTTGCTTAATGTATAATGTTAAATGCTCTATAAGAATTGGAAGCTCACGTGTGAGTTGAAGGTCTGCTACTTTCCTTCATCCACTAAGACCGAGAGAGGGCAGAAGGAGTATGAATAGTAGGGAAAGAGAAATAGCATTTTACATTAACATGCTACCTGAAAGTCGAAGCAGATGCCCAAGGAGGTTCACCCTGCTGGTACTAATGTATCTTTGGGAAGAATGTTTTTGACCTGATTCAAGTGATTTTGGTTACTGAGTCAGGCACAGATATAAACCTGTGTTCTGAGACAGTAGCACTGCAGTTGCAGGTGTTGTTGTTTTTCTAACCTTTTAAATAAACAATCACTTTCAGTTTTATAAAGAAGATATGTAATTAAAAAACATTTCTTCAATTTAAACTGTTTAAAGTTGATGAAAAACTAATGTTCAGACTCAGCTTTGTCAAACAGTTCTCTTAATTTTTGTGTTAGGGATTATTCAGCTTCATATTGTTTCCTTTGACTTTGATATATAACACATTGTAGGTCAGGGAGATAAAGCAGGCCATGCAAACCTAGACATTTTAGGTGGAGGGGAGGAGGGAGACACTGGGCAAATCGTGTTTCCGAGTCATGAATAACCAAAGTAGTGTTTTTGTGTTGCTTAGTTACCATTTCTGTTTAGCTGGCAACGGAGACCACTGAAAATATTTCAGCTTCTGTTCCTGACAGCTATGAACGTGTATTCACATGTAATCTTATAAACTCAAATACTGCTAAAAGTGTGCCCAAGATACCTCTGCAAATGCAAGAGGGGAGCACTGCCAAGCCGCAGGGTCAGCAGTGAGCCAGCCAGTTGTGTGCAGCTAATTAAGAGAGGTTTCTGCTGCTTGGCCCTTTTCTTCAGCTGTTAGGGCTCTGTCCGCCACACGCAAACAAAGTTCAAGAGCAGACATGAACAATTTGCTAGTCTGCTTGGCAGAAGTCAGGCGGTGCTAATGGCCTCAGGAGGCTGCTGCTCAATCCATGCCAATTTTAAATCTCTGCTCAGCTCCCCAGTTTACCTCAAGTTTTGCTGTTTCCTTCCAGCCACACTGATAAGGGCAACATGCAGAAGACATAAGCACAAGACTCATGCTTGCAAAGTGTTATGAGGCTCGAATTGAGGGAAATATGAAACCTTGTGACTCCTACTCAAAATAGCTAAATTCCATCCACACTTTAGCTTGAAATGGTAAGAACACCCCCATTCTTTCACTGAGGACATGTTTGAAGGCAGAGTACTCAGGGGTGAAGATTTCAGTCTTAAGATATTAAGATGCAAAACATTTAGGATAATAATTGAAAAATTATAATTCTTAGTTTTACTTGCAAGGATTAATCTTAAGAGACCAAGATAAACCTAAAATCTGAAGTACAAATATATGTCAGATTTACATTCACTTGGGAATCATAAGGTAACTGGCAAATAAGAGATCTGGTTATATTGTCAGCTGAAGGAACTTCAGAGTTCAGTGCAGTTGTCAGAACATGAGACATAAATGGAGCAAATTGATTCATTTACAACACACTGGCAGAAAAGTTGCATTACCGTGAGCAGTGGAATGAGGCAGCAGGCAGCTCAGGCTGTTAGGATGAAAATATCTCTGGAATTTTAAAAATTCTCAGTGACCAAGTCACACCTCAGAGAGAGCTGCAGTCAACATGGCAGAATTCTATGAGTGTTCAGCTTGAAAAGTAAAAAGGAACGAATTGATCCTAACGCTTTAAATCAATGATGGTTCATGTTGAAAGGATCATATGATGACACTTTTTGTGAGCAAACAGAAAAAGTGAGAACCAGTTAAATACATATAGTTGGGGAATGTATGACTGAGATCTATTTAGGAAATTAAGTAACTAATTTCTACAAATACGCTTATAGTCGCTGACCAAAAGTAAGTTTACTGTCTGAAGGATCTTTAGCTCTGGCCATAGTAAAATGAATAATAGTGAGAGTGACCTCTCACTGCTATTTTTACACCATCAGCTTTATGGTGATATTACAATAAAAACCTCAAATGAAATTACAAAAGAATAGAAACGAACTCCCTGATCACAGAAAGACTTCAACATATGCATACTTGACTCTCCTTATTCCATCGAAATCCAAGGACTTCTCAAGCACTGTAATACTACAAGTGTGTAAAATTGTTACTTACTTTCTGTCTTTTTAAAAATGACTTGTAGAGTAATATAGCCTTCAGTGGCTAGAATGACAAGTAACTATATTCGTCTTAAAATAATCTATATGGGAATATGCTTTCATTACCTCCTACATTTAAACCCAACAATTCTTCCCCGGATAATTTTTTTCCACATTTTTTTTCTTGTTTCCATGTCATTTGCAAAAGTGTAGTCTCATATTAAAAGGTTTTCTATTACTGATTTTCAGAGGTGCATGTGTGGAAATGCTGGGTTTTCCTCCAGTAATAATGCAGTCCTAACATTTCTGATGGTACTCGAATAGTACTACTAATCTTCAAGTCTGTTTTTCCTTTTATCTAACTTTTCCAGTTTGAGAAGATTTGTTGTTTTTATTGGAAATTTTAAAAGCTGTGTTTCATAAATGAAGAAAGTTATTTTCAGATACTTTGTTTTGAAGAGAATTTCTGGAATTCTCAACATAAGCTTTTCAACACATTTCTCAGTCAGATGGTCTTTTCATTTCTGGTTTGACACATAGCTGTGCCATTCATTTAAAAGTATTTATTCCTTTGTCTAGTGTCTGGAAAACTAAATTTAATTACATTCATACAGTGAAGAATGTGCATGGACCATGCACACTGGTGAATTCAATTCACCTGGCAAATTGTTTTTATGGTAATAGGCTGGAGAAGGTGGCAAATACTGTACAGTGGTAGGGAGAAGGAGAATAGATCTCTTCCTTGCGTTGGAATTTTAAATAACAAAAACCTTGAGAGAAATAATAACCATGTTTCTACAAAGCAGCACTTGGGATATAAGGTCACTGGTTACACTTCTGAACTAATTCATATTCAGTTCCTTTTTGATTTATGAAAAAATATATTTCTTTTAAGATGACATACAAATTATTTTTTGTGGACCTCAAGAAGATAGGTAGTTTTCCCTACCTAAAAATGCCTAAAACAAAAGGCCATAGATTTAAGTCTATGAACTGAATCACAGTAGAGATTTAAATAAAGCAGAAGGAAAGTATTATGAGGAGATAGAAATCTCATTAGCTCCCTGCACTACAAAGGAAGACAAATGAAGCACAAAAACACTGCTTTCAAATCCCTCTTGTACCGTGTCTTCTGAGGTGTTTGCAATGGTATAAGACATTCCGCTGCCAGAAAATAAGCATCATTTTCATAAACGATGCTTCTGAAATAACCAAAAATGTAGAGTACATTAGAGCATAATATTAGTTAATCCATTTTAGCAATTGCAAGTGCAAAAGCTTCATGCAACTGCGCAATTTATATCAAGCACAATAATCCTCCTGGAGTGCTGGCTGACAGTACAGAAATGCTGGCAATTTTTGCACCCACAACGTGAATGTGTTGGTTTATTTTGTACCTAGCAGCCTCTGGGTGAAAGATTACAGCTTCCTTTCTCCAAAACCCCACCAAAGCCTGGCGAGCACTGTCACCTGCTGCTCCGGGGCGGCAGGAAGCCCTTCCTCCTCGCCTGGCCTGCGTGCCACATGCACTGCCCTCCCGCTCCAGCCTCGCTCTGTTAAACAGCAGAACTTGTGGGGGCCTTCGGGAGAGCTTTGCTCATGGCACCACGCTGAAGCAGTGCAGTTGGCTTGATGCAGACCCCTGCACACTTGCTTCCCAGAAGAATCTGTGTAAAACAAAAGCTCTCAAGACTTGTTTCCTCCTGAGCATCATCTAGTGATTATTTTTAAATGATACCTTATGCATAAATTAATGTGTCAAAATAAGAGATTGGGACCTGTATAAACCAGGAACGTACCACACAACTCTGTGAACAGAAGTAAGTCTGGGAAAGAAGGCTCCTGGAGTGCTTTTTAAATACTTAGTCCATTGCATAAATAAAGTGAATGTCAAAGGTGAACATTTCTCACTTAGTATCAGGTTTAACTGTGTTAAGTATTGTAGCCTCACGAGTGAGCAAAGCTGACACTGCTCCAGGGCTACCACTCAGTTGCTGCCTAAGTCTCTGGTAGTCTTATGTGCTTGGAGCATTATCACTAGGACCCTCACATGTCCCCAAAACAAGCAGTGGTGGTGCATCCCTTCATAACAGGTCAAAGGACTGTGACACGAAGTATTTTCTGTTTACAGAATAATACCAATAAGCCAATGCCTGAAAATTTATCGGAGGGAAATGGGTAGAGTGCTGCAACATTATTATACGGATCTGATTCTGCTCCTTGCTGTGCCTTCTCTGCTTCCTGCTCCAAAACATTTTAGAGATATTCAGGGATTTGAGAAGATTAGGCCGGGAATCTGAAGCCTAGACTTGATTTCCATACTACTTACAAATGGCAGCTGTGGAGCAAACACAAAATGTCAAGTGCTCACAATCAGTGCCTTTCTTCCTACTGAAAAGACTCTTTGCATATTCTCATAGGGTAAACTCAAAAGAAAAGCACATAAAAATGCATATTCTCTTCACAGTACTCCTTTGGCATGGATAAGAAGTATTTAAAGTATAGCAGATGTGCTTCTGCTGTTCAATAGAAATAAAGTCTTTTATAATTTTATAACATCTGTTTAAATATTTTCACATAGAATCAGTACATACATTGCTGCAATAGGACAGTGGCATGTGGCATGCTGTCCTCATGGCCTTCTTTCCCAGAGGCTTCTGTCCTACTTTAGTTTCAAATATTTAATGTTTTACAGGATTTTAAGAAGATGACATAATATTTCTTGGCTTAATTGAGAGCAAACCCCAAATGCCTTTAAAAGTGAAAGCTGTACAATTTGTACATTTCCCTGATCTGTCTGCTAGCAAATATCAACCAAAGTCTTTTTTTTTTTTTTTTTTTTTTTGTGGATGCTCTTCCAGAGAAGAGAGAGCTTAGCAAAAATCAGTGCATCTGCCAGCGTAAAATGTGATGGGGGAGTTGGAGGCAACATCTGCTCATAACGTGTATATCTCTCAACACTCAAAAACCTTAGCTGAAAACGTAAGAAACCTTGCAAAAGAGCAATAATAGCAGCAAAGTGGTAGTTTGCTTTTCAGTTTGCTTTTGCAGTATCCTGGGATTGTGCCGCAAGAGAAAGAAATGTATCTGTATCCCTATCCACACAGATCTTGCCCCAGAAAATTTATTACATTGTGTACATGGCACAAACATAACAAAACCCAGCAAAGCCTTCAATTACATTGTTCAGAAACCATTGCTTTAGCGAAGCTTACCTAACAAACTACTGATACTTCGCGGACTGAAATTACAAAGGAAAGCAAACCCAGGTATATCTAGGAACTTCTCCTCTGGGAGCCCTGCTCTATTAGAGAGGACAAGGTGTGGGCCTCTAAAGGAAAAATGTCCAGGGTGACTAACATGAATTTTTATCAGCACACGACTCATAAACTGACCAATTTTAGTACTTATGCTGAGACCGTGCCACATGACCATCCCTAGGGAGGACAACATGAAGCCTGTTGCATATTTTGAATATCCAGTGAGAGCCAAGAGCTCTGCTGAGGGCAGCACTGCCCATCCCCATCCTGCTGTGAACTAAGAGGATCACCAGGAATCCTGGAACTGTCTCCAAAGCTCCTGTTCAATCCTGGTCCTCTGAGATACCCAGGGCCATTTTATGGCTATTGGCTAGAGGAAATATGTACAGGCAGTAAAGAAGGTTGCTGCTACCAGTGTACGCAAATGGGTTTGTGTATCTGAACAGTATCAAAGTTGCCAAGTCAGGCACACAAGACCTAGGAAATGACTGCAATAAAATCACCCATGGTCCACTTGTATATGTTTAAGATACTTATGATTCCCCCTTTTAATGAGGATGCTTCCCCAATTTAGTAAACAAACAACTGCCAAGGTGATTGAAAACCTAAACAAGTAGCCCTGAGACACTGCAGACAACCTTCAAATGCAGCTCTGTAACAAGAACATACAATCAGAGTGACAGAAAATGTTAGCATGGAATTAATCCTTGCTCAGACAGTGGTAAGTGAGGCTACTGGAGGATACTATAGACTGTCAGTAATTGTGCAATCTTTTGCCACTTTACAGTTAACTGCAACTACCATATAGATCATGAGCCATTACAGTGATGAGGACGCGCTTTCTCACTGTATTTCTTGGCTATGCCTGGCAGCCTATTTCTGCGTCTGTTTAGTGTGTAAGACATCTTTGTTTCATGTTACTTCCTCAATGGTAATTGATTTTTTTATTTATCTGCACTGAATTTTCTAAATGAGCTTTTCTCTCTTGTCTTTGAGAAATTCAGATCCTGTATAAATCGGGAGTCAACTGAACTTCTGACCCAGAAATCTCTTTTCTTTGCAGTCTGTGCTCACTTCTTACCCTCTTTTGTTTCAGCCAAATGAAACAAAAGGCAAATGAGCCTTCTCTCTTCACTTTTGTTTGTTTGCCCTTCCCATCTTTCCCCCTTTTTCTTCCTTTCCACTACAAAAGAAGCATTTAGTAAAAAGGGGAACTTCAGGATAATTTAAAAAGCTGCTGTCAAGCATGAACCTTGGTAACGTCAGGGGACAAGGGAGACTCTGAAATGGACAGTCTTTATTCCTCCGGGAAAATCAGAGGACACTGAAGGCAACTGAAGAGCTCTGTAAGCTTGGCCCTGCATTGCACAGGGCACCTGAGCTTTCAGACCCGTGGAACTTCCTTGTGGAAAACCCCGTACTTCGAAATGAGTATTTACTGTTTGCTTTTATGTTACTGTCTTGACACTGACATATTTTTATTCCAGCTATGTGTCCTCCTCTTGCTTTTACACATCCCAGGGTTTCCATGAGACCGCAGGGCTGCTGGAGCTGGGGTTCCTGTTAAGCAACAACAGGCTGGTTTGTTAGCAACAAATGCCACCTGTCTTCTCCAGCCACAAGCATGGCAGATTTTTCTCTTGCTTACCAATTGGTTAACATTTATTTCTCAGCCAGAATAAATCATTAGGGCCACCTATGCTGTACTCAGCTCACCTGCCAGCCATTTGTCCTGGACTGTTTACATGTATAAGCTTGCAGCTGAAAAGAAGCCTATGAAAATTGAAGTATGAAATTATTTTACCACATAGATGACTGAATTTGTCTTGCCTTGTGTCAGTATTTGTTTTTAAGGGTGTGTGTTGGTGCCCCCAGCAGGTTCTCAGAAAAACTCAATCTCTCACCTCTGAATGTGAACCAACCTTTTCAGAAGGTATTTGTTTACTGTATAGAAAGGCATGGAATAGCTGTATTGAATATATATGAAGCTGCATAATGAAGGGTTATATAAATGTGTTCTGACATTTGAAGTGGATTTGTTCTTCAGCTACAACAAGGCCATACTGCACTGAATAAATAAATAAAAAGCTCTATATGTTTTCACTGGAGAACTCCTATAATGTTAGCCAGCACCCTGTCCTTCCCAGAGAAGTGAAGCACACCGACGCAAACAGAGTCTCAGGCAATGGCTACCTGTTTAGTCTGTTGAATGTCTTGGACCTTCACTGAAAGAATTTATGAAATTATTGCTCACACTCAAATCAGTTGCAGAGTTAGTCTGGGTAGCTATGCCAGGACTCTACTTTACGGAGTTAGACCTATACTTGTCTATATTCTTGATTAAAAAATAGATTTTGATGAAAGTAATTAGAAGCCTTATTTCTTTATTGTGTTATCAAACACTGGAGACCAGAAGACATTACTGCATAAAAGGTCTTGTATTATATGACTGAATTATGTGGGATTCACTGACAAAGCTTGCTATAATGTATACTTCATGATGAGGATAATTCTTTATACATGTCGGTTTTATGAACAAGGGATCTGTGGGACAGTTAAGACCATTCACCTCTCTCTAAATAATTAAAAATTCAACCCTCTCCCCCGGTTTTACAAAAACAGGCATTGGAAGAATTTTAGTAACTGCGCAGGAAAGCAATTGAAATGTTTGTGAGCCTTAGGACATGAATCTTATTTGCCAAGAATTGTAGCACGTTGTTCCCTTCTCCATTGAAAACATCTTTATTCCAAGGAGAGGTGCAGCAGTTTTTTTTTTTTTTTTGTTGGTTGCTCACACAAATAAAAGTTTCCACTGCTGGGAGGTTTTCATGCATTATAACTCAATTATAACTCATCATAGAGGAGCACTGGGTTATTGCAGTCAAATGGCATTTCATGCCACATGTCTCATGAACAATATAGAAATATGGATAAAACTGAATCCTATCATTGAACCAAAGGACTTTGTTTTTAAATATCCACCCCAGTAATTTAAGGCCTTGAGTTAACTGGGGAAGCAGATTAAGGTCAATAGCCTCATCCATATCTCTCCCAAGTCCAGATATCTAGTTTTATAAATCTGGAAGAATGTAACAAAAATTCTGTGGAGAAAACACCTGCTAAAAAGAAAATAGTCTAAGTGAAAATACAAAATATATGCCTATCCATAATGGGGTCAACATTAAGAATTAGAAGCTTATTTCTTGTTGCGTGGCTTCTTTGAGTCTTTCTGGAGTTCATCTCAGGATATGGGCCGAGATTTCAGGTGTGCAAATCAAGTGACCATCTGTTCAAAATGCTGCTGCACAGAAAGGCTTTGGTACTGGTCATCAAACAGAAAAAAAATCATAGCTTTTCAGCGCAATATGCTGCTAAACTTGTGCCAAGTTGTAATGTGATTGCTGCATCATTTTTGTTAGTATGAGATGTTATCACAAACTTATTGTAATTAATACTATCAATTTGAGAAAATTTATTTCAAGGAATATAAAACTAATACAGTACTTCCTGTGCTGTCCCTGGCTATAATAGAAATGATGCTTTTATTTCACATGCATTAAGAAGGTTAATGTTACACTGGGATAAGTAAAGCAATCTAAAATACAGCACCATACATGATGCTTGGATAAGCAATCCCTTACTTTTCAGAAAATGTGCATATGCAAATTGTACCTATATTTTAAGTCCAGTTGCCTCTTTAAGTTTCAGGAACTTATGAAACAGCTCTGGCCCAGCTCAAAACAACAACAAACTGCCAAATAATTTGAAAGAACCCAGAATATGAATTTTATTGTATCACAAATTGCCTCAGCTGTACTATTGTTTTTCCATCTTGCACCTGTCTTCATGCTATGCCTACTATACAGGATACTGTATATTTTCTTTTCAGTATATAACTGGTGTATCTGTATTGCACTTATACCCGTTTTACTCTGGCAATACTGACTCTTTTTCTGTCACATCACAGTTGAGCTGCTGTGAGATGCCTGGTGGAAGGGGTTCCTGACTGATGGGTGGGATTGGGGACACTTGCTCAGGGCGCAAGGCTTATAGTGCCACAGCATTCACAGGAGAAGGTGCCGCGAAGCAAATTGCAGAGGGTTCCCAATCCAGTGGGGAGAGAAACAAGAGAAGAGAGAGGAATAACAGTGGTCTAGGAACCATGAGGTCTCAACTTGTGCTAAAGTAATCATTACTATGTCATTCCGTGGGGGGGCAGAAGGAACTGTGATGGAGGGGAGAATAATAATATTGGGAGAATAATAATATTGCTTGTACAGTTTCTACAGTTCAGTGTTATTAATATACACATCAGTTTTGGTTTCATACATCATATAGTGCCAAATCTGTTGCTGTCCTTGCAGCTTACAAATCCCTAAAGAATTCATACACTGCTTTCTCTGTCTTTATCTTGCTATATCCTGATTACTCCTTTGAAGTCAATGGGAGCTGTACAACTGGTAATACAGTTCCTACAATCTCTTAAGTGATACATCAGCTTGAACTATTGTTTGTTTGCACTAGAATCCATGTGCTTATTCTGGGCTTATGCTAATTTACTTGATTTAGTATAGCAACAAAAAACATGCTTAAAAATACCTTAAATGACCAGCTCTAGATTCCTCATGAGAATGTAATGCTTTAAAGCTTGTGAAGCTGGCCTTATCTTACCCTGTCTCTAAATTGTGTTTTAGGGACAAAGGATTGTAGCCAGTGTCTTGTTCTGTGAATTAGATTCAGTTCAGTTAGTCTGAATTAGAACGGTCGAGGCTAAGCAATACTTCAACAGACATAGGAATCAGGGGAGTATGTTGGTGGCCGGGAGCCAGCTGTGCCTAGGTTCTCTCTTGAACACAGATGGCCAAAACTGAGGACAAAGCTTTCGGGGTTTGGAGTGAGTTTACTCTAAAATAAATTTGCTTTAGTGAGCTAACCATTGTGACGCTAATGGACAGATTACAGATTCTGAACCCATTAATTCCTCACTATATTATAATAGCAGATTCAACAGTACAGAGCAGTGTGCCGTAAAAACATGGCAAGCCTTACTGTTCTTTGTTTTATCGCACTGTTTTACCCATTCACATTTTGTTTGAAAGTTCATGATAGAATTAAGGGTGTGAAGATGTTTTCACAGTAGACCTTTTTTGTGCCCTACTACTGTGTGCATCTTAATAAAAGCATTTAATAAATATTTTCCTTTACTATCCTTTACTCTTTCAGATCAAGTTTTTCTGTTTTAGTAGGTTTCTGGAAGATTTTAAGATTTAAGAGTTCTTCGGCCACATTTGAGTGAAAAAAGTAAAGCAATAAGTAAATACTTAAAAGTATTGGGGAAGAAAAAGTAAATAAATAAATAAGGTTTGCCTTATGCTCCATAACGCAAACAACTGTCTGGATCCTGCACTTTCTGACATCAGTCATCTTACAGGGACAGGAAACTTAGAGGCTGGTTGATTTCTGTTTGTCCCTGTCTTAAGGTCTTCTGCATGTCCTTTGTAAACTGTGAAAAGCTAAAATGTCAACTTACCTTACAGATACCTTAGATGGCATGTTTCCATTTTCCAGCAGTTCTCTTCTTTGGAAAGTCTCATAAAACCAGACTGCAAGATGTCCCATTTGCTTTCTGTTCTAGAAAAAGAAATATAATTTGCAACATCATTTTGGAGTTCCACATATGCTGAGATAGGAGAATCCTTTTCTGAGCAGCATATTTTCATTGCCAGTCATTTTGATGATGCCTAATCCTTCATGTTTTCTCAGGCAAAACTTCACAAAAGGTGTAGTAGAAGGCATGCATTTGAGGTGAGGCACGTGAGACAGGTGAGACTGGGCATTAGTGTGTTTTTGGCTACTAAAAAAAAACTGAATCTCAAACATCCTTTGGGTCATCTAACTATCAAATGAGTGTGTACCTTGGAAAAGTAAATTACTAGGCATTACCAGACACCCAGAGGAGATAGGGCCCTGATACCAAGGAAGTGCCCTTCAGTATTTTGCTTCTAGCTTATGTTCTTACTAGTAGGTGAGTGGGCACTTGACTCAATTAACATAAGGTCGCTGCTCTTAAATAACGTTTCATAGGCTTGTTATGGCCTGAATTCTGAAGAGCCCCAGAATATTCTGCATTTTGTTTGACTCAGGTTATCTGTTGTGTACAATATACACTGCTTATTTAGTAGCTTTTATCTCAGGAGAATATGTTCTGAACTGAGTCTGGTCTCAGTAGTCAAGAACACCTTTCTGTGCAATTTGGAGATTCTTGTCAGCATAGGTGAATATCTGAATTCATCAAAGACTTTATTTCCTACTTCATAAGTAAGTTTCTCTGAGGAAACTAAGCAGACATCTACACAACTACTCATAATCAAACTGCCATAGGTATATTTTGGCTGTCCTGTTTTAAAGGCTGTATAAGACACTTATGAGGGGAACATGGATATACCCCAGGTTACTTATGCTATTATTGCTTGCCTAATCTGATCCGGTTTAGCTTGTATAATTCACAACATGTTCTAGGGCAATCACTCCACAAAAAGGTACATCTCTGAGCAGTGTCTGCCTATAGGTAGGCAATCGAGGAATATCCCCTCTCATCTACGTAGAGGCACTGTGTTAGCACCAAATGTCCTGGGAGCTGCAGGAGTCTGTCCCAGGCAGGTAGGTAGCCTGGTCAGGGGTAGGCTCATGAGTATGGACACAGGTTTTACCACCAACTGCATGGCAGGAGAGTATGCTAAAGGTCTTGCCTTTTCAGCTTCTCCTAGCTCTCTGCCTACCAAGGAAATGTTCCGCTTACTGCCGTTCCTGCTTACTCCTGCACACTGCTTATGGAGGCCTGCTCTGTCCTCTAGTGGTTGGGTCACTGAACGTTATACAGATGAGAAAGCATGTGGCAGTCCAGCAAACACTAAACACTTGCAGCACCATAGTTTTGCTGACTGCTCTATGATGCTATGCACAAGATTGTTGCTACTGACATGTGTGATGCTGTTTGTGTGGTGAAATAGTTTTTAAGAAAAGGTAAAGGCTTTTGCTGGGAGTGACTTCTGGGCTGCTTCACAAGCTTGATGCCAATTAGAAGAGCATCTACTAAAGCCTGGAGTGGGTTCTGGAGAGCAACAACAGTAAGGGCTGCCTTGTCTGATTGTTCTGGAAGGAAAACTGTAATTATGCAGAATAATGCAATTAATCTTTTATAATGGAAGTACAAAATTAGTGAACACTATTGATTCACCTGTAATGGGCATAACATGTTATACATCATTAATAAGATAATTTAGGGTTTGGGTTTTTGGAGTATTTTTCTTTTTTTTTGTTGTGGGTTCTTTTTTGTTTGTTTTTCACATTTGAACCTCTTGCTCTGTTGTTTGCTTCCAAACACTCATATATTGAAGAATTAAATGCATTGATTTTTCTCAAGGAGATTGATTGCTTAGATGCAAGAATTTCTCATTTTTCTTGCCACGGACTTTAGCAAAGGAAGAGCTGCAGCTTTGATCTCAGTGANCATTTTATTTATAATTAATAAGAACATTTAGGGTTTGGGTTTTTGGTTTTTTTTTCTTTTTCTGTTTGTGGGTTTTTTTTTTTGTTTGTTTTTCACATTTGAACCTCTTGCTCTGTTGTTTGCTCCCAAACACTCATATATTGAAGAATTAAATCCATTGATTTTTCTCAAGGAGATTGATTGCTTAGAGGCAAGAATTTCTCATTTTTCTCGCAAAACAGACTTTAGCAAAGGAAGAGCTGCAGCTTTGATCTCAGTGACTGGCGGCCTCCTCCATTCCATCAGCATGTACTTTAATTTTTTTAAGGCAAAGTAAAAGAATTGGCTTTTGTGCCATTCTCCTCTGGTCTCCCTCCTCTGCTTATTTCTTAGCCATGTCCTTTTAGCACAAGGGATTTTAAATACATCTCCTTAGATTTTTGATCCTGCGGATCAGAACCTTGATGTTAACATTTATTGCTGTTAAAATGTTGAAGGAACTGTGGCAGAAATGAGGCCATTGAAGGCAGATGTAAAATGTGAAGTAGTGCATGTATGTAAGAAGTGAGACTTGGTGCAGCAAAAGAGATTAGCAGAAAGAGCAATGAACACAGCTCACGAACTGTGGGAAGTTGATGGCAGATTATCACCATTTCCAGATGGATTTATTATCACCATCTGAATTAATTGTTTGTGTCTACCCTGCAAAACACACAGGATTTAGGAGGAGTATGAAGGAAGCAATAGTGTGAGTTTTGCTGTTCCACCATCTGCATGTAAGTCCAAGCATCCTGCTGCGCTTCATGTAGCTCCCTACCCTTCTCCTAGACTATGAAAGGCAGGTTGTGTTGACTCTAAAACTTCCGGTTATACACAAATTACTTGAGAAGATACAATCTATCGCCTCAAATATACTGTAGAAAACGTTTCACACTGAGCTTTGCAAGGCCTGGCCCATGGGGAGCCGTGCGGCTCCTCTGCTCACCCCTCCACACTGCTGTGTGCGAAGGCAGCCGTGCCCTGCAGGCCGGCTCACGCCGCAGGGCTGTGGGGACGCAGTTCGTGGCACCCCAGACTCATCCCTCTCTTTGCGCACGTTGAGCTCCTTCTGACTGCTCTGTCCATCGCAGAGCCTCGGCTCCGTCCCCATCTGCAACACACCAGAGGTGCCATGGAGGTTGGTCCCACGGTGTGTGCAGGTGACACGGTGGATCCCGCCCTCCCCTAGTGTGGCGGGAGAAGGGGACGGGTGCACTGGGGTCTGCAGAGCTCCTCGCACACCCCGAGCCTCTCCCTGCAGCTGAGGCGCTGGCAGGTGCCCGCCGGGCCCTGGTCCCCGGCAGGACACGGGCTCGGCGTGGGGCGGCAGGCACCGCTCCCCGTGGGCAGCGTGGGGCGGGCGNGGCGAGCCCATCGCGCCGCGCGGGGAGGGCGGGCGGGAGGCGGGAGCGAGGGAGGACGGAGCGAGCGGGCGGGGGAGCCGCTGCCGCCGCCAGCCCGGGCGCGCTCCGCTCGCTGCGCAACATGGTGGCTGCGCACGCCTCGCACTCTGCGTCCTCCGGCGAGTGGATCGCTTGCCTCGATAAAAGGTACCGGCATCTTCCCGCGGCGCCCGCGCTGCACCCGGAGCGGGCAGGCGGCAGNGGCGGCCCCGCGCCTCCGGGCTGCGCTCGCCGCCTCTGCGCTCCGCTGCGCACCCGCCGCTCCCTAGCGCGCAGCACCGGCACACAGCGCCTCGGCCCCGCGCCGCGCCTCACAGCGCCCGCGCAGCGGCTCATGGCGCCTCACCTCAGCGCACCTCCCGCCATCGCACCTCACCGCACTGCCCTCTCTGCTGTCCATCGCCCCTCGCCTCATGGTGCTGCACCTCACTGCACCGTGCTCCACCTCACCGCACCCCACCTCACTGCACTGCACTTCAGCACGTGCAGCTCACTGCATCCCACCTCACCGCATCCCACCTCACCGTATCACAGCTCTCCGCATCGCACCTTGCTGCGTCCCCCCTCACCATATGGCAGCACACCACCCCTCAGCACACTGCATCTCACCTCAGCGGCACGTGGTGGCCCACCACAATTCACCTCACCTTGCCTCGTCTTGCCCAGCCTCACTGATGCCACAGGAAAGGAAAGACCCCGGCCCGACCTCTCCACCATGCAGGCGGGTGAAGGTCTCTGGGCCTGGGGACGGCCCTTGGGAGTGGAGAGAGTCGCTGAGCCTGGTGTGAGCAGCTCACACCTCCCATGTGGCATGCACAGCCCCCCGGGCCCGTGCACCTCCTTTGGTGGGACTGGTGGTGAGCGCAGTGCGTTGGTTGTCAAGGCTGTGTTTAGAGGTGAGACGCTCTCTTACAGAAACACAGATAATAAATATATATATATATTAAAAATAAATTCTTTGGAGTGATTTCCCCAGGGAAAGGGGGGAGATTGAGTGAGAAAAGTGAATCAGCAGTGCCTGATGAAACCATAGTGGATGGCTTGTACATTCCCTGCTGTATCTTAGCACTAACTGCATTCAAAAGTGGTATTATTCTGTTCTGAATGTGCACAGTGTCCCTTGTAGTCTAGGAAAATATTTTAAAAAATAGACCGTGATTAATGGTATACACTGCAGTTTAAGCAAAGATAGCACATATCACTTATCCTGACGTACAGTTATTTACTGAGCATCATTAGCCAGGTTTTGACAGGTAACATCATTTGGGGCTATGTTATGAAGAGAAACCTTTGCTTACATGCAAAAAATTGCCTTCACTCATCATTTCTACCGTTTTCAGGCAACCACCTTAGTATGGTGGTAGCTGACTGCACCTCTGAGTGTGCTTCCCGTAGTGATCCAGGCATCGCTGGTGGAGTCGCCAGTTGGCTGCCCTCATCTAGCTCTGCAACACAGGATTTATTTTAAAAGGATAGAAAATAAACTTCTAGAACTTAAATAGTGTGTATAAATGTTGAAAGTATTCTAGACATAAATATAGGTGATGGCAATCTAGTCATACAGAAACAAGCGAAAATGAAGCTGAAGGCCTGATTTGTCACTCTGTAGACAGACATGGGTGAGTGCAAAGAAGCAGGGAATGAATCCCAGTGTTTCTAAATAGGTGAGCCTGTCATTTCTCAGGGTATTTAAACATAACAGATTATGACATTTAAATTGTGAACCAAAATTCAGGGCTTCGTGATTAATGAGAACAAAGTTGTGTTTAGGAAACACATCAAAGCATTTAATGTAGAAGTTCCTATGTCATTTTCTTTCTTTCTTTTTCTTTCTTTTTCTTTCTTTTTCTTTCTTTCTTTCTTTCTTTCTTTCTTTCTTTCTTTCTTTCTTTCTTTCTTTCTTTCTTTCTTTCTTTCTTTCTTTCTTTCTTTCTTTCTTTCTTTCTTTCTTTCTGTTTATTTATCTACTGTTACTAATATAGAGGCTGTTTTTACAATAAGAATTTTGTTAGAGCTGTTAGGATGAAACTTTTTTTCCTTTTTTTCTCATCTGGAATAAGCTAGTAGCACCTATTTGCTAAATGGAAAGTGTCAGTGACAGTTGCCCTGAAGGATTTTTTAAGCAGCTTGCTTTCCAGAAGACAACTGGGATGTGGGACAAACCCAGCATACAGGAGATCATACTTTTCTTCTTGTCTCTGCCATTTACTTTGTCACCTTAGGAAATACATTTACATGTTGTATTCTTGTGTTTTTCCATTTAAAGAAATTACGCTTAAAGCCATGCTGGAAAACTACTGTAAGAATCTAAGTAGTACTAGGTAAAGTATTTTTGAATAATTTATCTGCTTATATTGCTGGAATGTAATTCTTTTTTTTTTCTTTTTTGGATCAACTGTTGTTGTTTAACTGATTTGAGTTATCATGTGATTTCTGCGCATTTTAAGTGTTTGGCTTTATCTTAAAGCATTTTCTAACCGAGGTGTGGATAATATAAGTATAGGACCATTCAATGAGTCAACTCACTGTAGGAAACCACATTTTTTCAATTAAATATTAATTTACCCTAAAAAGGGGAATTTTTACTTTACAGCGAAATAAGACATCATATACAGTGATGATGTTAAGCTCGTGTTTCTCCCCAAATGCCAAACTACAGCTACTAGCATCAGAAAATGCAAACACAACTATAGCAAATAACAAACTATCAAAATGTTTTATGAGAAACGTTATAATTCTGTAGGGTACTGTGGGCTAGGGCTACTGATGCTTCAATCATGCAACCTCTGGATGTGGTTACTCACCACAGGAGCCAAAGATAAGCACTTAAAAATCAAATACACAGGACAGGATTTATATATAAAGTCACAAGTGCTAAGGTAGCAAAAGACAGGAACAGAAAAGGTCAGAAAACTATGCTCTGTCAAGAATATTTTATTTTTACAGGAAAGAGATGATCAGCAGTTAGCAAATGTATATTCTGGTTGTGCAAGGAGATGTAAATCGTTTTTCTGTTATGGAAACCAATCCTATATCTGAAATAAATACTTGTACTTGTCTTTCCTAAAGACCAGAAGTATTTTTCTGTATGCCCTCTGGGGGCACAATTAGGAGGAACTTACTAATTTATGCACATGTGTACATTCTGCCTAGGAATGATGCCTTGCCTACTCTCATGGTTTATTTTATATCATAAACTATCTAACAAGGAGATTTCCATGTAGACTTCCATGGACACATATAGTTACTGCATGGTAGGCTAAGTGTTTTATACGTCACTGTGATTTCTCCAAACCTGATCATGGTTTCTAATCCAAAGAAGGGTTTTAATTATTTCCAATATAAACTTTTAAATGATGTTCATAATGATCAGGTGATCCTAGAATTTTATACCTGCTTTTGGTATCCAGTGTTTTCTTTTGTGTTAATTATAGCCCTCAATGCCTTAGCTGACTGGAGGAGCAGATCACAGCAAAATGTGTAGCTTTTGCTAGCCTGTTGTGCTAAGAGTGTTCTGATCTTTGCTAAGCTGTTTATAAATTATTTAAGTATGAAAGGGTGTTTTGAGGACATATTGCACACAGTGAGCTTTTATATCCTTGTCATTCTGGTAGACTTTAGACCTGCATTATTTACATCTAGCAAAACCAAACAAATACCTACTGGATAATATCTCAGATCTGTTCCATAAGCAAGCTCCTGTAGTAAGTTCAAACTAAAACTAGATAACAATAACATACTTGAATAAGGATTTGTCTTTTAGTTCATTGTAACATATGAGAAGTTATTCTTACACACATAGAAGTCAACATGACTCTTGTGATTATAAAGATAGTCTAGAAGAACAACTGTTTTTCTAAGTGGAGAATTTTTGTTAACAGAAATAAAGAAAATTATTTTGCTTAGCTTCTCATCCTCTCCAATGTGTAATTATCTCAAGGATATGGGGATAATGACTTTATTAATATTAATCTTTTATAATTGCTTTGTGGTATTGCTTTATTTACTTCTAAAATATTTGTAAGAAATTGAAAAGGATACAGTCATCTCTATATTTTTAAATATCTAGACTTTTTATTTATAACAAATGCATATAAATAACGATCATTTTTTGTGTAGATGGGATCTGAACAGAATCTTGGAAATACGCTGCAGTTCCTGTTGACCCGGGTGCCTGGGTCTTCCTCCCCGCAATACACGGCCAGCTGGTGCATACTTGGGTCGAGCCTGCGTGGGGATGTATTTGCAGCAGGCACCAGGATGTGAAAACGCAGAGACAGAGCAGTATAGATGTAGTCTGAGTGCTTTCTAGCATTCATGCCGAGGTGCAGTTTTCTGAGAGTGAGGAATAATAACGAATTTTTCTTTCTGCATCATGCAACTCCTTTTCTAGTCCAGTGCAAGGGTGAAGTCTTTGATGAATAATAAAAAAAAGCCCTTTTTCATTCTACCTCTCCTTAGAGAGACCAAAATGCTTATTAATACAGCCTGCCATAAGTTTGTAACTCTCTGCATTTCATTGAATATATGAAAGCAAAATTACTCATAGGAAGATCAGCAGTTGTATTTTGAGCAAATTCAAGATGTTCTATTCTATGTAATCACAATTTAGGCTTTTCTGTAGCATCAGCCTCCTTTTGTTACATTTGATTTTATAGTAAGTTGTAAGTTTTACAGAAATGTATTGAGGAAGGCAAAGTGATTTCCCTGTAACCGATGTATATAAATATTACCATGGTCCATCAGTGCCAACTGTGAGTGCAGTGCGTGTTAGGACATAGTGTCCTCGAGTTTATGTGCGACCCTTGTGAAGTGGTTGAGGGATCAGCGTGCAGTCTTGTAGCAACAGGGTTTCCTTTTTGCCAGACAAAGCTACAAACTTATCTAAGCTATCCCTGTCTGAGTTGCTTCTGGTATGCAATTAGAATTTAATGCCCAGAATTCTGTATTCTGGGCAGAATTTTGTATAGGAGTCAATTATGTTGCATGTTTTATAGTATTGCCCTCCCTTTTCCTTCTGTCCTTTTGACTAGGGCCTAATTCTCATGTACCACCATTAAGGCTCTTCATGCTGTCCTGCTACTCATATTTGCATTGAGAGACTAATGTGAAGGTGGGGTGTGATGTGAATGGAAAAAACATACAGTTGTGTGAAGGTTCTTGTACTCGTAGCAGGGAAAGAGATTTATGACTTCTAAACTATCACTACTCAGAGCCTCATAAAGAATTATTTTTGCAAATTAAATTTCTGTTTAAAAGAATCTTATATATTGTAGCAGGGAGAATAAAAAGCCTCAACAAACCAACTAATTTAAAATCATAAATTGAAAGTCAGGTTGTCATTGGATGTGTATCAAATACAAGTATTGGTTTTATATCCAGTGTGACATCTATTTTCTGCCTGCATGTTATTATTTGGTGCGTTTAACTAGCTCATCATTCTTATACTTCCTTTTTTTCCTGTTGTTATTTTCTGCTCTGTATTTGGCATGATTGCAACTCTTACTATCCTGCTGCTTAATCAAAGTCTTCAAGGAATGTTTCCTGAGATGACTTTGTACTTCATCTTTGACTTCAGCAGCTGTCAAAATTCATATATGCCAATGGCCAATGTTAAACTGCAGATGTTGTTTCATGGTTGCTGTAAGAATTCATTATATGCTGTAAAAAATGTGGACCCTAAATGGTAAAAGTGCATTTAGCATAGTATATTTGTGGATGGCAGTGGCCAGAGTTTGAATCTAAGTGTATCAGCACTTGTGCATATTGTTCAATTAGAAATTTCATTTGCAATGTATCTTAGAGTCTGTCTTCTTATTAAAGTGCTTTTAATGTCTATTATGAAGTTGCAGTGCTGGGTAATGTAATTTCATCCAGATCTACTTCTACCAGAGGGAATGTTAACTGGCTGAGCCCCAGCTCATGGTTATGGAGGTTGGAGGCTATTTTATTCAACAAGCTTTAGTCAGATTTTGGTTACAAAGCATGTACCATACACACAAATTTTCATAAATAAAAGGAAAAAAATCCTTGTAATTTGATTATTTTCCCTTGGAGTGTTTTGTCCGTTAACAAGCATATAGTGAAAAAAAATTGTATGTTTTATTCCTGATGTTCAAATAATGTGTTTTTAACTTGTGCATCATCAGTTTTGCTGTTAGTATAACAACTTTTCTTTAAGCTGTAACTGACTTGTATATATAAGAATTCTAGAAAAGGGTGTTTAAATTAAGTTTTATTTTTTGCGTGTCACAGAAAATTTTAAAAGAGAAATTCAAAAATCTCAGAAAAATCTCAGTAAAAGAGACACAAAAATCCCCAAATCAACAAGTTTAACTGATTATAAACTGGTACTGGCAGTGGTTCTTGTGATTTCTGTCTTTCATGGCACTTACAAACATGCAAATATTTAATCTTAACACCACCAAAATAGCTTCTTTTATGAAACTATTATGAAGCTTTTTATGAAGCTACATATGAAGAGTAATGCTTGCCTAGATTCTGTATAGGTGAAGAATAAGCTCGGTTCTCCTCTTTGTGTGTTTTTAAATTTGGACTTGAATAGTTTGCACTTGGAAATGTGCAGTGGCTTTCTGAAGATATTCTTGTTAATAATCTCCAGTTACAAATAGTCAAGCAGAAACATGGTTGAAGAATTCTTTCTTCTGTATAGAAGTACATGCCAGAATTCTTGACAAACAAATAAATCAGGGGTAAAATATCTTTTAAGGAAGCCTTACTCAACACAGATGTATAACAAGTGCTGATGCTGTCACCCACATGTGTAGCTTTGATGTTGCATTCCTATATATAGCCTGCAAAGACAGAGACAGAAAATAAATGATGTGTCGTTTGTGAAAACATGAATGCCAAATATTGTGCAGTGCTCTGAAGAGGCAAGCTGGTAATATAAGTAAGGACCCAGATAAAACATTCAGTGGGCAAACAAAACAGAAAGGGTTGTAGGCTCGTGAAGAGAAATGCAGTGCTCCTGCTTTGTGTTTTCCCATTTCATGATCAGTTTACGTTCCTGCTTTGTAACACGGGAAATGCTCACCTCGTGTGGCGGCGGAAATCACAGGGTAGCACAGTGCCCGACTACGAAATAAATGTAGAGGAGAACACTTTAAACCGAAGATGATAAGTGAGAGTCACTAGTGTCCTTAAGGGTAAGAGATATTAAGAGTGAACTTGTTTCTAAATCGATGCCATTCCTCCCACATGTTTTTTTGTCCTTGCCATTGCTACAACCGAGATGTGACATTTATGCAGTCGTGGCGGCTGGGCCTGCTCGTGAAGGCGGGTTCCCAGCGGCCGCTGGTCTTTCACCCTGCAGGCTTGAGGGAAGGCAGGGTAGAGGGGGAGCTGAATATTTGGGAAAATGAATTAAAGATATTTTTGACAAGCAAGGTGAAGACAGATGTATAACTCTCACAGTTGAAGGATTTTAACTGATTTAAAAAAGAGTTATCCATGCTTTCGGATTCAACTGTGGTCATATTCCATAAATGAAGCTAAGGCTTTCAAGAATAGAGTACATTTAGGAAAGGATGGAAGCTTTAGTAGAGATCCCAGTGGATTTCTTTAAATAACGTACTTGAAACCTCACTGAAATGGATTTTTGAACTTCTGATGCCCGTAGTTATCGAGTTCTAACTCTGCGGCACCAGCAGTGGGGGGACACTTCAGTAGTGCAGCAGCAGCAGTGCCGCGGAAGAGAAGAGAAGGAGACAGTGAGCAGGGGGGCCGCTCTCCATGGGCTTCCTCTGTAGTGAGCAGGAGCGCTGATCACGGAGGAGGGACTTCGGGGGCTCTGATCCGGCAGCAAAGCCTTCCCGAGGGCCGCGTGGGGAGACGCTCCTCCCTGGGGCACCTCTGCGCCCGTGTCCCTGCCTGGAGAGGAGCTGCCGGCTGCATTAACGCCCCTGCACCCACCAGGTGACCGCAGTGACAGTGAATCCCGCGTTAGTCACTGTTGGACATCACTTGTACTTCTCTAATTATGTGTTCAATTATTAATGTGCTAAAGAGTATTTTCCTTTATTATTTGTTTTAATGTTATTCCTAACATTTCAAGAAGATACTAAGATAGTTACAATAGGAAAAATGTTAATTTATATTATCCTCTACTGATGTTGTTCCATGCCAGGCAGCTTATACTTAGGGAGGAAACCAAAACTGACATCATAAATAGATTTGTTAAAGTTTACTGATTTAGTGATGATGACAACAGCTATAATGCTGATAATTTTATTAAAAGGTGTTTTGTTGAAAATGATCAAACCCAAATGCTGAAGGCATGGGGAGAAACAATTAATTGACACTGTGGTGCTTTATTATTCTCATTACACTTTGTCGCTAAGTAAAACTATTATTTTGAAAACTGTGATTGTTACCAATTAGAAATAACTAATAGAAATAAATTTGAGTACTACTGCTATTACTCTTACACAGATGCAAAATTCCACATCCAAGAAAAGTGCAAGAGCCGCCTCTAGTTGAGACACCTAGTGCTGATGAATTTTGTGCTGACAGCTGCTTTTTGGGGGAAACACATCTAGAAGAGAACACATCTTTTCTGAGATAAAGTTAAGTAATTCTCTGAAAGCCACTTCCGTGTTCTAGGCCAGTTTCCAAATACGCTAGATCAAAATATATGCCTTTCTAATAAAAATATTTGTGAAACAAATGCAAAACCTGGTGTATTTTCAGAAGAGGTTACTGAAACAATTGGCTTGCAATAATGAATTATGGAATATTGTCATAAATCATTTTTTAGGTAGCTAGTGTGCATATTGCGTAGAAGCTTGGATTCCTCTTTTTGCATAGAAGCTTGGATTCCTCTTTTTTTACAGAGCACGTTGCTGCATGTCCCCGTTTTCATGGCCTCTTCACCACTCCTACTACTGCTCGCCTAACATGAGGAAAACATCCCTTTGATTGATCTTTACCAATAAATATGGATTTGGGTGTCTGATTGCTGGCTCAGCCTCCCATAGGGAGGCCTTGCTTTCAATTATGACTCTTTTCTGGGGCTGCAAGGCAGTTTTGTCAGAAGAGCTTTCACTGCAATTAATCTAGCCCACAAGATGTTCCCACACCAAGGGGAATGAGCCCCTGCTCTTACCTTGTCGTGAATGACATGGAAATTCCCTCTCTGGCCTTCAGAAGCTTTCAGAAAAAAAAAAAAAAAAAAAAAAAAAAGGTACCTCTACCTTATATAATCAAAGTCCCTCCCCAAATACAGAACCAGAAGGAAGAGAGGTTTCTGTATGTACATTTCAGGAAAAACACTGAGAGAACAGAGTGTTGATGAAATTTGTAAAATATGCTAAAATTTTAAAATTTGCTAATGCTGCCTGCTTTTCCCTTGTCCCCCTGCATCAAACAGAAGAAGCAGCACCCAAATCCTGCAGTAAATGCCATGTAAATGAACTGATGGACTTCTACAACATTTGGCATGAATTTGCATCAATGAAGCAGTCTCACACCCAGGAGCTTTTCTAGGAAAATGGGATATACTGAGAATTATTACCCTACCCTTTTCTTTACTTGTCAAGATTTGCTGTTAATTTTAAGAGTCCATAAATTGAGGGGGTTAAGTGTTATAAGTGGTGGTGTAGTTTGGATAGGAATCTCCTAATCTTCTTAAAAAGGTTTGACAAGAGCATTAATGCTTATTAGTATCTGTCAGTTAGCACAGTAAGAAAATATAGGTGAAAGTCTTACTTGAAGGATTTCAAAAGAGAGATATTATAGCTGATTGTGGTTTGAAGTGGTAAAAGGGTATCCCTGTGATACAAAAGCAACCATAAACACCAAAGACTCATTATTCTCAGCTGTAATTAATAGCAGAAATTTGGCTTACAAGTGAGAATAGAGATTTAATTCCACCT
This sequence comes from Crypturellus undulatus, assembly GCA_013389825.1. Taxonomy (NCBI): domain Eukaryota; kingdom Metazoa; phylum Chordata; class Aves; order Tinamiformes; family Tinamidae; genus Crypturellus; species Crypturellus undulatus. Next base: position 257,316 of record VWPW01015954.1, on the reverse strand, counting down.
AGACTTAATTTAATAAGAAAATTGAGAGTCAGAGATGCAATATAAGTGGGACCTGTGGCCCTTCCTTAGGGATAAAGGCTTAAGTAGCCAAAGTCTTTGAGTCTGAGGCAGAATTAAAAAAAAAATTCTTGTTAGAAGTTTTTATACAACAATGTTAAGGATATTAATGATAAGTGCCTTAATCTTTGCGTCTTGTTAGTTGTATGTATTTTTTAAGGCCTCATTCACTGAATAAATAAATGTTTCTGTCATGTTAATGAGTAGTGCTTCACTGAATGATAGGATCAATTATTTATCCTTTGGTGACTCTTGTACTTGAAGTTCCAACATAATCTCTTAAGAAAACTTGTTTCTTTAGCTGATAGTCAGTGTTTGGTGTGTTATAAAAGTTTCTAATAGTGTCAGTTAGTGGTTATTTACCTGCTAGTTCACAATGCTTGATAATCATGTTTAAAATATACTTTACTAAACTAATTGACATTAGTTTCATAAATATGCTATAATTTTATGAAATGCTGGTCTATGTGCTGCCTTATTGGAAGAAATTCTGCAACTTTGTTTTTTGTTATTGTTGCTGCAAACACTTTTTAAATTTAATTATTTTTAATTTTTAAATGTTTTGCTTTATTTTTATCCAGGAATACATTTTTTTCCCTAAAGGAAGGAAACAGGTTACAAACTTTATGTGTACTGCTTGCTTATTGAGTTCTGTGGGCTTTTGTTTCATTCATGGTAGTGCATCATCTCTCCCAATGCTTTTAACTGGGCCTTAGCATAGATGTCTTGTCCTATCTCCACTTATTTTCAGGATTCATCTGTCTGCTTCTTGTCACTTTTTAGAAGGTGAAAGTAACTGCCAATGAACAGTTCTGAAGACTTTTGTCTTGCTCGTGTACATAATTTTTCCAATGCCAAGAGAAAGAAAGTGTAAGAGATTTAAAGAAAATGTGCTCATTAATACTGTCATTCTTGTCTGCAAGTGAGAAAAGAACTGAGTGCTCAAATTTGTGCCTGGTAACACCTCAAAGAGATGGATAGAAGTGGGGGAAGCTTTTCTTTTAGGCACATAGAAAGCTGCTATTTTGAGCAGGAGTTCTGCAGATTTTTTGAATGTTTAGGTGTCTGAAGGCAAAGCATTATACACATATTAAGGTATAACTACATGTTTATAATTCTAAGCCCTTTAGGGTGGGGCCTGTACATCATATCTACTTGCACAGTTATTGCTATAGGAGAGCTTTAGTGTTGAAGGGGATTTCCGAACACTGCCTGTGCTAAAAAGATAACAACTTTGCTCATACTGACAGCTGATGGTGCGATGTTTTGTTTCATTGTATACTTATAAAATGCATTTTAACTGCTTTGTGCATTAGTGCCGGGGTGGGTGGGATATGCCAGCACTTGCGGGATTGGTAAATGCAGGTGGGGAGATACTCTGGTAAAGCTCTGAGAACTGCTGTGCTTTGACTTCTTGCAGGCCTTTGGAGCGCTCCAGTGAAGATGTGGATATAATATTCACTCGACTGAAGGACGTGAAAGCTTTTGAGAAATTTCATCCAAACCTTCTCCAACAGATATGTCTCTGTGGATATTATGAAAATCTGGAAAAGGGAATCACATGTAAGAGAGCCTCATGTAAAGATCTGTTTTGCATAGATGAAGTTGGAGTTCAGGCTGGGATTGTCTCTAGGAGATTGAGGAGTGAGCCAAGCTAGAGGAATAGTCATAAAAATGTTTACAGTCGTAGTCAAGGGCGAAGGCAGGCCTAAAGAGGCAGCCCTCTACAAATACAGCCTGTGGTGACTCTATGGCAACAGGGCATATGTTAACTGGATTTAGGACTCTGCCACTCTTTTACTGAAAGATTAGAAGCCAGTCACTGCACTTAAGCTGCATTCTTCCCCCATAAATGTGCTCCTTTTTTTGGGGGGTGGGGGGGAAATGCCCTGTGATGTCAGGGGCAAAAGTGAAATCTGTTGCCTGCGTCAGTCCCTGGTAGTTTATGGCTTGTAGTCACTCTGGATAAAACCTACGGAGCTGCATCCTCTTGTGGGATATAACAGCTCTTGTGCCTGCCTTGGCAGCCCCTGTGCCAGGTGAAGCTGAACAGCTGTGCTTGTTCCCAACACGTTTGGGAAGAAGTGGGAATGGGAATCTGAGTTCTCAGTGCTGTACCAGGGGGATGGCTGATGGAAACCTGATGTAAGTGTTTTGTTTGATAAAGTCTCTGAACCTCTTCTGGTAAATCTGGCATGTTTTAGGCACCCAGGATTGGAGCTTGTTTTGAGCAATAGGAGTTCTAATGGTTAATAATCACACAGCTGAAATGTCTCAGTATATAAGTCCTGCAGCAGTTTCTCAGCCAGAGTTCTTACTAAAGTCAGTGGAATCTGTATCAGCATTGGAAGAGTCAGAATATCAAAGCAAAAATGTTCAGAAACTATTTATTCATTAGCAAAGATAGGGGTGAAGGAGGGGCAAACTGGGGAGATGGGTGAAACAATGTTGTGTGCGTTCCCACACCGCTGCTGGTCTCCAGATCAATATACTATAATGGGTCCTTCACAGTGCGTTGCGTATGTTACCAAACAAGTAAATAATCTGGTGTGTCAAGCTTTGTAAGGCTGGCACTGGCTACAAAAATACAATAATCTGAATTTAAAATGTTTGTTAAAGTTGATAAATTTAAGAGTCAAATTTTTATTTACAGTATTTATCTTTCCAGTGTTTCGTCAGGGTGATATTGGAACGAACTGGTATGCTGTCCTGACAGGATCACTGGATGTTAAAGTTTCTGATACAAGCAACCATCAGGTAAAATACAACTTTTTGAAATCAATTCTGTAGTACAAACAAAGTAAAAATGGCATATATTATACCAATATTTTCTCGTCACAAGTGTGTTTTTCTCCAGGTTTCCTTCAGACTTGCTTGTCCTTTTTCCATAGAGACAAACCATGCCATTAATTTTAAGAAAAATGAAATGTAATGCAATGAAAAGGAGTTTACATCTGAATATGAAATAGAATACATCATAGTCTTTGCTCATGATTTTTTTATGAAGTACAGCTAAACATCTGAGTTTATTAATTATTTCTCTGGAAATATTAGTTGCTGTTCTAAAAACTTAAACCCCCAGTGCAGTCTGATAGCAGCAGACTGCAATCCCCACTGCAAAATGACAAATGGCTGTTATGTTAGACCACAGCACTGAAAGTATTATCCCAAATAAATTGGAAAACAAGGAAAAGTCCCTGAACCTGCAAGTTATTTCTCAGTATTTTGGCACTTCTAAAATAATTTAAAAAAATGTTGTTTAGGGAAAAAATCAACAGATTATTTTCCTGGAGAACAATTAAACAATTGAATTGTATTAGTCTATTGCTTACTGTGTTGTGAAAAGTTACTTATGGGGTTTAGTCCTGTTTTGCTTGGAGAAGGTTTGATCTGTGTAGCTGCAGAATAAGAGCGAGCACATGGTTACTTCTAAGCGGCCTGCCCAGCCACCTCAGTGTTTTTTAGCCTTGAATGAAGTAGTATCAGTAATGTTTTTGGAAAATGGGGAAGTGCTAGGAACGCTTTCAGGAGCTGTGTGGTGGCTCACTTTACTTTTGCAAGCACCGTGGATCAGGCTGGCTTAGGGACTGTTGCTTCTCCCAGTGGCGAGGTAGGCTCCCAGATATTTGCTAGGCTCTTGGCCAGCACTGACACCAAACTGACTCCTACTGACTGCAGAGCTCAGCAGGGGCTCAGACACCTTGGGAAACACTTCTGCAAGTGAAGAGTAGCTTTCCTGACTTACACAGGTCTACTCTGAGAGTTACAGGATGTCGTGGCACAAAAATTTGCTTGTGCTGGTTTTGCTCACGAATGCATTAGAAGCAGCTGAGAACTTTCCAGTGTAACAAGAAGACTTTAGACCCCTGCATCTCCCCCACTTTATTCCTAGGTCAGATTCCCTTAATGTGTGAGCAGGGCAGCTGTGTCTCCTGGTTAGGCAATCCTTTGCACCATGTCCTGTACCTGCTCCCTCACCCGGGATCTGGGGCTATCAGGTGCTTCCGACATCTGATTCGTTACCTTCCCATGGTTGGTGTAGCAACCTAGAACTTGAAGCGTATTACTGCTTTTCGACAGCCCCCCTTCTTTGAATATCGCAGGTATATGTACCGTGGTAAGTCTTAATTCTTTATCCAAAGTTCAGCTGCTCAGGCAAGTTTTCTTTTGCTTGTAGCAGTTTGCAAAAAAATCCATAGTTTCTGCCACAGAATCTTCAGTGAAACTGGGTCAAAATACAAGCCAGTGCAGCAAGTGTGTGCAGGGTCTTTCTACTTATTATAATAAAATGATAGGATATAAAAGGAACTTCTTTCATATCATTTTTAGCAACCTCTTCACTATAAGTAGAGACTGATAGAGGGTATAATTAGTCTAATCTGAGCAATTCTCGGAATGGTCTGACTGCCAGGGGTCTTGTCATGATTCAGAACAGTACTCTTGGGAGACCCGTTTTTGTGCAGGCTTAAAGAAACTGGGTATCTTTTCTGCTATTTGCCAAAAGATGGCACTACACCATTGCTGAGGACAAGTCTCTTTGCTGAATCAGAAGTATATCCACATAAGATTTCAGGATGGTGAGGCTAAATGAATGCTCTATTTGAAGTGTTGATTCATTATATGGAGTATAGAAGGATTCAGATATTTAAGAAATCTTGCGTGTGTATATATACACATACTTTTTTTCCTGCTCTTTTGGAGACGTTGCATTTCCCTGCCAAGAGTCAGGGAATTCACAGTCTATTCTGTTGCATGATTTCTAAATCAGTTTCCTTCTCACAGGAACAACAACCTGAATTCTTATCATTGCCTAAGATACAACTTCACTGATGGAAGAGCAGTTCCTGCATTTATTGCACTAGTGTTGGAGACAGTTGGTGGGTGGGAACTCACAAATAGTATTTGAGCCCAGTATTTTCTACTTTTTGCTCCATTTTGGTGTTTGTACAGTATCTTTCCTTGATTTCTTGTTCCTTGTCCTTCCTTAAGCTCTTGGGTGCCTAGTTCCAGTCTTGCCTGAGCTTTCTTTTTAGCACAATATTCATCCTTCTTAAGCCTGAAATACTTTATCTGGTGAGCACAGTACTTTAGCACTCATTGCAAGCCTAGGTAATGGAGTAAATAGTGTAACCCCCCAGGCAGGCAGCCCTGACAGTGGTGAACGCTGTGCTCCAGCTAAGAATAGATGTCCGATGCTCCACATGCGATGTTCCACATGCCCTGGGGCATGTTTCCCATTAACAGCTTCCAAGAGCCAAAGCTTCCCCCCTGCCCCGCCAAGCCATGGTAATGATTAACTGATCTGCAGTTAATTTATTATATGATGAATAGCACTAAAGTAAGGCTAATTATTAACTTCAAGCCTGTCATGTCTTCCATGCTATGAAGAACCTATCTGCAAAACTTCAAGGGACATTTGAGGTAGGACTGAGGGATCCCCAAAAGTGTAGTTTCTGGATGCTATGCTTAAGAATTGGAGATAGGATGGATATAATAAGAAGTGGCCTGGCTTTTTTTTTCTAGTTATGTAACTGAATAGGGTCCCCAGTGCTGGCATTTTTGGTAGAATCTGGGTGATAAGGTAGACTCCTGCATGGTTACAGTATGCCCAGTATATAACGAATGTATTTCTCTCTGCACTTACGTGAATGTTTTCTTGAAAGAGTTTCAAATATTTGATGAGAATTCATCTAACAGCACCATTACTCGTTCTTGTTCCTGCAATCCTTTAACCTGACAATATTGTCATCTTAAAAGAAGAGTGGTGTTGGGCATTGATTGCTTGTGCTAAAGAAGGCAGTTTGCCTTTTTGTGTGATCAGGAAACAAGCAGTTTGTTAAACTATAAGACTATCAACTTGAGACAGTTTTGGGAAGCTAAAGCAGAAAAAGGAATCAACCCTACTAGCAGAAACCATATTCTGGTTGCTATCTACTAGAGACTGGCTAACTCCAGATGTCTATCAATACAAGAAATCAGATTTCATCTCATGCACAAGCAGTAAGCAGTGTGGCTCTGATTCAGGAGCTGATAGTTGTTTCATGGATGGGGCTTAATCAAGAAATAAGATCTCTGTCCTGCTTACGGGTTGGGTCCCAAGTTCTCTTGTTTTGAAGAGAACACCTTATTCCAAGGGGAGTCCAGAGCTGCCAAGAGGCACTCTGCTTTGGACTTGCTTTCCCATTATGCCAGAGAACAAGAAGCTCTCTGCACAAAATCACACTGATTTCTTTCTTTTTTTTTTGGACTAGAAGCTTAATAAAACTTAAATCTGTTTAATTTCCATCATTGTTTCACCAGGCTGGTCATGATCTTTCATTACAGCTAGAGGCTGTTACCAGCGTTTCAACAGCAGCTGTTTATTTGTTATATCTGTTTATCACAGTGACCAACAACCAAAAGTAAGGGAGGCTCTCTGAGGATCCCCTTATGTCCAGAACCAAGAGCAGTATGATACTGCCAGAAGCCACAAAATCAGCCTTCTCCTTCCACAGTTACAGCAGAAAATCCTTCCAATCCTGCTGCTTCAGGGATTGCAGTCTTGATAACCCATGTTCCAGAAATTCCTGGGACTTGGAAGCTTTGTTGTTATGGTTCTCTCAGAGACAGGGAAATATCTTCCTGAGCCCAGCAAAATCAAGCTCCATTTTTGCTCCTTTCTTAGGAAACTGATACCTTCCATTTAGCAGCACTTATGCCCAGAGATAAGCCTTTGCTAGAGTCCCGCAGTTCAGGTGTTTTTCTCTGGCCTTGTTCTCAAAGCCCTCCTTGTTCCAGGCTTCCTGTTCTAATTCTAATGTATCTCTTACTCCATCTTCTGCTTTCCGTCTGCCTTGGTTGTTTGCTACTAAATTTCCCTTGCATCATCTTCAGCTTCCTGGACCCACCTTACTTCAGTTTTCTGCTCTAAATGTCAGATGCAAAAGCTTACAAGTTTGTAAGTCGACAGTCTCATGAAAAAATACAAACTATGCCGTATCTTCAGGAAGAGATAAGCTTACTATTGCACTTGGATTCCTACTGGCTAAAAACTGTTTAGAAACAACTAATAATCTCTTAATATTAAGATGAGCAGGAGGTTGCAGCAAATGACCGTCTGAGATCTGTTCCGACTGAAATAATTGTATTATGAGTATGGTGCCTCTGCACAGGCAGGTCTAGGTGGTCTAGAAACCTGATCTAAATGTGCTGAGCGACCTGGACNACCGTCTGAGATCTGTTCCGACTGAAATAATTGTATTATGAGTATGGTGCCTCTGCACAGGCAGGTGGTCTAGGACCCTGATCTAAATGTGCTGAGGGACCTGGACGTCAGTGAAGCTAGCACGTAGCAATGCGATGGTTGCTGCGCAGCAGCTTCCNGGAGGTTGCAGCAAATGACCGTCTGAGATCTGTTCCGACTGAAATGATTGTATTATGAGTATGGTGCCTCTGCACAGGCAGGTCTAGGTGGTCTAGAAACCTGATCTAAATGTGCTGAGCGACCTGGACGTCAGTGAAGCTAGCACGTAGCGAGTTCATGCGATGGTTGCTGCGCTGCAGCTTCCTCATGTGGATACCTGGGATGTGATTTCTCACAGAAAGTGTTAGTAATGTCAATCAGGAGCAAGCTGAGGAAGGAGATAAATAAAAATGTTAACATTAATTATTATTTGCTATCTTAATAAGAGGAAGTATTCCATGTACTGATTTAAATGCTCCCTTAAGGAGGATTTCGTTTCGGATCTGATAGCTGAAGTATGAAGCTGTAGTGTGTGTCACAAGAGGGCAGTGTTAGAATACAGAACAACTTACTGTTTGCAGTGCTTGATACTAAAATGGTTAGTTTCAAAGGGAACTATTTAATATAATTGCTTTGAAGAGCTTGAGTAGAGCAGGCTTCGCTATTTTTGTTAGTTCTGTTGCACTGAGGCAGTGAAATATGCTTGCTGCTCCTGACTGGCAGTAATTAAACTTGGCATCTAAATGGGACAATGCAATTCCCATAGAGATGTGACAGGATAACCTCTCCTGAGCATCTGTGTAAAGTTGTCTGGCTGCTCAGCAGTCAAGAAGAGACAGAAGAAGGCTTATTTTTTATGGTAAAAATGTCATACTAGAAACTGTGGAGATAAGTTTGAAGTTTTTTGGTTTTACCTCAACTTATTTGTAATGAATACCCTGATAAATGTTGTACTTAAGTTGCACACAGATTTAGAAAGTACCTTTCAAAATAAACAGGAACAGCCTGTTTTGAATGTACCAAGAGAATGTCCGTATTCTTACTTATAAACAGACTCCAAGTTTACTTTTTATTTGGCACTGTTATCCATTCATTGTTATAATTGTGTGCAGTAGTATAAGTTCCATTCTAAGATAGAAAGTTTGGCAATGACTTCGAAATCTTGTCAACTGACTTGTCTTATTTAAGATTTTAGCTCTGCTTGAAAAATGAACAGATTCTCAAGGGTCAGTTGTGAAAAATATCCAATATAAAGTTGGAGATAAATCCATTGTGGCAAAAGCTCGTGTGACATAGTCACTGCTATGTTTTTTTTAATAGTCCAAAGAACTTGTAGTTTCAAGCAACAAGATGCCCTTTGGCCAGTTTCTGCAGCATGGTTTCACTGTTTTAGTGGCTTTTACCCCTACTGATTGATTGATATGGCTGTCTGATGCAATGGGAAGGAAGGAGGGTAAGAAAGGGGGTCAAATGGCAATTTAGTCTGCAGTTTTGTTCTAGTCTGCCACCTGAATTAGAGTGTGGGTTGGGAGCCAATGTTAGTTTGTGCTACCCATGTCTTATTCATTTAAAAAAGTTCCAGACAAACCAAGCTGAAAACAAAACCCTGACTTTACAAAGAATTAGCCCTTTTTCAGGAAAGTTTTAAAGGAAGAGTTGGGGTTACTTAGTGGTACCGCAGTGTCAGTCATAGGGACATACAGGGGGCTGTGACTCTGTAAACAAACTAGTTAATGGTCCTGGTGACAATGGCCATGCAGAGAGATTCAGATGTCCGAGATGAGTGTCATGGCCAAAGGAAGTATGTCATAAGAGAAAATGGAGTAAGGGAAGGGTTTTAAGGAGGGCAAACACTGCAATACTGTTTTCTGCATCCAAGTGTGCCATTGTCAATATGTATTTCTGGGATAATCTACATGAAACCAAAGGATAGGCTTGTACTCTGTGGTGTAGTGTAAATATACTCAAGATATCTTTAAATGAGCTTGTTTGAACCTGAAAACTGGTCTACCCACTGTGATGGAGACTAACAGGGACTAATGTGCTCAGCTGAGAAGTAGGAGCTCCGCAGAGGAGGGTTCTGATTTTGAAGTTAGCTTATTCACATGTGGAAAAATTGCTTCATTTCAGTCTATCAGATAAGCTGAGAAAAAAAATCAAGATACTGCACTTTCATAGGATCAGTTGTTAGGAAACTGCAGTTCCAGTGTGGAAAGACATTGTCGTGTTGCCTTTTACAGCAGTCTGGTAAGGACTGCATTTCTGAATGGCGGGAACATGCTCTGGCGGCAGTACCAGAACAGGAAAGTCACTTCAGTGTGGATGACTAACATTCATTTATCTTTCGTTCTCTGTGATAAAAGGAAATTTTGATTGAGGATGAACTAAGTGTCAAAGTAGTAACAAGCCACACAATCTGCTTGTGAGAATCCTGTCTTTTGCATGTCTCCAACTAAACCCTGGGACTGTTTTGGGTCCTTAGGAGGAGGACCAGAGGTGAGATACAGGTACAAAAGCTGCAAAAATGATGAAACAAAAAGCATCACCTTCCTTATAAATTCAAAATATCAAATACATGTGAGTTGCAAAGAAATGTCCTAGTACTTTCCTCCTCACACCAGTTGCCATTTCCTTTTTCCTTTGCTTCCCTCATAGACACATGTTCTTCTCCCAGCTTACCCCTGTTGCATTTGTTCCTTGTTTTTGCTTAGTGGGGTTTCTCACAGGCAAAGGTATTCCTTGTGCTAATAAGTCTGTCAGAAATCGGACAAGGGGAAAAATATCCCCTTTTTTCTCCTCCTCTCTGGTTAAGTAGCATGTGTCCCTGTGCCCATTGTCACGCCCAGCGTGCACAGTCTGTATGCCAAGCTGGAAAACAAAGCCTCCGAGGAGGAGCATCCGTGACTGTCCCGAGATGGCAGGGGAGGGCCTAGGGCAGAGCCTGGAGTTTGCTTCCCCTGCCTCCCCCAGCACTCTCACAATCCCAGTGATGCTGCACACTGCGGGTTTAGCAGCTCTCGCTGCACGCGGCTCGCCAGCCAGGGAAGCCATATCCACAAACAGCCTGTGATTTGAACACAACCTACCATTTATTAGTGTGTTCAGAGGACTGATAGCAATGGAAACAATCACATCCTTTTATTTTATTTTATTTTATTTTTTTTATGTCTTTAATGCTGCTTTTTAAGTAGCGCTGCCAATTCTGGCTGGTTAGCGGCAGCTAGAACCCCCTGCTGCTGCTGGGATTGCCGAGGGGAGCTGGCAGCAGTCCTGCCAGAGCCGGTGCCGAGCAGCAGGAGGCCCAGCTGTGGCAGGTTAACAGGCCTAATAAACACGCACCTGATTCCCAGGTGACCCGTGATGTATAAACAGGGGGCAGGCAGAAAAGGGGTCTCTGAAGTCTTGAGGAAGCCAGATGGGTTGCTCCCTGGCTGGCTGTGAGGAAGCCTCATCTCTGTGTAAAGAGATGATGGCTGGGGGGAGAACTGAAAGAGCCTTCCCTCAATAGAAGCCTGGACCTGTCTTTAATGAACGTACAACCTGACATCCCACAAGGTTAATTTATTTCTGAGGTTGAACAGCCACCCCATCAAAAGCTCTCTTAGAAAGTGGTTCCTTAACTAACACCTTTCTCTTCTCTATTGTATTTTTAAAAATATGCTTTTGAGGGGTTGCAAGAGATCAAATAAGGTGATGGTGAAAGGAAGTGGGAAAGAAATATAAAGATGTAAATATAGCTTGTGGTTCACTTAATGGAAATCTGTCTTTTTATGCCAGGCTGTGAATTTGTTTATTCAGCCCCAAATACAGGACTTTTATCTGAATGTATCAAAATTGAGGATAAAATATTGGAGATTTGGTGATCAAAACTTGAATGAGCAATAGATCTATTTCCTTCATACTTCCTTGAGTACAATTGTGAATATAGTAACATGCAAAGTATTTCCACTCCAAAAACTAAGCTTGTTTTTGTGCATAGGATAGTAGGCTATTTGTAGAGATATCTGTTCCTTTGGTGCTCATCTGCAGTTTTTTTCTTTCAGATAGTGCCCATTCATTCAGTGTTTCTTGAAAATTTATTTCTGACAACTGGTAAATTCTTCTAGATCTTTTCCAAGATGTAATTGATTTTATTTTCCTGAACAGATGATTGTATATGGTAATATCCATGCAAAAGCAATTTGCCATGGTTCAGGGGACTGAACTATTATGGACATTTGTCTTTGTAATGCAATTATAGAGCTACTAACTTGATCTTAATAACATTTGCCTATTACCACTTATTAGATGCATGAAAGGAAAACAATGCAATTTTAAACAGAGAAAATGATGCTGAACTATGCTCATGCATCTCCTTGTTTATCAGCCATGAGCAGGGAATGGATGGGATAACAATTTTCTGCATATATTTTTGTAGCCATTTCAGAAGTCTTCCATGCTAGAATTAAATTCAACTCCATTTTAATGTGCAAGTAAAACTGGATAGTATCTTTATATGTGCATGTATGGGCATACTCTGCCCATCTATCAATTTCTTAGTAAACTGCAGTTTGTATCTATTTAAATCTTTACTGCTGTTGCTATTTTTTCTAATTATTCAAAAGACAGTCAGTTAAGGCCAAACCTAGATTTAAGGGTGTATTTAAAGATCTTGCTTCAGCAAGTTACTTAGTTATTAGTACTCTCCCTCCCCCCTGCCTTTATAATTGATTTATTTCAGAACTATTCCTGGAGACTTGTTTGACAAGGGGGGTTGATTTAGGTATTGTTCTGTCACCTGAACACTATGGGTTTATATAGACTCTTTTGGGGTAGAATTTACTACAGGTTTAGAACCATTCTGACCAGTCTGAGTCTATTCCAGGTTGTTCTGGACTTCAGTTTCTAATATATGACTTATGTGAAATTATATGTGTGCGTGTGTATTTTTTTTAATCTGATATTTAATGGGCAGGCCTTAATTAACAATTGACAGGTTTACTGGCACTTCCAATAGAAAGGCCATGGGTCATAGAATCACAGAATACCTAAGGTTGGAAGGGACCTCTAGAGGTCATCTAGTCCAACCCCCCTGCACACGCAGGGTCTCCTAGAGCGCGTGGCACAGGGCTGCATCCAAGCGGGTCTTGAAGATCTCCAGAGAAGGAGACTCCACAACCTCTCTGGGCAGCCTGTGCCAGTGCTCTGTCACCCTCACTGTCAAAAAAAAATTCCTTAAGTTCCCGTGGAAGTTTTTATGCTTCAATTTGTGGCCATTTCCTCTAGTTCTGTCCATGGCCGCCACTGAAAAGAGGCCAGCCCCATCCTCCTCACTGCCTCCCTTGAGGTACTTATAGACACAGATCAGGTCCCCTCTCAGCCTTCTCTTCTCCAGGCTGAACAGGCCCAGCTCCCTCAGCCTCTCCTCATAGGGCAGATGTTCCAGGCCCCTGATCATCCTCGTGGCCCTGCGCTGGACTCTCTCCAGCAGCTCCACATCCCTCTTGTACTGTGGGGCCCAGAACTGGACACAGTGCTCCAGATGTGGCCTCACCAGGGCTGAGTGGAGGGGCAGGATCACCTCCCTCGACCTGCTGGAGACGCTCCTCTTAATGCACCCCAGGATGCCATTCGCCCTCTTGGCCACGAGGGCACACTGCTGCCTCATGGTCAACTTGTCATCTGCCAGGACGCCCAGGTCCTTCTCAGCAGAGCTGCTCTCCAGCAGGTCGGTCCCCAGCCTGTACTGGTGTCTGCGGTTATTCCTCACTAAGTGCAGGACCCAGAACTTGTCTTTGTTGAATTTCATAAGATTTCTAAGAGTCAATTAATATTTGTGTTACATTGTGTCCAGACCTTGTATGACAGACAAATACATTACAAATACAAGAGGATATTGTGTATGAGAAGTGTGTGCCAAGGAAACAGAAGTCAAATTTCCTCTCTGATGAGAGCAGCAATTAGGGCAGAAATTTATATTCCAGGATTGCCTTTCTGATGCTAGTTCTCCTCTGATCATTTGTGAGACTTCTGACCTATCATCCCAATGGTTAGATCATTTTGTCTTTAATTGCGTTTTTCTTTAATTTAGAGAATGGCTTAGGAAACTGAAGGCAATGCTGTGAACAACTGTGATGTGAACACTCTTAACTCCATGAATTTTAGACCTCAGTCCCCTGAAATATTTAATTTGTCCTTTTACTTTTAATTCAAAGGATGCTGTGACAATATGCACTTTGGGAATAGGAACTGCTTTTGGAGAGTCCATTCTGGATAACACTCCTCGCCATGCTACCATCGTTACTAGAGAATATAGTGAGCTCCTTCGAATTGAGCAGAAGGATTTTAAAGCACTTTGGGAGGTAATTTGAGATTTCTTTCTATGATTACATACTTCTATATTTCTTTCTTGCAGGCATTGCAGATTTTAAATTTTCCCAACTTAATTCAACATATTCTATAGTAAAACAAAACAGACAGACCTTCATGTGTTCATGTGCTTATTTTTTTTGAAACTACTTGCTTTCTACTTGCTTGCTAAAATTAAATAAGTGAAGCTTTTTTATGATGGAATTTGTTTGTATATCGCAGACATTGCTTTATGAGCCTCAAACTTGCTTCTGTTGCCTGCAATTACAAGGAGAGTCTATCTGCACAATATACTAGTCTTCCAAATTACTCTCCTTCACTCCTATCATCCCCAACTGCAGAAATTATAGAGTTGGAAGATGGATCAAGATCTGTTTAAAAACAAAGTTGTCTCATGAAACTCTTTGTAGAGAACCTACTGCTGAGTTTCTTGATCAGCATCTGAGTGCACTTCAGTATCCATGCTGAAAAGGCTTCATTGACATCTTGCTGCGCTATGTTCTTGGATTTTAAGCAATGTGTGTTTTTGTAAGTGTCACGGTGTAAAAAGTGTAAAAAGAGTATTGAAGCCCTTTCTAATGGCTATAATAATGTTTATAATAATATTGTTTGAGTTTTTTGTTAGATGCTATTAAGACTATGCTCTTATTTACTGGGAGATGTCATGGAGAGCTTCAGTGTGCATCTTGTGTACTTCAGACTTGATGAAATTTTATAGCAGATAATATTGTAGATGCTGCAGGTGTCAGTCACAGACCACAACTGAGCTTTGTGGTACCTACTTGCTTTTTGTGGTGTTTCACATTCAGTGTTTGGTTGTGGTTTCTTTCTGGGAGGCAATCTTTATGCTTTTAGTAAGAATGCTCAATTTAGCACCTTACATATTTTTGCTGGGTTGTCATAGCTGGAATGAAATTTTCATTTCTTTTCAATATTTTTCTTGTTGCAATCTTTATCATATCTTAGTTGCACTTTGGCTTTGAAATAAGTTCTCAAAAAGATGGAAACTTACTTATTACAATTCTCAGGAATTGTAGTACTCAGTAGTACTGTAGTATGAATGCAGATCTTGTAGCATAGAAAAAAATTTCCATTAAGAAAAAAGTATTTCTTTATGAGATAACAAATATATACTACAATATCTGTCTCTTTTTTATTCATTTATTTTTTACTTTGACAAAGGCCTTTCAGGCAAATGCATGTTGATAGAATGAAGTATCAGTCTCTTTTTTTTAAACTTTGTTTTGAATGAAAATTCAAAGTCAAGAGTCAAGAAAAGAGCACAGGGGTTTGTTGGTGGTACCATGGGGAAAAAGAAGAGAAAGCAACAATGTTGGTGGCATTATAAGCCAGATACAGTGGAAACTAATACCAAATCTGGTGTTAGTCCAGATAATGGGAATTTAATTCTGTAAAAGTAGTCTCTCTATAAGAGAAATGTTGAGTAACTTGAAAATAATTTACTGCCGTAGTTTAAGGACATCATAAATATAACTATAGACTTGGGAGTCTTAAAGTGGTTACTGCTTTTATGCAAGTAGGATTTTTATGATTAAGAATTCAAGAAAGTGCATTAAATATTTGATTAAGTATACTTTTTGTTCCACAAACTTTAGTTTTATTAGTGGGGAAAGAACAAACAAAACTCAGTCATTTAGCCAACTTCAGATTTTTGACATACCGTGATAGTAGAAATGAAGGCAAACCTGGAAATTCTGATCTTGTGGGCTTTGGAGAAGATAAAGTCTGACCAGGTTCCATGTGGCTGAACGCTGTTCCCTGCTGAAGAAGCTGGAAGGGGCTCTGGGCATCGCGGGTGTCCTGCTCTGGGTCCTGGCTGCCTCAGAGGAGCGCTGTGGATGCCAACAGCTGTGGAAGAAACGTTACTCATCACTTCTGTGACATTGTGGTCTTCCATGGTGCTTTATGAACAGGTAGAAAAAGATATTCTTTATGCTCATATGAACTTGCTTTCCTTTAGCATCACTAAGTTAGTGGAGTGCCAGGTACTGTCCTTGAAAAACTGTTTCAAAGAACAGAAGGAAATAAATACAAAAATAAACATGAAAGCAGAGACTAAACATCAGGAGCCCCTGGTCCACCGTATCCTGTTGGGTCACTGACTTGCTCCGCCCGCCAGGTAGTTGGATTCTTTAGAGCAGTGTAGGAGTGAAACGAATGTAGCTGAGCAGTGTTGTCGCTACAGAAGTTCAGTAGTTCATCCTCAGGCTTTCGCCTTTCATCGCAGTTGCAAACTGATTACCACCCAGACAGGAAGGGAGTGAATCTGCTGAGAGGTGACTTATTTTTAGAGCGTTTTCCTACCACAGTGAATTACTCACCCTTCCTTGGATAACATGCAAATAACCACTTGCCTTTTGTGTGGAGTTAAGATTGTTAGCAGTTTCTGAACATGTCTCGAGAAACACTTGATCTTGACTAAGTGAAGAACAACTATTACTTTGGTATGCAGTAACTTTGGAGAGAGGAAGACTTGGATCCCATAAGGTCAGAATGAATATTTTAATTCTTTCTCTTCACTTTCAGCAGCAGTTACACGTGTGGTAGACTGGCAAACAATACCGTAACTTCCTGCTTATGCCGCTCTGATATTCTCTACCCTTAAACAGACTTCATTGCTTTGAAATTGTAATTTTGGGATAAGCGCTTTTTCTTACTGTCTTTATTTTCTGAACAACACAAATGCTAGCTTTTGAGCTAGTTTAAGCAAATTGTCAATATAGAAATCTTATGTTATTTGGGAAATATAAATATAAATAAATATAAATATAAAATGCTATGCTGACCCAAATGTTGTAGTAGGGTTCAGTAAGACTTTTGGTTAAGACTTTTGTGCATCAGAGTTGAGGCCACAGATTTTGGGGCATGTGCGCATACATCAGTTTGCTCTTTTAGGGTCTTTCTGAATATTGTACCTTATCTCAGCATATATGTTATGATTATGGCAGTAGTAATTACAAAAGTACTTCAGAAATAAAGGTTTTTCCTTTATGTTTGCCTACTTGATCATGCTGTAGATAGCTTATTTATTAAAGCAGAAGTCTATCATTATATTGTCTATAGATATTTTGGAACGCAACATAGTAGGAAGCATTTTCCTCTCTTCAGACTACTGAAAAATGTTACATACTGCTATTGGAAAGCTTTTTTGCATGTAATGCGTAAGGGGTACTGAGAATATCTGGAATGTCAGCAATTTCTAATGTACCTTTTCACCAATGGGCACTGCATACGAGAAACTCTGTCCAGTTCATTTAAGTAAGAGCAAATTTGATCTGAGAAATGAAATCAAACAATGAATCAGTCAGATCAGGCCACCTAAATGATAAGGTTGATTTATGGTATATAATTCTGTCAGTAATCAATTGCAGAAGACTTTGCTATAATTTACTGATTTCTTGTAGGTGAGCCTAGTAGAGATATAAAACTATAGTTAACAGAGCGAAGAATATTTAGCTTTATGGCGTGGATGATCCTGTGACCTTAAATTAGTGAAGTGCTTGGAATCCCCCCAAAATATAAAACTGGTCATGGAACATGGAAGCTGTCTGCACTTGCTTAATGTCACGCTCTCCATGACTGCTCCAACTCTGTCTTGACAATTCATCTCTTTAATGGGATTTTACTTGATAAACGTGAAGTTGATCAAATTATTGTAGCCTGCCTTTGGAACCTAGCTGGAATACTGTGTTTGCTAACCTGTTAAATATATAAGTTATTAAAATAAGGAAGAAATATTCCATATTGTAAGATCTAAAATGGAGCACAGAAGGAAGATGTGAAAGACTCCAGGTGTCTAAAATCTGCTGCCTTGTGCTGTTTAGAAATCTGCAGCTGATGACAAATTCGAATTTGTATGCTAAGAAAGTGTGAGAGACACTGAAAAATGATGACTGGCAAGCAGATTCCCCCCCACACACACACCTCCAGGTAACACACGGAGGAGAAGCTTAGTCCTCTTCCCCTTTCCACCCTCCTGCTTTAGAATAGGACAGTAAACACTGATTTGGCAAGATGGGAGGGAAGCTTTGCAAGTAACTAGCATCCCACCCTCATACCATCTGTGTTAATACTGTTAAATCAAGTAAGTAGCAGGGAGAGATTCTGAAGTTGTTTCTGTGCTAGGACAGTGCCCAATGGCTCTCCCAGTTCTGCTGGTGCAAACTGAATATGGTGCAAGTGCCTTAATATACACAGGGGTAACTGACAAAAGAGTATGGCCTTCAGTGCTGCTGTTATGTTGGTCATGTGCATCTTTGTGATATACCTCTAATCTTTTTTCTTATTTGTCAAAAGTCTAAGAAGTGATGCTCTGTCTTGTTAGAGCAGTTTTAAATGAAGAGGGGATGGCAGTCCAGTCTCAGGAGGTGGATTGAGAACTTGCATCAAAAAAGCCATATTTGTCAGCATACCATCACAGTAGCTACTACTTTTATTTAGATGTAGCAATCACTTCATATTTTTAAAAAAGTGTCTGTAGATTTCATAAATATTTTAAGACAATATGTTACCAAAAGTAGCCTGGTTGGTCCTTGGTAATGGAGAAATGTAGGAATTTGCCTACATTTTTAAACTTTACTAACCTATTTTATTTCTTAGGGTGATCCATACTGACGTAATTGTACAATTCCCATTCTTTAGAAAAGAACCCAATCATAGCAAGGCTCTATAAAAGCATCAGGATTGATAATCTCAGAATCAATGAATACCTACTTTGTTTCGGATGATTTGCTGTGTCATTATATGTGATATTGAATATTATCAGTCAGTCAGGATTAATGCAAAAGAGAGATCCGCTTTCAACTCCATAAAAATACTGCAGAACTTTAGTTATCCTTGGTTGAAGGTGACACATACAGGCTTTTGAGGCACCTCTTCTGCAAAGGAAGGATTGGCAAAGCCTGGTCTTTCCTCATGCCTGTTCCTGAATGTCAGCCCTATGGTCGGTTTGCAACCCAGAGGCGTGATTTGATCTGATATCTGTTTCAACAGAAACGTTTTGCATCTGTCACATCTCAGCATGTGGAGACTAAGGCTTTGCAGAAATTATAGAAACTGATTTTTAGCATGAACTAGTATAACATTTCTCTTAGATGGAATTCTATATCACTCTAGCAACGATGCCTGTCAAAGTGAGCAAACACACGTTATTGCTTCTATTTACAGTCCTTGTAAGTGTTTTTATGTTTATTAGCATATCAAAGAGTCTTATATTGTAGAAAGCTTGACTACTTTGAGACTCATTCTTGGATGAAAGCAAATAGAAACATCCAGGAAACACATTAATTTCCCCATTAAGAGAATGCCTTTATTGGCTTTCTCATAGTTTAGAGGTAAAGTGTGATTTTTATTTCTCTGATTTTCAGGAAAGGATATTATTTTGATTAATTCCTGAATTATCTTAATTACAAAATAACATCTGACAAATGTACACCTTTAAGCTATGCAGATTTTTTTAAGGCTGCTGTTTATCTTGGAAGCTGTGCTGCCAAAATAGTTTTTTCTATAACTGGTATTTTATTAGCCAAAGAAAGTACTTTTCATCCTCAGCAGATGGTATTATTAATTGTGGTATATCTAAGCATGGTATGCCAAATGGTGATGGGGAAAAAAAAATCATAAAACACAACTGGAAGTCTAAAAATCCTATTTCAGGGAAGACAGTTCTGGGCTTTTATTGGTTCCTTTTTATTAGGTAAAAATGACAGAAAAAATGGTTTTAATATTTGTAGTTTTTTGTCTTGGTCGGCAGCAAATCAAGCACATATTGTTTATACTTCTGGTTTTGACCCAGATTGCATATTCCTTCCTCCAGCCTCACCACATAGGCTTTTGGGGGGATTGGGCAGTGTTACTCTCTCTGCCTTGAGGGAGTGGTGGATTTTTAACTCCTTCCCTCTTCCTCTCCCAAACCACCCATATGTCTTCTCTTTTCTTTATCACAAAAGAGAGGACAGCTCTCTATCCTAAGACTGTTCAGTTCCTTGAAAAAAATAGTAATCCCTTAGAAGCTTTTATTTTGCCCGACTTTGTTCTTCTTACTTTATAGTGACAGTGGATTCCTCCAAGGCATTTCTTCAAAATGCTTGCCTGCTACACTGGAAAAGAGGCTTTCTGTTTATAGAAAGGGTAAGGCAAATAATGTGATCCATTTATTGGATCAATAGATATATTTTAACACTGACGTCTTAAAGATCCATTAGTTTAAACCTGCTGGCATTAAAAATAATAGATCTTTGACAATATCTGAGGCAATGGAAGATCTTGCGTGTTAACAAACACAGAAAGCAAGGCAATTGCATTAGATAGTACCTTTTTGACTGTCTGATTTATTTAAAAAAAGTTGTAAAAATATTGTAAAAGTGTTTACTTTCATCTAGAAGAAACAATTTAACCTACAGAACCTACTTAGCACAATGAGAATTTCTCCTTCCTTAAGGAAGGAGCACTCAAATCGCAAAGTAACTAAAAAGGACAAAATCAAATTCCTAGCACTATGGACTAATAAATAAGCTCAAAGAGATGATGCCTTTTGCTTGCCTTAGAACAGTTCTGGTAGGTGCTTTTTCTTTCTTTCTTCCAACATTTGCCCTTTACCTTTGGTTCCTCCTCTCTTTTCATCCATGGTGAAATGCTGCCTCATTGAAGTCAATGAGCGTTATGGGATTTCAGCCCAGGTAGTTACTAATTGCTTCCTTTTCCCTATATAATATAATAGCAGCATACGCTGTTGGCACTAAGTGTAAATCCTCTTTACCCTCTTACCCTTCTGTGACAGTTTTTATTTACTTACAGAGCTGGTGTGACATGAGAGCATGAGGCTGGGATCACTTGCATGATTATTCAGGAGCGCTTAACAAATTGCTGAACCTACTAGTTGTGCTCAGGTAAATTGTATTAAAGCCCTACAGGCTCTCGTATTGCGCTGACTGACTGAAGATAAGAGAGGCTGAGAGGTGAACATGGCCTGTCTCCCCGGTGGCAGAGAATGAGAAGAATTAGAGGGCCCAGCTTGTCATCTCTGTTTATGACGAGTCCCAGATGTCAAGGAGGGAAAGAGATTTTTAAAAATAAAAAAATCTAGTGCCTGTGCTTGCATCAGCCTTGTTTGGCTGAGCAGTGGAACTGCGACACAATTCTCGGGGGTTAATGGATGTTGCTGTAATCCCATTAGCTCTGTGAGCTACCAAATTCCTAGAAATCTATTCATGGGGAATGTGAAAACACGAGTCTGGAATTGCCTCAAGGAGACAGCAGACCCTTTTGCATGATCTCATGGGGTTTTATGGAACAACCTGTTCCCAGGGTGTTTTTTTTTTTAACTATGATGAAAGGTTGTTTATACCACATATTCAAGAACAGGACATATTATGATAGGATGTCCTTCTAAGGCATGTACTCCCTGTACTTGCATACTGTGATGAGTGGATGTTCACAGAGTTCACATACATACCTAATATATCTCTTTTGGGCAGTTGTCCAAGGCAGGGTTTTAATGGTGATGCTGAAGTCTCATTTTTTATCCTTCATCTTATTTGTGATTAAACAATACAATTTGTGTGCATTTTCTCTGAACTCTGCATAATACAGCTTCTCCAACTTTATTTATACTGAGGTTAAAAGAAAACTGAACCCCACAAATAAGTCTGTATGCTACATATCTAATCTAACTTTACCTTTGTTCACTTGAATTGCAATGATAAAATTCTGTGGTCCTTTGATGTGCAGTACTTAGTTTTAAGCCAGGCTCATGTAACGTTTACTTGAAGGTGATAGGTAATCAGCATTCAAAATTAAACCATGCAATCCTGTGTTCAGTGCTTACTGGTATAAATTCACCTTGTTTAAGTCTTAACCTCTGACTATTTCCTCAGCAGTTTCTATTTAATTTTGCATTCTACTTCTCTTTTGATCTTGGAAAAATATCTTTTCTGACTACCAAGCTAAACTTCCTTGGAGTATTAACCACTTCATTTTCCATTTTCTGCTCATTTCTTCTAAACCTTATTTACATATTCCTGAGTACAAGTTAGTAGAAACATCTAGGTGGGATCATCATTTTGTTTTATCTTCATAAAAGCATGCCATACCATGTGATTTTTATTGTTTCCTTTCTGATATGACCTCCTTCTGGAAATTGAGTCCTGAGAAAGGCCCTGTTGTGAAAGAACAGAGTTATAAGTGAACTTGTTTGAGTTGCTTAGGCTTTTATGCTTAATTCTCTCTAGGGATAATGCTGGAGACTCTCAGTACAATTAAGGGAAGATTAAAAGCTCAGTACAGGCTTATTTTCTCTCTTCTTTCTTTCTGCCAATACGCTTCCATCCTGTATCCTCTTTAAAAGCATGAAACACTTTTCAAAGGCCTTTTTTCTCTCTGCCATCACTTTTGTGACAATTTCTAGCATGCTGCTGTTCCACAGACTTATAAATGTGGTTTCTGTTTCTGTGCTTTTTTGTGTTTGATCCTGCTAGCATTTAATGCTAGTTTTGTTGATCTTTGGTTCAGAGTTTTTTAGGCATTTTTCCTCAGGTTTAATTTGTGGTGTTTAGAGTCTGTTGGGTAACCAGGGGCTTTCAGACAGCTATGAAACAGCTCTTGAACCTTTGAAGTAGATGAGATTTGTACCATCATTTAGTACTTCTTTGTACAGTGGCTCTGAAGAGTTAATAAAAATAAAGTAAGGTAAAAGGGCAGGCAGTTAAGCAGATATGACTCTGAATACACTGAAGGAGTATATCTGATTATTCAGAAGGGACTATTGGTACTGTTTTATATAATGCCTTTTCAAAGATGAGCTGTGCTTCAATCTGGGCATGTTATCGCTGGAGTATTTGTCTACCATATTGCTGTGCTATGGCTTATATAGTAAGTATTTTGAAATGGCAGGGGAAGTTCTCATTGAAACTCTGGTCTTTGCAGAGTATTCCTGATGTATTTGCATATATTTCCTACATGGAATTGTTTTATATAGATTGTTAATTCTGCTTGATTCCCAATACAAAATGTTTTCAGCCTTAAGTGCTCTAACAAGAGAAAAGAGAACGAGGGTTTTTCAGCCTATTAACCTTTCTGAAGGATGATTTGGTGTGACTTCTGGTGCATGCAGCTGGTTGGCCCGTGAGTAGTGGTACTTTGCCTGAATTGCTAACTCTGTACTCTGAAGAATGAAGTGTGATTTGAAAGCTGGGACACACAGAAAATCCTGGAAGTGCTTCAAACCCTAGCAAGATTATTTTTTATGATAATTCTGCAAGGAGTTGATTTACATATGTCTCCATACTGCTAGTCCAAGCATCATTGCAGAATCTTAGGTGAATTACCTTTCTTGGTATCCTTTAACTAGGCAATGTCCTTGGATGATAATTCATTTGAACAATCTGGAAAGAAATGTAATACATGTTGGTGATATCCAAAAGCAGACCATGAATTACTTTCATTCTTTAAAAAAGAAAAATTGTTCTACTACTACTAGTTTGACACTGTTTTTTAATACGAAGAAATCAATAGACCCACAAATACAACCCATGTGTTTTTGTTCTGTTGCAAATAGCTCTCTCGATGGAGAGGTACCTTGTAACTGCTTAAACTGCCTAAAGCTCATGTTTTATGATATGATGTGTATGCACAAATAGTATCAAATGTCTAGAGTGAAACAGATGGTTAACGATGTTTGACTATTGATCCCCATTTCCCACTAATATGAAGCTTTAGCTTACAGTTCTTCTGTCCTTGCCACTTAACACTTTGTTGATTTTTTTCTTGAAAATTTATCTTTATTGCTAAAACTGTTTGCTTCACTTCAGTCTACATGTGTATACCTTATTATCTGATAATGCTGTACCACATGCACAAGTGAAAATTATTAATGCTCTAGAAATCTTTTTACATAGGGAAAGAGCAACCCCTTTTTATTTTTTAAAGCTGTTAAAATAGTAATGAATTCTATCTTTATATTAGATATGTTCTTTTTGAGTGAACACTCTTCAATGGTTTTCTTTGTGGAAGCAAAATTTGCTGTAAGAAATGCCAAGCATGTGACACTTCCCAAAATAGATTGTTCAGCGTTTTGAAAATAAATATCAACATATTGGCTCTCACTACTATATTATCAAATATAGTTTGATGTATATTTTTGTATAATATTGTTTTGGTACTATAGAGAAGCAAATCTAGATAATTTTCAAGTTGCTAGCAGAGCATCTGCTGCATTAACATTTATTACTGTGTTGCATTTAGTTGTTGTAGTAGGACCTATTTCTTTGCAGATTTACTGCTGCATCAGTGTTCATCTTTTCACCCTAGACACTAATCACAAAGTGCTCCACAGGAGAAGTGGGGGTGATATTGCCACTTGCCATGCATGGTAAGAGAACAGCAGTATAGATTATATATTTGGGGTCTTCCAAGATGGTGGAGTTCCATCAAGTTGTATTTGCACTTGTTGATGACAGCACATAGATTTGGGGTAAGAATATGATGCTTTTCTATCTAGTTCCACTCATTTTCTTGCAGTGATGGAAGGAATTTCTGGCACTCTATGCACTCTTGACCTCCTGTCTAGAGAGGTTGTTCCATAATGATTACCTTCTAATTGTTTGTCTATTCAAGGCAGGTATCTTATCTGAATGTCTTGTGGATGGGTGCTGCATGAAGGGAAACAGTCTGCAACCAAGTGCTGCTTACAAATTTATTTTGATTTTTTTCATCCAAACTTTGGTTTCAGGCTTCATTCTTTAGTACTTGCCTGGACTGCTTTCATTCTCCTCAGATACTTTCCTCTCTCCTCAGTTTTCATATTTATCATATACTTTCACTCAGTTGTCATGTCTGTTTTGTCATCATTTAGTTTTTCTTAATTTTCATAAAAAGTTTCCTGAGGTCTTGATGAATTTTAGTACTGTAGCTCACTTCACTTGTAATTATCTTTAGGCAAATATGCCTTTATAGAAGGCAACACAGAATTTCTAGTGCCTTGGTACATCTTCAGGTAGCTCTTTCTATGCGTTGCCACATTTTATTGCCTTTTGCTTGCAGTCATTTAGCCAATTCTTAATTTATTTGACAGTGCTTATTCCCAAGTCATTTTTGGTTATTTTTAGATGACTTAGCATGATGCTGTTAAATATCATACTAATATTCAAGTATGCTATAAACTATTGCATTTCTCTCTTCCATTAACTTAGTACTTAAAAGAAAAAAGAAAACAAGCAAAATAGGACTCTGATCCAAGTACTGTAAGTACTGATTCATTCATGGGAAATACTTTCCAAATATTTTTGTTTTTATAATTATAAGGTTGCTTAGTACCTGGGTCCAGATGGAACCTTTTTTGAACTAAGGTAGCTAGTGGCATTAGTGGTACTGTAAATTGTCCCATACATTTGACTTGTGACTTGGATGAAAAATAAAGGAACTCAGCTGACATGCTAAGAGTGTCCATAATCAATGGTGAAGTTCACTCTCAGCTGAAAGAAGGAAAAATATATTAGATAAAACCATTGATAAGAATGTCTAATAATAATTCTTTTTCACTTTTCATTGCTTCCCGCCCCCAAGATTTTTGTTTGTCTCCTGAATTTTTGGTATCTATCCCAGGAGAAAATTCACTTCAGTATAAACTGGTGCAACTTCTATTCTGTTTTTGGCACATCTGCTAACTTTCAAATGAAAGTGAATTAAGCTTTTTATTGGCACTGCCATGAATGTCTTATGCAGTGATTATTTCTCTGCTAAATGTGTCCCCTATCTACAACATGAAATAAAACATAAATACTGAACAACTTCTTGCCATAGTCAATACCATTAGTTGCCTTCTAACATGATAAAATATTTACATAGTCATGTTACAGGTGTGTTCTGGTGATTGTGGAATCCCTACCTTTGCCTGTGTTGCAAGAAAGGATGAAGAGGAAGGAATGAAACTCATTTCCCACTTTATTTCATGACAGGTTTTGTTCTCTGCTTAAGTGTTTGGCCACTGCACATAGGAGCTATACAAGATCAGAAAGGTATAGCATAAATATATGGTATACCTTTAAGAAGCTGCAACATTCAGAGCACACAAACTTGATTTCAGTGACTAGTAGAAATTATTTATAAGAATACTCACAAAATAGTCAAAAAGTTTATTTTGAATTCTGCCTCCTTTGCAGCATTTGTGTAAATATTCAGGTGAATATATTTTCAACTCCTAAAGAGGAATATGTTTGTCAGAAGCTTAATTAAAAGTGTTGTGCTCATCGCTGTGACATGTCTGAAACAAGTAGCTCTCGTTTCTTTGCCTACTCAGCAAACCTAATGCTTGTTCTGGGCCTCTTGATGAATACTCACTTCTCTTCTCACAATGGCTTTGATTTCCAAAATGCAATAATGTTAAGCAACCATAAGGTGTTGTTTATGCTCATTTTTCAATCTTTTATTAAATTATTTTATTTATTTATTTTTAATTACAAGGTCTATCTCTTCTTTGGGCTCTTCCTCTTTAATGAGTGCTTGATTGCCTTCACATCTTACAACGTTACTTTTTTGTGAGGAAACTGCTCTGTCCAGACACTATGGATTGAAATTACAGGGTAGGCATAGGAATCAGAAACTTAGGAAAGATTTCTTTCCACACATGGAAATGAAAGAAATACAGTGAGTATCACAAGATTTCTTAATGAAATCCAGACTTGTTAAAACTGAAGTTTCTTTTTTTTTTTTAAAAAAAAAGAAAAACTGCATACTTTAGTTTATTCCAGATCACTAACATATGATGATATGGGAATATATATGATATTTTGATATGTAAGGTACACATATTTATATTTTACGGTTCTAAATCAATATGTAATATCTAGTGAACAAATTATGGCATTGATCTCTAGGTAAGAAACCAATCTCACTTTTGGTGCATGTTGTGGTGTATTCCTTTGCCTAGTGTAGCTACTTACACTTGCCCAAGCAATTTTTCCTAGTTCTCTTCACCAAAATTCATGTTTTTGACCTTTTCTAATATTTTGTGTACATGTGGTCTAAAATGTGGCTTATTGCGTGTATAGTGCCTTTTAATCATGGACATGTCTCTGGTTATTAAATATATTTATTAAATTAATTAGGACTATTAAATTATGGTTAATTATGGTTATTAAATACATATTTCACAGATTCAACATGTCAAAGATCCTTAAGGGAAACATAGGATAGCACACTTATAAAGTGGTGTTGCCGTGCACAAAGACAACTATCATCTTGTATTTCATTTCTGTGGTCTGCTCTGGTGGAGGAAATGGAAGAGGACATTTGATAAAACTGTCATTGAAACGCAAGCAGACATATAGGACCATTCTGAGAAAAGTGAGAAGCCCAAATTGGTTAGACCACTGTCGTTGTAAGCTAAAAATGGAGGTTGCTTGATGTTCAGAAAGATAAAATGTAGGCTTCTGCTTGCTGCTGTTGAAATGTTTTCCAGGGATTTTCAGCATGATGTTGTGCAGCATTCAGGAGGTACTGTGGTCCATGTGACAGTGTGTAACGTCTTTTATTTTGTTCTTAATCCTCTCTGCTTATGTAGCCCACACTGTGGCCTTTGCAATTGGCTGTCAGTAGACTCCTTGTTTTTTCAGGGAGCTCAGTATTTCAAATACGATCACATCTTTTATTTTTTAAGAAGTTTCCTTGTGATTTTCTTGCAAAGAAAACCTTGAAATATATCCTTGAGGTTAAAATGTCACTACTGATTTATTTTTTCTAAACATCATGGATTATATGGTCTTTCTAGTCACTAAAATGAAATCTGTAATCAAGTTTTGCTGGCAGAGATGTGGTGAAAAATAATGCTAGGCTGGGAAAATAGTGTGGGGTTTTTGTGTGCGCCCCCATGGTATAGTTAGCCTAATGGAGAATTAGTGTAAGGAGGAGTTTAAAAAGAACTTTCAGTAGCATAAAGTATCTTAGCCCTGGTTACCTTAACCCCCTGCACCCACTGTCTGTGGAGAGGGGCCTTTGGCCAGGCCCTCCGTGTAGCTGTGACAGGACTCTGAATTGTTTTGCATAGTTTTGTTTAATTTAAATGTCCCACCAGGAATCATTTTAATGGTCACTTAACTTCCCCTTTTTTCCTTGCCTACCTGTCTCAATCTAATATTTGACATTTTAAGTCTCATTTGCATAAATAAGCACCTTGCTATCTTATCTCTGATTTTGAGAATCTACAATTTTACCTGGAAATACTTATTTGCCTGTAATTGAAGTGTACTTCGAATGAAGCATAAGTCAGCAGTACATTTAAAAGCATGCATGTTTTAAAGAAATGCTTTCCCCAGCAAAACAATCTTTACTTGTTAGGACTGCTTTGTTCAATTTTTCCCCAATTAACTATTTTCCATTTTAGAGAGGTTTTAATGTGTTCTTTTCTTCAGTAGAGCAATCATGTTTAATTAAAAGTTACTTGCATGTTTTCAATTATGGATGATAACTTGTTTGACTTTTTGCTCCCAATTGCCTTGAGTAATTTCCTGTAGAAATACATATAATCCACTTGCATGTTTGAAGTATTAGTAGGTAATTTGCCTTGCTGGTGTGTAACATTTAAACTGGGGCTTGGGAAGGGCAGATGATACTTTTTAGCTGAAAATGGTGATACAGTGTCTGTTCATTCTGCAGCTTGCCGAATAGATATGGCACCAACTTTGTCAAGAGAGCAAGAGTTTGTTATCAAACCAAGCATTTGCTGCAAGGGTTGTTTCAGTAAATAATTGGGAATTAAGGAAATGGCTGGCTGGCAGTGTTGCATATATATTTTTAATGTTGTTTCCTACTTCATGGTCTCAATGCAGCAGAAAAACTGTATTGACACATCTCAGTTTGCGCAGGTCAGAATTCCATCACTGACAAAGCTACTGCAGTTTGTAGCAGTGTGACAAGAGGTGACAGGAGGCTTAAATTTTAAGGCAACTGTGTATTAAAAACACAGCTTGTTTATTAAAACTCTGTGTCAAGGCCTTCAATATGTGTAGTTATGGTCAGTTATACTTAGGGAACTGGGATAGGCAGACAAAAAGCAAGGGAGATGGAGTGTCTGTTTTACATGAGACTGCAAGAGCCTATCTTGTTCAGTGTGTTGATGTGAAAGCTGATAGGAGTTACATTTGCTGTGTTTGCATACGTAAGACCATTCAAATGAGGTAAAAAATACAGTAAAAGGGCAGTGCTGCTCGAGAATAGATGGGCTCTAATGCAGTTTGGCTGTAATTTAGAAGTTGCTTTCTAGCCATTAGAGCAATGAGCAAAAGCAACTTCCTCATAGGAGTCTGGAGGCAAAATCCTGGTATGGTTGAAGTGGGGATGACTACTTTTTTAGGCTCATTTTCTGCATGTGCCTAAAATAGTAGCTCCAGACTTCTTTTTCCAGATTTCAATATTCTGATCAACACACCTTTCTCCCTAGTACTGCCAAGACCTACATGAAACCATAGAGTGTGGTTCTTGTTTCATTTCTTAGTAAAAAAGTGTCCACGCAATTCATACTGCCCTCATACTTGGGGCACAACTATCACTTTTGTCTGACACATCCAATTCACTCCTTTTTGGTGATGACGTCTGTTTGGGAAGGTCAGTACTGTGCTGTCTTCTCCCTAATGCAGTGATTTTTAAATGCTTTTTTTAGTGTTATGGTACATTTTACCAGAGGATGTTTTGGGACTGGAATGCTCGATGCAAGACAGAGGTATTTCTTTAGGACAATCTCCTGAGATATGTGAACTGAGGATTGGTTTCTTATTAGCCAGGCTTTCTACTCTGAATCTAGTCCTGAGGAGGATTCCCAGAAAGCCAGAGGAGCAGTGCCTCACCTCCAGCTTTCTCTGAAAAGTTGGCCTCATTTCCTGGAGTGAGAGGTGTTGGGCATGTGTCACCCAGAGAGACCTCTCAGACTCACTAAATGCTTGCTTGGCATTTCCAAGGAGCTTCCACTTGAAGGCTGGCGTGGTCAGATCCTGGCAGCTCAGCACTGGGAGTGCTTTGAAACTCTTTTCGGGTGTCTGTCTTCCAGATACACTCACTCTGGCTCCTGGAGCCCATGGGCTCCATGGTTGCCCATTTCATTCCCAACAATACACCTAGAGGAGGAAAACTGGGAAGGCCTAGGGAAGTGATGTGAAGTGTAGGATCTAGATCTAAAAATGCCTTTGTAATGTTTCTTATTAATGGATGTGGATAGTTCTTTGCTATTTTCTGTACGTTGAAATGGATACTGCCACATCTTGAATTGCTGTTTTTGTTTAAAGGCTTTCACATTAGAACAGAAATAATCCGTCTTTATTTTGGTCTCATTATGAAAGTCAGGTTTATCTCTTTCTCTCTCTGCTTTTTATTTTTTACCTTTTTCTTTTTTTCTCTTCCTTTCTTTCATGCTTACCTTAGCTTATTATAGGTAATATTTATTTAAAATGAATCCTACTAATAAACAGAGAACAAGACTTTACCTGGATTTTTTCTGCTATTCAAATGTTCCTACTGTTTCAGTGGCATGTATTTCTTGTTTAATATTCAGATATGCTATTTGTTTCGTAAAGACGGGGGGGAAACTCTGTGATCAGAAAGGGTAGTCGCTAAGCACAGCAGTGATGTGAGTCATTCTGACAGGGGGCAAACTTGTCAGAATGTTCAAATTTTCTAGAATAGATGGCTTAAGACATCATTTTTTTTCCTAAATATTTTTGAAAGTCCTTATGAAAAATTAAATAGCAATGTCTCCTAGTGTCCTGAATTGAAAACCTCATGAATTAACAATTGCATTTTACAGCTAAAATACTTCCCCTTTGCTGGAAAGTCAAAAGAGTAACATTAAGGATCAGTCAGATTCTCTGTAATACCTTTAATAGCTGAATTCAGAAATCCATAGTGTAAAATACATCGGTCCTAAGTAGATAAAAGGGTATTTGTAATAAGCACATACACCATAAGACAGTGACTTTTTTTTTTACCCAGGTAACTTTATATGTTAAGTACCTTTAAGCCACTGTCTTTTTTTTCCCTCTCTCTCTCTCCAGCAGTCCTGTTTATTAATTAATTTCATACTGGCAACTTCTTTGGGATAAACTAGAATTTCACTCTAGACATATAATACTTCTGTGTTACAAAGTGAAAATCCCATGTTTTTGGCTGATGTGTTGCTGTATTACAACTGTCTCTTGCCTACGGCCATCTGCATAGGGGAATACTGCTTTAACAGAATAAATCATTAAAAGGCTGTAGCAGACTTACTGGAATCATTTTTCTGTATATCTCACTACTGTTCTTATCGAAGGTATTGAAGAAGAGGCTTAGTGGATAAAAAGTGGTTGTCTTGTGTGAGACTACCTGCTTTGCAGTTGTTTCCTAGAGGAAAAAAATGATCTGTGCTACATTCACTGTCTCTTTAATTCGGATTGCCAATGATAATGCAGAGTCTACTGCTAAAGAAAGGTAGGATGCAGAAGCAGAAACATTAGTGCTAATCTGCTGCAGGAAGACTAGATAAATCAGCACAGCTCTCATACATCACCAAGAGGGAAGCTGATTGCAACTTGACCATGTGCCTAAGTGGTCACATCAGCAACAAGAACAGAGCATGGATAAAAAAACTAAAATGTACCCTTAGGGCTACATGCTGTGCAGGACCTATACTAACACATCAGTGTAAGTTTAAGATTTCTTTATTCTTGTTTCTCATTGAAATTATTGGTTTAAGCATGTTATTTATAAAATTATATTATCATTTTGCACAAATTCAGGGAAAATATAATAAAGTCTAACACTAAGCAGGTAATAGTTTGATACTGTTTATGATTGTGAATGATAATGGGCTTTATTTAGTATTGCTGTGTCTCTCAAAATACTCCTTTCTTTGAGGATGTTTTAATATATAATCCTAACAGTCATATCTTAAAAATTGAGTAAGATTCTGGCTGAGATGATAGTGAGATGTCTTGTCTTCATATCTGTCATCTTGCATCTCAAAATGAGTTGAGAGACAGAATACCACAAATATATTTAGTTCTAGTATGAAAAATTTTGCATTATTATATTCTTTCTGTTAAGAGAAAAGCTCATGAATGAATATTTTCGGTGGACCTTTTTGTATTCTTGATTTAAGTGCAGATGGTAATTTTCTGATAATTTTTAAAATTTGTGTAATTGTTTAATTTAATGTCACTTGAGCTTCTGCAAAAAGGGAAAGCAGGGATGGCATGAAAACTGAATAAGCATTGATTGAGAGTCTGAAAATTAAATTTTAAAAGTTTTTGCAGTAAATTTGATTTCAGATCATTTTTTTAGTAAATTAGATTATCATGTTTAAATTGAGGCAAGCATATAGCAAACCAATGTGTGAAACTAAGTGGGTAGCCCCCATTTCCTGCTGTGTGAGACTGCAGAGATGTTGATTGCTGCCCACGAATATCCCAATTGTACAATGCAGAGCAGCATGTTTAAATAATGCACAGGGAAATAGAAAGGAAAGCTGGAATTTTACTGTTCATATATTAAGGTGCTTTGTTGAAAGAGTATGTAATAAAAGCTATTGAAATGGTATTTCACGGTCTCCCTACAACTATAGGGAAAGAGAAAGGAAAATCCAGGAGAGGTGTTGTTGTGTGCTCTAAAAGTGGGGGAAATTTGGAAGCACTTTACTGAAAACAATAATGCTTTGATTTATTACTTATTTTTAAGGAAAGGTAGGGGCTTCAAACAAATTCATGGAGCATGGAAAATAATGGTTGAAGGATTCTTCAGTGATAGGAACTTGATTAGTTGAGTGAAAGGTACAGAAGTGTGTGCAGTTATTTTTTTATTGTTGTAGCTGTGGCAAATACAGTAACAGATGGATTAGAGATAGAAGTAGTCTGAGTTTAATCTGCAAAAGGTTTGTGTCAACTGAAAAATCTCTGGATGGTTGTATGCATGTTGCCCCCTTCACCTCAAAAATAGAAATACTCAGTGTTAACAAATAACCAGCTTCACCGACTGGCAGGTGAACTGTGCACTTTAATTCAAAATGCATTTATACATGCTCATGCTCTGAGATATACCCGGCTCCTGAAGGTGAAGTCTTATTGGGAATCCAGTGGTCTAAATTGATTTGAAAAATAATAAACTGGAATGGCAGGAGATTGTGGTAGTTTTTTTCCCTTGTAACTAGACATAATTTGTTAATAATCCTTACTAAAGTTAATGATTCAACTTGTGCTTCAAATTTGGAATTATCCAAACATGTATTATATTCTTATTAAATCCAAACATGGATTATAGCTGAGCTTGTGTTGTGGTCTTGGAGCAAACGTTTGCTTCTTGGCCTTTCTGTGAAGTTTTGTGAAAGAATCGGAATTAAATTAGATACTAAATGAATTGCATTGCATGTGACAAGGCTGTTCTTCAGTCACTTCTATGAAGGTTTCTTTTTTGCTCAAGAGATGAAAGTCTATTGGGTATCTGTCATAGGTTTAATCCGACCTTGGATGCAGTTTCCATTTTTCAAGACAAGGCACTTCCCCTCGAGTGAACGTTCTCAGCTCAGGTATTTATTACGCTGAGGGATTTCAGTGTTAGCAATCAGCTTGTTTGCTAGAACACAACTTGCCCTTCATTTCCACTTTCAGGTTTAGAGGGGGCAGGGGGGAAAGAATGCTAATTGAATTCTTTTTGTCCTTTAGAGAAAAGCACTAATGGACACCATTCCTTGCACTTTCAGAGCAGCAGGTGACTCTCTAATGCCAAATTCATCTCATTAAAGTTGTTTATACCGATGCTATTGAGGCAGACAACATACAAGCTTTGCTCCCACTGACTTTAATGGAAAAGCTCCTATTAACCAAAGTTACCTAGGAAAGGCCTGAAATATTAAAGCAACCTATGCCTAGATCAAGGGACCCTAGAACTCTAGTTATTTGAAGTATACCAGAAAAGCTCCTACCTTGCTTTAGGTGCACCGGGATAAGAGCTCTTTGATTCCTTCCATAAGTTCAATAACTGCTAATCCATCCACTGAATTGTATCTAGAATACCCTGTAACACCATCAGCTTCCCGCACAGTCTTATAAAATACCATGGGTCAACTTTCATAAAATCAGATATTGCTTGAAGTACACCCAGAAAATTGTGCTAAACAGTTTGTCCCTCAGACAGCATCACATGTGCTGTGAAGAGAACACAAACTGCACAGGGCTGTCATCGGAACACAGATTCCCTCTAGGGACACAGGTTGAAGAGGCAAGACAATTTTACATGTAAATTTACTGTAATGCAAACAGTGGCAGTTATGGCTGACAAGAAAATTGAGTTATTTTATATCCCAAGTGGGTCCTCAAACCTGTCTTGGAACCTTTGTTGGGAATTGTTTAATGATTATAAGCTATTTTGGAAGATCATACCTGGAAAGGCATTTTGTAGGCAAGCCTCCCCCCAACTTTCAGTCTTCCCAACCTTGCTAAATACAAGTCCTTGAAGACCTTCTAGACCGTGTAGGCTGAGCAAGACCAGACTGTGCTGGAGCTGGACATGTAACTGCTGAGGCCAAAATGGCCTGGTGGTTCTTGCCAGTGCCATAACATTTGTTAAAAGGCAGCTGTGTGCCTGAATGTTACGTCTTGCTTTGAGGGAAACTTAGGAAATATGTTCCCAAGGGGAATCCCGCAGACTGCTATCTCTACCTTTCAGTGAAAACCATGGATTAGAGTGCCAATGACTTGGCTATAAATGTGGCACATTATAATTTTCTGTCCCCTTTCAGGGTCTGCTGGTGATAGTTTGCATTTACTCATTTAAAGAAAGTATTAGCGCAAGCTTGTGAGGTTGTCACCTTTTTCTTTACAAACTTGCGAGCTGTTTTTTCCCCTCATATAGTTAAATTGGTTTATGTTGAAAGATTAAATCCAGAGTTGCTGTTTATGATCCATATTTAGTGGGAGAAGGCATTGCATGTGTCTCTGACCTGGAAAAAGATCAGTTTGTAAGTTCTTTGCACCTTTATCATCTGGTTTAGTAAATCTCCACTGGTGTTTGTCCCTGTTACAGGAGAAATGGGTAGAATCCAGATCTCAGTGACTGTTTATACAACAGTAGCACTTCGAGGCACTGCTGATGGAGAGGACTGTGCCCTCGGCAGTAGGGGAGGGGTGTGCAGCACTGCAGGCTCAGACGGAACAAGGTGCAAAAGGAGAAGAAAGCTGGTGAGGACAGATGCAGGGAGCGCAATACATTAATAAAATGCAAGAAAAGATTTCAGTTCATCATGATATAGCTTACTTTTTGAGCCACAACTCTTTCAGTTAGCCTGTTATGGCATGGCTTGGCGTCCTGGCAATGTGTGTGGGGTAGAAATGG
Source organism: Crypturellus undulatus (assembly GCA_013389825.1). Taxonomy (NCBI): domain Eukaryota; kingdom Metazoa; phylum Chordata; class Aves; order Tinamiformes; family Tinamidae; genus Crypturellus; species Crypturellus undulatus. The sequence goes on along the minus strand of VWPW01015954.1, from coordinate 222,326 downwards.
AGGATAATGCTACTGAAATTTGGGTTGTATTTGGTGGAACTCCTAACAGTTTTTGTTAGCGCTTTGTTATTGTTCTGGAAAACAGTTACATATTGGTTAACCATATGGATGATGGGTTAGTGTATTTTTAGAAGATTGCTCAGATGTCTCAGTTCCCATTATGGCAATATTGTCATCTTGTGCTGTGGCTCAGTGCCATGATGCCAGCGTTTTATGTACTGAAAATCCAAACAAATATCTGAACAATGGAGAGAGGGGGTTAGTGCAAGGAAGAGGGGGTTATAAACTATAGAACTGATGGGGATGGGGACTCTGGGAGTACAGTGTGACCTGTGTGGTGCTGCTGCTGTGTGCACTATGAGCAGTCATTGCAAGTCCCAGCACCAGGCTGCCAGTACTTTTCTTCATATTCCTGCCTCCTTGTCTCCCGCTGAACTTACCAGGAGAAGAGGTGGAGACAATTTTTTACCATAAGTCCTTGAAACCCCCCTTTCTCGTAATCCAGCTTTTGACAAATTCTTGGGATCACAAAGCCATTGAATAACCTGCCATTGTTCTCCGTGCACGGATGGTGAGTGATGGGAGGAAGGAAGGAGACACAGAAAGGTGTGAGCAAAAGCAGTAGGGGAATTCTTGAACTAGTGAGTAATTCCTTAAGGGAGGCGTCTCTCATTTTGTTTGTACTTGAATATTGCTTATATGCATTACCAGTCTCTTTGAGTGAGGAATGACTCTGACTTCATTTCAGGGTAAATGTAACCTTGCTGAACTGTTTGAAATGCTAGTACTTCATCTCTTAGTTAGGATTTATTGTAATCTATAGAGCACCTGACTGTCAAAACAAGGAAGTTTTGCATATTTTAAGCATTGACTTTTTTTTATCGAGCAAGGAAGTTTGAGAAATACCCAGGCAGCAAACCTTCTCGCAGACCAGAGCAGGCTGCCTCATATCAGAAGCTGCATTTCCTATTCTGCTTCTGTGAGAGAAATTCTCTTGCCAGAAACCGTGCTTTGAGCTTTTATCTGCTTTTGAAGGGAAGTTAACCATCCCAGTAACACTGCCATCACTGCAACAAAAAATCTGCAGACAGTGGAAAACTATGGAAAACTGATAATTGTATACAAATGCATAATTTCCCCAAGCCTTGATAAGCAGTGATAAAATTGCCAGCTCCATTTTACAGTGGGGAGATCCTTAAGTATAGATCCATCTTAATATTCAAATAATCTGTGGACAAGTCAGAACTGAAAGGATAGAAAATATATTTTTCCGTGTCTGTTATACTTTTGCTGTATTGCTACATGTACAGTTAGCTGTTACAACCATTGTAAAGAAAATCACTGAGATTATTTTTCTATTATTGGATCAGCCTCTTCCAGAGAGCACGCAGGCACAGATCATGATTTTCAGGAGTTTAAAAAAAACTCGACATACTTAAAATTTTCAGGAGTTTGGCTACAGGAATCAAAACTCTGCCCTATTTAATCCAGATACATACGCACAAACCATAGGGCTTCAGTGGGAAAGCCCTCACAAAGATATGAGTGGAGAATTTGAGCTAGAGTGCTTTTTAACTCCACAAACAACCTGTAAGATTAAGTGTGGGTGAGATTGAGCCTGCTTTTTATAGCTTGTGATGATATTTCTGAGATTTCTGAGAACATCTGCTGCGTAAGTGTCTGAGAGATCTCCAAGGAAGATCTCTCAAATGTTGTTTGTTGCTAGTCATGTCGAGTTCCGGCTGTGCCACGTGATAGAATTCCAGGTTGCGTCTCACTCGGATGGATTTATTCTTCAGAGCAGTGATTCTCTAGGGAAGAGAATATCCAGGATCTCGATTTGGTCTTTTACACTTTTGGTAAACTCGCCTCAGAGTAACAGCCAATACTTTATGCAACTATAACTGCTGAAAGTCTGTAATGCATTATCATGCCGAGAGGCGGCCTGTGAGTGCTGTCAGAGGCAGTTTTACAGGTGAGGAAAAAAAAAAAGCATATCTGAGGAGACTGTGCCAGGGAATCAAAGTAATATTTGATGCATTAACTTTTTAAATAAATTAAGGTCTGGAAATATGCTATAACTGCCTGGCAACGATGACTAAAAGGCTTAGTATGAGCCAGGTGTGAACGTGCTGAGCATCTGCCCAGCAGCCTCAGTGACGTTTGTACCATTCGTGATGGGGACAGCAGTGGTGATGTGGGATGAGCAAAACAAGGAAACGGAGCAGGGGCAAGCACGGACTTTCTGAAGAAGCTCAGGAGCTGGAGCACGGGAGGACCAGCAGTAAACTGCTAGTGCAGTATAGCTCTCACCTCAGGTATACAGAGAGCAAATGATCAAATGTGCAGCCCTGCTTGCATTCTGTTATCTGAGTGCATTTGTTCCTGTTGAGCATATTCCTGAAGGCACCAATCACTGGTGTTTTCACCGCAGTGTGCTCTCCCTGATTCACTGGATTTTTACTCACATGTATATGCAAAGCATGCCAAAAAAAAGCTTTAAGTCTTAAGCACTCCAAAAAAAAGTCTTAAGTAGAAAAATCCTGTGCAGAAAGGATTTTATTAAAAAAAAATAAAAATTAAAAAGGAGGAGGTGGGGCGGAGGGGGGCATTTAATGCTCCAGAGGAGACTAGAGTATCTCCTAGGATTAGTGAGTGGCTGGGAGGAGCTGATTGCCTCAGGCATAACTAAGTTGCATTAATTCCCATGTAATGCCCGATGCTGATGCTATAGTTTCTCTTATAACACAGAATTAGAAAGCTTGCCGACCTCTGAGTTTTGATCTGTGATATTATTCTTACGATGACTGCTTATGCTTCTAAGTGTTCATCACTGTAGTGTTTCACAATTTTAGTTTAGAAACTTCATCTGTTTCAGAGAGTTACCTGTTACCTACACATAAGTCTGAAATAGCTTATTGGTACTCTACTCTTCCAGTTATTGTACACATCTTGCCAACACTGCAGCCAATGTTAGGTATGGGTGGTACACTCACTCTTGTAAAAGAAAAATTGGTTATCTCTAAATTAGTATACATATTTTTATACATAGAGAAAATGACAATTGAACATGTGGCTCCTTTACTGTGTGGTTGTCATATAAGGCAACATGCAGTTTGTTACACGCGTTAACTTCTTTTGAAAACAAAATGCTCCTGAAACTTTTATTTTTTTCAATAATCAAAGAAATGGTGATCTAGGGAGATCACCATTTCACTAGGAGACTAGTGAAATTGTTTGGAAGCAATGACCATCACATGCACTTTATGTGGATGCGCATGTACATAGAAATACCCAATAAAAGTGTTGCTGGGTACATCTTAAAATTCAGGAGAAAAGTTCAGATTGAAGAGACAGCCCCTGTTTCCCAGCTTAGCAGATCATGTGAACACACATGACTTCCAAGCAGCACGGAGTTTAGCTAGCAAACAGCAACCTTAAGAAGGTTTTTTAGAATGATTGACTTCAACCTCTGATAAAAATTCTATCTTTTTTTCCTCAGGAAGAAAGTTATCTTTCTAGAGTCCCTCACTGTCAGGGACCCCAAAACCCTTTAGAGAGCTGAAGTGTAGGAGGGACGTGCAGATGGTCCAGGGAAAATGAGCAGAGTGTCGCCGTGATGGTTCTGTGGAACTTGGGCAGCGCGGAGCGGGAGCCGGGCGCCGCACGGCCCGAAGGCAGCTCCGCGTAGCGGCCCCGAGCGCAGGTGAGACAACACTCGGCTCTAGGAACTGCTTACACTGCCCTGACGGGGGAAGGAGCAGCAGCCGAGCTATCTGTGACTAGCACTTGTGGTAAAGATGTGGATTGTCTTGCTGAACTCTGGAATTCCAGCGCTGCATTGATTCCAAGAAATGGGTATGGCTTGATTCAGGATAAATAACCACTTCCTACTGTTCTGTCTGTGCTTGTTATTTACCCAGCTGTGCATTGTCTAGTTTATGAATTCAAAATCAATTGCAGTATAGAGTGTTGGAGCATCATAGAGCAAAAGGGTAGGTTTAGGGTAGATGGTTTATTGATATACTAAATATAAGGCTGAAATTTATATTTTTGCTGGGGTATTTTTGTTGATCAACTTGTATTTAGAGTGTATAAGTGGTGGTGTGGGAGAAAGTTTGTATATGGATTTTTTTCATTCTTATGTATAAAATTTCATTGACTCTTGTGTTTGTATCATGGGGGTAAAAGGGAAAAGAACCTAGAGCTCTTTTCATTTTAGGAAATACTAGTTGGAATTCTTTCCGATTCCATTATGATTGACAATTAACATTTCAACACCTTTCCTTGAAGAGCAGGATTTCAAGGAAAACTGGTGGTTTTCAAATGCTTTAGGTCCTTTCTTTTCTTTCCTCAGGCTTTCTTTGCTGTTACAGTTTGGCTCCTCTCTGTACAGGAGGAGGAGAAGGAGGAGGTAACTGTCTTTTGCCATCTGTCTCAGAATAAGTTCTGTAATGCTTGTAGTATGATAGAAAGTGAGTGGTGGGAGGGAGAAAGAGAAGGGTAGAAGGAAATCAACAACAATTGTAAACAGTTGTCCAAAACAATTTGTGGTGTATTGCTAGCCATTTGAGAATCACTGTACTAAAAATAGATCATTTTAATGCCTAATGAGTATTTCCTCTTCCATTTCCTCTTCCAAGCTGGGACTTGGCCAATGATAACATCTTAGCTTCATTTATTTGACCAAAGAACTTGTAAAACCTGAAGAAGATAAATGATAACTCAGAAAACTGGTCTCATGGAGACTGTATTTACCAGGTGAATCGGGGGAACTATCTGAGGTGATTCTGGTCTTTAATGAGGTATGGATAAGCCTTCATCAAATCCTCATAATTGGCCTAAAAAGTCATGCCAAAAGCCGCAGAGGATCCCACTAGCTGACAAAGCGTATGCACGTTGCTGCACGGTTCACAGGGAAACAGAGGGCTGTGTGCTTACCCCGGAAACTTTAAAGTAGTTTCCTTTGTTATGATTCCTTTTCTTAGCAGACCTTCTGTCTGTGTTTTGATCTTCTGTGGCATCTGAATGCCTCAGACTTCTGTTTCAGAGGCTGTTCTGTAGATGAGAGTCTCTGAAGGGAGCATGTGTGAAGCTCGGTGTGTACCTCATTCAGCAGAGGCAAACTGAGCGCTACAGTATGGGCACACAGAGGAATAACTGCAAACCACTAGGCTAAACCTGCTCAAAGATAACTGCAACTTCCAGCTTCACACTCAAAGTATCCTAGAGAGGGACCAGCAGCCCTCACATGCTGTTTCCAAAGGGGCACGTCATTGCAGTTTGGTCCTGGCTTATTGTTATTTGAATGTATTTGCTTTGAGTTTCCTTTTTCTTTGGAAGGATTTTTTCCAAATATTTTAAAGCTTCCTTCCTGATGTTTGTCTATTTTTCCAGATTCCAAAATTAGATCAAGTCACAGTTCCTCATGGGACTTCTGGTGCAAGGAGCCATTGAGCTTTTGCAGCCTCTAGTCTGGAGGTGCCCGCTCCAGCAGGTGACCTGCAATGTCATGCACGTTGTCCCAAAACAACTGGGAGTTAAAAGTTAATGGATGTCCCCTGTGCTGTCCAGCCCCCCTCAACCTCTGCATTTTGAATTCTACTTGATGTTGTTGAGTTCTATTTGATGAAGGTACTATTTAATCCTTGGCTTGCCTGCTACTTTTCTCATTTGACGTGTTAACTGTTGAGTCAAAAAAAGATATTTTAAGAATGGGCTTGTCAAAGAGGATGTCATCTCCCCTCAAAGACCTCTAAGGATGAATTTCTGATTAAAATGTGACTGTAGCATTAAAATGGATGCCCTGTGTCTTTTTGTAAATGAATGACCAGTGAACTTGTGGACTGCCTAATTTTTAATTGGCAAATTATTCAGTGAATGTTTCTGGGGAAACTGCAGGGGAGGGTTAGGGGTTAGATTTTTTATTTTTTCTTCGTGTTTTTTTTTTTTTTTTTTTTTAGATAATTTGAGAAATTGGTACTCTTATTCCTGAAGGTAGTGTGAAGATGAATAAATACACAGGTTCAAGTTAAGTTTCCTTTCTGGAAATGAGGAAGAGGATATGCTCTAAAACTTGGGATAAATTCCCAGGCCCTGAGATGGGCAGCCCAGCATCAAAGCAGGATATTGGCTTTGTGGTCATTGTAGCTGTGGCTTTCTGCAAGAGCAATGCTCTACGGAGAGCTGCTCAAGCGGAGCTGCTCGGCTCTCTGCTCCATTTGCCTGCTGCTTTCTTTGTGAGGCGCAGTGGCAGCTGATCAAAATCTGCCCGGGAAGGGGCTTGGACGTTGAATGCCTGTCCCTTTCACTGCTCTGGTAGGTCTCAAGGACAGCTGGATCTTTAGATGTGATGACATGATTTACAGAAAATGCTAGGACAGTCAGTACGGAAGGGGAGTATGCTGAGTGGCTGATTGCTGAGCTACCTGATGCACAGCTCTTAATAGTGTATCAGTCTACTGGAAAATGCTATAGAATGGGACATCAGGAAAAGGAAAAATGCATAACTTAAACTAATCCAAATAGGTCCAAGTTCAAAATTTTTTATAACATGTTCACACTTCGTAAGGAAAAGAGACTGTTCCGTTTCATGTGTATGGGTTTGGTGTTAGTACCCCTGCCTCTGTAAGTAATGTGTTACAACTAGGATAAATCATAAAGGGCTGCAGAAACAAGTCTCCTTGTGTCTGACTGGGTCAGCGTGCAGCTTCTGAAAAGGTCTTTCACTAGTTTTCTTTCCTCAGTAGTTGTGAGCTATTAGCTGCTTTCTGGAAGCAGAATAGCACAGTGTTGTAAAATAAAAGAACAAGACCTGAAGAAGTGCTGTTACTTCCAAAGTGATCTTTTTTCCAAACCAGAAAGCTTGATGCAAGTGTCATATTCAGGCAATGTAGAGTGCCTAGATATTCCCTGCCCTTTGAGCAGGCTGAGGAGTAGTAGTGAGAGCTTCAGTTAGAGAAACTTGTTTTCATGGTGTTATGAAGCTTCAAGACAGACGATTGCAAATGGTTACTAATCTGGGTATGCATGTGTGTGCTGTGGGAGACTGCAAGGCATACATTGAATTCAGGGTGGGTAGAGATTCCGCTGTTGTTTAGCTTCTCTTTCATTGGAAGAAGAGACATTTTAATTAGAGGAAAGATTTTATAAATAGGTCTTTAATCACCTTTATGCTACAGTAATACATATTTCTCTTCTGGTTAATGCTGATGAAATTGCTTTAGTAAGATGCTCGGAATGCAATATGGAGCACATGCAGTATATATGTACATTTTTTCTCTTGGAAGACTGTTAGAATGTTAAATATAAGATATAAAATCAACTTATTTTACCATTTGAAAGCAAAACCAAGTGCTGTGGACTCAGTGGACTTCATTTACTTTTGCAAATGTCTAAATACGTATGGTTTTGTGCAGAAAAATGTGGCTGTTGTGGTAGCAAAGAGGCTGGACACAGTACTACTGGCTCAAGATTTCTATTGCCCTTTTCTGACTGTTCTTTAAGATTGCAGCCTGTTTTGCAGAATTTCTTGTCAGGTGTGTTTACTGATCTTGCTTATGGTAGGGCCCTGCTGAGCTCAAGGGGAAGATACTGTGTTGGGAACAGGAGCAGGAGGAGGTAGCAGCTGATGAGGCCACTGGTGTCCTGAATATTTGTTATTGTGGAGTCACAGCCTGCAGCGATGGGGCACAACTGAAGGGGTGAAACTGGATGTAATCTGGAATTGCACTAACTTTTCAAGGGAAATTGTAAGAAATAAGATTCATAAAGGGAATAACATCATCACACCCTGCCAATCAGTATCATCAGGGTGTGCCACAGTTTTAAACCAGGAGCAAAGGTAATTAAATGCTGCTGAAAAATAAACTGCAAGAGGCAGGGAAGAGGATTGCGAGAGGATGGTGTTGAATAGCTACATCAAGTTCTGACTTGGATTTCTTGACGAGTACTTTAGATGTGGATATATCCTAGCATTTGAGAACTTTAGTGAAGTTGGTCTCTATGTTAGGGGAAAGACCATTCACAAAAACATTTTGTTATCATTGTTATTTGTAGTTTCAAGATTTAAAAAAGAAATAGACTCTTAAAAAGACACCGAAGAGCCAAGAACCAGTTTTTCAGCTCCACTGCAGGATGTATTTGAAACTTACCCCAGGGTTGTCAAATGATAGTGAATTGTGGCTGCCCTGGCCCCCATTGTGACTGTCCCAGGACACAGCGGACTGACTGTGACCCCTTCGGCAGCTCTGCTCCTCTGGAAATTTCCTGCTTTGACCCGATGACTTTGTATTGAGACTTCTGCAATGGGACCTCCTACTCTAACATTTACAAATTGAACTCTTTATCAGACGTATGTATTTTGTGTCCTCTGTTAATATGTCATGCAGCAGCAGCAATAGCTCAGTGAAAATGTACTGAGATAAAAATGCACATGGTAAATTCAATTATTGGTCTAACCTAAATTTCTAGTCAGATGGTAGGTGTTGAATTCCATCAGGAGAAAGGCCTGGGTGGAATAGACAGTCCTAGTAATGCTGCTGGACATTTTTTTTTTTTTTTTTTCTCCCACTCATAATGGATCTGTAATTAAAATGCCTGCTGCTGTCTCACTAGTGATCCTAGCCTTCCTCTGGGCAGAACACTACTGAAATGTGTTTTACCATAATAAGAATTTCTCCAACTTTCATCCAGCTTATTCTGAATGGGAAAAGGTTTCCCAACTAGCCAGGAGGCCTTTGTCACTCCCTATTGCCTTTGCACCCAAGCTCCCCGTTAGCGGAGTTTGCTTCCTTGCTCCCTGGCAGCCAGTGCCAGATTTCCAGCCTGGAGCTGCCCTAAGGAGCCAGGGCAGACCTTTCAAATTAGGGCTGCTGTTTCCAGAAACTGCCTTTGACACAAAGATAAATGAAGTTGGCCTGGTGCTTAGCGCCTTGGAAAAGCTATCTTATTTGGGAAAAGTATTTTAATTCTGAATAAAATATTGGGTTGGCTCTTAGCTCATAAATGGCACTTTATTTCACTTCAATAAATATCAGTACTGACAAGTAACTGCATCATGTCATGACATTATGTAAGCTTGTGGCCAAACTCCAAGTTGATATTTGGCTATTATTTCCACAAGTCTTAGGACAGGTTGTGTAGACACTTGATTCCTCATGAGATGGTACCTTTGCAGATCAGAACTGTGAAAGAACGCAACCAATATCCCAACTCCTTGTTTGCATTTGCAGACACAGACAGTTCAAGTCCTTTCCAGACTCCTGTTGAAGAGTTTGCTGCCTCTGGGGCTGCGTATAGGTAGACCGCTGGAGAGCTTGAGTTTATTCAAGGGTTTGGAAAGCAACATTGCTTCATTAACAGTTCAAATGATTACAAGTTTTCTTTCAGCCTACATTGGGCCATTGGTTCAGGCAGTTTCATCTCTGAGAGGAAAGAGACCTCCTACTCTAAACAGAGAGAAACGCCAAGTGCCTCATCCCCTGCAGTTGTGTAAACTTCTTATGCTACTGTAAGATCATTCCTTGCTCAGTCCCAGCAGGTAATTACATGCTCTTGGTATTACAAAGGTGAACTTCTTAACCATGATTCCATTTTTTTTTAAGATCTCTTGTGTTTTTAATTTAGAATTTCTTTTTTTTTTTTTTTTTTTTTTTTGGAATAGGAGGCTTGATAAGGCAAAGAATTCATAGCTTCACCTGGAAGACCAAAATTGTTCTATGCTTCTTGAGGGATTATTGAGAGTCAGTGTTTAAGTGACTGGTTCTCAGAGTGCTTAAATATCTTTAAATTCTGTCTCTGGTGTCGCTGAGTGTCAGTGCTGACTAGTATCTGAAGGGCCTGAGTTGTTACTGTAGATAGGACTTGGCTACTTAAATCATTCTGGTGCTTTGGGAAGTGGTGCACTCTGCTTGTTTGCCAGTTGCATAGGGAGGGTTGTTTGGTTGCAGATGCTTTGTGTAGGCTATTACTCAAAATATTAACATTAGGAAGGGTAGGCTTCTGCCAGATTTCCCTTAACATTTTCTTAGTGCAGAGCAAAGCAAATTGAGGTTCAACATTCAGTCCTTGATGGAAGGCCCTGTCTCCCTCAGTGTGCCGTTGCAGTACAGCAATCAAATCCCACATATGGTACTATATTCTGCAAAGAAATCTGCTAACCTTTCACTTAATATATAATAGGTTTTATAGACAGTACTGCAGAGCCTCTTTCCATGCAGAAGGATTTTCAGCTTTTATTTTCTGCTCTCTTAGTAAGATTTGCAAAGGTTCTTTCTACAAGTGCCAGATGATGTACATAAAACAGGAAATTATATACTGTTCTCTTGCTTACTGAGCAGGAGAGAAGAATTTGCTTTTAAAACCTAGCTGAGAGAGATTGCTGGAAATGCCAAGTTTAGAGAGGCAGATCAAGTGTGGGAGATGAGGAGGCAAGACAAAACTTGCCTGAATACGACAATGAATGCTAAATCTCAGCTAAACCACAGCATAAAAGGGAAAGTACTGCATATATTATCACTGTGGGTTTATGCATGGGATTTTATGTTGTAAGATAATCAAATGCGTAGCTCTTTGTACATACGTTCACTGACACTGATGGGTATCTCCATGGAGTTCTAACGATACAAGTTTAAAGAGGCATCAGCCCAATCACGTACTGGAGTGTGTGTCTGTCTAGCTCTGAAGGAATGCTCTATCAGAATAGTAATATTTTGGTTACCTTCTATAGTATCCTTAATCTGCACATCTTGAATCATTTTACAAATATTAAGCACTTAATTTGCTGGCATTCCACTGGGATGCAATGAATTCCTTGTGTTCGCAGTGGTGGTGATGCAGTGAGCTGGAGTTAGTCCTTCATGGCCATTGCTGCCGCCCAGCAGGTCACACTTCACCTGCAAATCCTTTTCCTTGGCTGCCTCCTTTTCCCTGTGTGAGGGGTAGCTGTCGGCTGCCACATGCCACCCACAGCATCTCAGGCTGTTTCAGTGTGCGGAAGCGGAGCTCTGCGGCGCTGTCCACGCAGGTCACGGGTGCACGGCCGGGGCTCCGTGGCGAGGGCCTGTCACAAAGCTGGGCTGCGGCTGCGGCTGCTGCCAAGTTTGGCCACTGGCTTTATCATGAGATGAGATCCCTGAAGGAGCACATAAGAAGGGATGTTAATTCTCATTAGTAAGCAAACCTTAACATGTGGCATGGAGAATTATAGCTCTAGGGGGACGCATCTCTTATCTTTCAGAAACTTTTAATATATTCTGATCAATTCAGAGATGATTTAGTTCAGCCTCTTAATAGCTTTTTAAATTTTTTCCCTATATATAATTATTTTAGGAATTGTTTATATGCATGGGTGTAACGATTCTTTGTACTGTTTGGGTCCATGATGGTGGATCTAGATAAAATGTAGTTCTGTGCAAGTTCGAGAAAAGACCTCTTACCTTTACTGGGACTACTGCTCTAACAAAGAATGTTTTGGTTAACTCCAAAGTCTCGTAATTCTCATCTTTCATCTTTAGAAATAGGTTTCCTTGCCAAAATCTTCTATATTTGCTACTCTTCTGAATTAGCCTCTTCTGAGTTAGCTCTTTGTTGCACTAATAAAACTGATACATTCGTGCATCAGGTCTTTAGTTTCTGCCTGAGGCAGAACATATCAGCAGACCTATACTGGCAGTGCTGATCTTGCCTGTGACTTTAATTCCTGCCTTTTCTTCTGTGCTTGCTCCTTGGTTAAAATGGTATTCATTAGGTCCACAGGGCAATTGACCCTGCTCTTTTTAGTAACATCAGATTTGTGACACCTATCACGTTTACTAAACATAAGTGATATGAATAATGCACAAACAAATTTGGGACTTTGCCATGGGAAAGCACCAGGTGATCTCAGAACAGTGGCAAGAACATAGCTATTTCATGGAGTTTTGAGCTGCTGACTTTGTAATCTGTTCTGATTTCCTTCATTATAGAAGTGACAACAACTTTTAAACTGTCTCAGGATTCTTAAGAATCTGTATGATAAAGACTTAGCACAAGAAGTAGTTAGACTTCCTATTTCCCAGCTAAATATGTCTTCATAGAGCAGTTTGGGTTCAAGTATCCATCGCAGTGAGTAAATGGCATCCTTGGGGACGTAGCAGAGGTCTCTTGACATCTAATCTTCAATACTTGTTACTAGAAGATATGCCCCTACAAGATGACTGATGGTCATTTATGGTGCTGTAAATCAGCTTCACTGAAACCAGTGAAAGTGTGCGTTTATATCAATCCCAGCATAGCTGTGTATAATAGTTTATTCCTTAGGAATTATACAAAGAGTAAATATTATATAAATACCCAGCAGAATGCCTCATCTAAAAGCTATCAACATTTTAATAGAAATCTGAAGTTTATAAATTGAAGACACAGTATAATGTTAAAATTACATCAGTGATGTTCCCTAAACAAGCAGCTAGCAGTATAAAGCGAAAAACACTTGTAAATGGAAAGTAAACCTTTAAGTGCATCATGCATATGTCTACAGGTTCCTTAAGGTAAACATTGAATTCCCATCAGTACTACCAATGGAAGGCACACCAGATAAATGATAGTTACCATACCAAAAATATAAAATTCATTTTACATGGAAAAATATTTTTGCCTTATTCTCAATGTGTTTGTGTTCATTATAATGCACTTTGCTATTTCTTTCTAATACAGATTTGGGATTACATGTTAGCAGAAGAATTACATGCAGTGGATTTAGACAGGAAGTCAGTATTTTTCCTCTATTAATGAAACCTTTCTTTAATGCTGCTTTATAATTATGCTTGTGGCTTGGTGGATAATCTCTCTCTCTCTCATAGAGAGAGATAGTCTCTCTCTCATGCAAGTCATTTGATTCCTCTGGTGCCTCAAAACACTCAGAGGGCCTGGACTTTGCCAGTCTGACTCACTCTGTAGCTTATTTTACTGCATATGCTATATAAAGACTTTCTTTGAATGGTGAGTGGATACCCAGTATCAAAGTGACAATAACAACTTTGTATGTCTTAGTTCATTACAGAGGAAAAAAAAAATCCTACAGAAATAGACCGGAGTGTAGGTCACTGCCAATTAGCTGACCCTTCACTTAAGAGATGCTCTAGTTCTAGTATTATCAGTGACCTTGTCTCATCTCCTAGAAGGACTGAAAGTCTTATCCCAGTGTGGCGATACTCTTGTTTCAAGAATAATAAATCTTCATGCTGTCAGAAAAAAGGTGAAGTGCATCAGGTTACTTCTCACTAAAACCTCTCATTCTTGAATGAGGAGTGCGTAACCCTGTGTTCCTGCGTCTTCCTGGTCACCACAGTAACAAGCAATGGCAGTGCAGTCCTAAACTAGAGCTGCCCGCTTCAGGTGGTAGCACCTTCCACACTGATTTTCCTCAAATCCTGAGAAGTTGCAGCTGTAGGAAACTGGTACATGGCCACAAGTGCAGATACTTTTAGGAGAATAGGTAATAATAAGAAATGAAGATACAAAATAAGTTTGGGATTAAAAAAAAATAGGTTCAGTGAGGAAAAGGACTGAAAATTTTTATTTCCTGGCATTTTGTCCCTTGTCTGCCCCAGATGCTGACCATCACTTCCCTGCTGTATTTAGGTGGCAGTGGGCACGCCGGGCGGTAGCAGGGTTGCAGTTACAGTGTGCAGCCAGCCAGCGTGTGGGGGGACCGGCCAGCTGTTGCCAGTGAAGTGGCTTGCAGATTGCTGCTGTCTTTTCCTTACTGGTGACACTATATTTAGGACCTCTCCTCTATCTCTAATTCTAAGATGTTATTTGACTCCTCTTTCAAATATAGTTAAAGTTTTCCAGGGACAGAAATTATGGTGAAGAAGGGAGGGAATGGAAGAACTATCTGACAAGCAAATTGGTTGCTTTTAATTAGGAAAAGCAGGCTAAGTTTTTGTAACCAAAATTAAATTCAGGAAGACTTCCACATTGTGACCACAATTACAACACAGAATGATTAATTTTTTTCCTAGCACTCTTGTAGTGAGAAGGCTGAGGAAATTATCAGTGACCTTCCAGGTAAGAGAAATTAACAGGAAAAGAGGCTGTCTGAAAAAACAGACCCAAGATTATTTACTGTGTGTGCTTGCATTAGCAAGGCCTTTTGAAAAAGAATTTTGTAACATTATTGTTGAATTTCTCTGAAGTTTTAAAGTCTTCATTGGAAAAGCAAATGTTACGCCCTGTATGACTTTGCTTCCTGTGGGGTTGGAACAAGAGCAGCCAGGGCTCATAAGAAGCAGGTGGTGCAGTGTCCCAAGTGTGGTTCATGGAGTTGTTTTCCTGTGTTTGTCATCCTTTAAAGAAGAACTAAAATATGGTTCCATACAGAAAGAGAAATGCAACGATACCTGAGGGGTAGAAAAAAAATTGAAAACAATGGATTAGAAGAATGTTTTACTTTCAAAACTAATAATCTACTGTATATTTTGTCTGTGTTAAATCTACCCATCTAGTGGCAAAGATTGAGATTTCTATATGCTATTGGAATGAGTTTTAACCGTGTGATGGATGGGCACCCAGAAGAAATGTCTGTTTGCTCTAGTAGAATGGATGCAAAAGTCCAAAAAATTAGTCCAATTCCTAGTGAGCTTATGATCAAATTCATCATTTTTTAAAGCCAAGTATAAGTTTTAGAATATCCTTCTAAAAGCTAAGCCTTTCAGAAGGACAGACTAAACCCTTTGAGCCAGGTCCCTGGACATTGCCTCTCCCTCAAGAGGGGAGTGCTTGGGCATTTGTGCTGACAGACTCTAGATGGTCTCAGTCAAATGTGGCTGGATGATTCTCAGTGCTCAAATCAACTTTTTTCACTGCCCCTCAGATGCAGAGTTTTTTTGCCAAATTGCCTTGTAAAATTGCTGTGTTGTTATATTATATAGCTAATTTGGCCAAATTTAATGGTCTGTTAGTGAGTCAACAGACCCCTTTTTTCACTTCCAGTTTGTTGTTTACTGCTTTCCATCACTGTTGTGGATGAAGTTTTACCTTCTAACTGTGGAACAGCAATGTAAGTATGGTTGTGTCAAGCTTAACCTCTGAGACAGTGCTCCTTTAGGTTGTCTTTATTATACTGCCCTTTTGGACTGATAGTTTTAGTGCAAGAAAGTAACCAATGTCCATCTTTCAAATTGGAAAGTGTTTTTGATTCAGCCTTTGCATGGCTGTCCTAGGATGGATGCCCAAGCTGTGAACATCATCTCCTTGGTTTTTCTGATGCTCAGTCTCAGTTTATCTTCTTTATTTGAACAAAAATTCCTAGTGAAGCATCCACTTCTTTCATTTATTTAATTTGTACCATTCTGCCTGCTTGCATCCTACCTCTTTCTGTGCTGGGAGCCTTTTGTGGGAGGAGGAGAGCGAGCTGACTTTCTATTCTTTATGTAGAATTTAGCAAAGCTGTATCCCAGCCAAGCTGACTCCAGGGCACTGATGGATACAAGAAAAGGTTGATTTGATGCCATACTCTTTTTCTTCCATCATTCTTTTTCCAGAAATAAATTTTTATTTAATTAATTTACACTTTATTATCTTGAATTCTCTCATTTTGTCACATTCTACATGCATTGATTTTCTTTTGGTCATATCTTTTTGGTCAGATTAAGTCTTAATTACTCTCTAGTGTTTTGTCCACTTAAATCCATAGTGCATCTTCATTATTGTGATCATTTGCAAGAGTGCTGTTTTAGTCTTAAATGTGACAGATTAGATGTGACAACTAGTTATGAGGAGTAAAAGCAAGAGTGACTATGTTTTGTGGGTTTATATTGCACTGTGAAAGAAACTCCTATTCAAAGAATGAAATAAAACAAAAATAAAACAAGACTTATCAATGAAAAATTCCCTCTCACGTTGAAGCATTTGCCTAGTCAAACTAGGCTACATGCTTGATGCTCAGCTTAATCTGAGAAAGAAAACAAAACAAACCCCACAATCTCAATAATTTTTAAATATTAACCAAATGGATTTGGATTATTCTTACCAGGCTCAGTTCCGTTGGGTGAATGTTATGTAATTTCTATATTCATGCCACTTTTCAGTGTCTCAGATGACTTTTGATTTTTGAGGCAGCTTGGACTCTACTGGGATTATACTGTGTTAATCCTTTAAATCTCAGATTTTCTATCCTATTTTCTTCTAATTTTGCTTATAGTGACATCATGTTGACACACAATAAAAAATACCACACAAAAACAGTGGTTTACTATGGAAAATAGAAATGAAGCTTGTGATTGGGAAGTTTGCTTGCTTGCAAATGCCCACGTAGCTGCTTTGCAGGCTCAGTGCTATATTCTGCCCTGATGTGTATCTGGATCTGCAGAAGTCTTAAACTTAAACTGTCTTTGCAAAGACAGACGGATTTAATGAGCCTATAGTCTGTCTGCCGTGAAATGGCTTATCCATTTCTAAGGTATCAACGTGTACTTGGAGGAAACTAGCAGAGCTGCTTTCTTTAATGGCAGCAAGAGAGAAGATGGGAGTACATTTATTAAGCTTGTCCATGGGTTACTTCACATTTTCTGTTCCTTTCTTTTTTTCCCCTTTAGTGTATTGTCATCTCTGAAATCTATCCACTCGTAAGTCTGGCTTGAAAAGCTGCTTTTTCTGTCTCCAGTCAGTGCAAAACCTTGAAACCACCCCTCCAAATGAGGTTAAGGCAGTTCCATTGCACATTGTTAATGCAGTTTATTTAATCCCTGCACTATAGCACAACTTGAGTCATGTTATTCATGTTGCATTACAGTGCAAACAAAGTCCATCATTGCGATCCAGTGTATCTTTATCGTTGGATGAGGTGCTCTGTGCAAGCCCGTTGAGGAGATTCTGCTCCTCGGGCCTCTGCAGCAAGTTTCAGACGCAATGTTGATTAGGTGCTGGTGTCTGTGTGTGGGTATAAGGCTGCGACAAAAGAGATCTTTTACAAAATAGCTGAAGTCCTGTTCCAAGTGGAGGAAGCACCACAGGTAGCGTTTATTATGCTACATTGTGTGAGGGGGATCTCTTTGGATTTGGACATTTGGATCTGTGATTGCTGAGGTGGGAGGCCTGGATATTTTAGAGTCTTGTAAGTGTTATTAATCTGAACTTTTTTTTTGTGACAGAATGCACTCTTTTCCTTGCACTAGAAAGATCAGGCTGTTTTCGGTCCAAATCCCTGAATTATAATTATTCAGTTGGTCTTTAGGTTTCTCCCCTTTGTTTTGGACTGTACTTGTTTTGATCTCAGCAGTGTTACTAAGAGAGCTGCGCAAGCTGCTATCAAAGCAGCTTTACTCTGTAATCTAAATAGTATTTTAAAAAGCATTGAAACTAATATTTTAAGGGACATTTCCTTGTATATTTACTTATTTGCTGAATATCCTTATTGTTATCAGTCACAATTGTAGTAGAGGTGATCATTTTGTATAATTATACTGAAACAGAAGGCTTTAAGGATAGAAGAATGCTGGAAGTTGTTACATGCCTGTTCCTGCAGGCAGCAAAGTCACAGTGTTAGGATGACCGCAGTGAACTCAATAAGAAAGCTATATTCATTTTAGACAAATTAGTGTGTAACACAGACTTCCTTTCTAGATGAAAACAAGTTTCTAGACCAGCACACATCCATGCTTGGGGTTTATAAACGTGAAAAGCAGAGGTAAGGCTTAGCTCACGATTTTGCTTTTTATTTGGTTCAAATCTCCATTTAAAAAATGTAAGGGGGATGGAAGAAAAACATATTTATGCGCAGTGGATGTAATTCACTGCTGCACACAGTGGTAACAGATGGTCAGTCTGCCATTTAAGTCGCACTTAAAGCCTATTTTTAGGACTTAAACGCTGCATAGACCTTGTTGACCTTATAGAATTTCAGCACAGAGGAGCGTGGCTTGAGCCCTCTGCTAGAGTGCAGCCTGCACTGCAAGGCTTGCTGCTTTTCCCTTAGGGATACATGCCTAGTTTTGCAAACGTTTCTTCAGACAAAGCCTTTCGTGTCATTCTTATGCAGAGCTACGTTGGCCATGTGAGTCTGGCCTTCTCTGTGTGGGAGGCAGCAAGGTCTGGGTGGGTCAATCTTGTTTAGAGGCTCTAGCTGCCTTCTGCCTTCTCTAGTGCACGTACTCTTTGCTTTTTGCTTGCTATGAAGATGAGGATGTGTGACCAGAAACAAGACTTATATGGTGCTGCAATTAGAGTTACTGTTCTGTGAAAGCACTTGGCCACCATAAACCTTGTCCTGATATGACCTTTTATCTCAGCTGAGCCTCTGCTCCACAAAAAAATCCTAAGGATCAGTTCAGAGAGAAGCAATGTAAGAGAAAGTGTAAGAGGTGGCCATGGGTGTCCAGCAAGCACCTGAAAAACTCCAGCTTCCTCCCTGTTTCTGTATGTTTATAATCACCTGCCTGTAGGTGATTATAAGACCTGTAGGTGATTATGCCACCCTGTAGGTCACGGGGAGGAGGACACCTTTGGTCTTCCTGTCTTGAAAAGATTATATCTGAAAATAAAAGGTGTGTCTGCCTAGGGCTTAAGGAAAGGCTTCTGTGCATAGAACTTTAGGGAAATGTTCTTGGAATTGGTTTCCCATGTGTAAATGACCCATGTGATACTGTCAGACTAAGCTAGATCTAAGGACTGTCCATGGGGGTTTAAAGGATGCCCATAATAGGAAAAATGAATATGTTAATATAGTGCTTTTTTCTTAATAGTTTAACTCTTGTTTTCAAGTCCTTCAACTCTCAATATCCTTGACTTCACTAACAAAAAGGCAGGCTTACGTTTTTTGGCTTTACAAAACATTGTAAAGGGAAATTTCTGTATCACTCAGAAAATTCCTGCTAAGAGGTGACTTTCTGTGTCTCTCCTAGAAGTGATAATGAAAGAGAAGAAAGGAAAACACAGCTTGGTTTTTCTGATCTTGTGCTGATTTTGAAGTACTAACACTGAGAGACAACATCATCTGATTTTAAAGTGAACAAATTCAACACAGAGATCACTGTAAGAAAATACATGTGGGTTTGCATAATGGTCTTTTTCAGTCACTTCTGAAAATGTAAACTTCGCATTAGATGGAGTTGAGTTGCTAGTGCTTTTTTTTACATATAAGTATATTATATATTATTCTTTGCTAGTTAAAATACATAAACTGAGAGAACTTGTGTTCCTTTTTATATATTTATTTTGTTTTCCTTTAAGTATATACAGTCTTTCTGATCCCGGCCCACCAGCTATAAATCCCCAGCCAGGTACATTTCCAGAGTGGATTCCTCCAGGAGACAGAACCAGAGGGGGGCATGATGTCATTTCTATATTTAAATTAGATGGAGCAGAATAATCTGTGTAATTTGTTCCATCATTGCTCACGCTCTAATTTCCTTGGATTTGATTTTTGCAGTGCAGTCCTATCTTCAGGTCTCTATCTGGGAGCCAGGTCTGCTATTTGGCATGATTTCAGTGAAAGGGGTGCATTTTTCTTTTCAGCTGAAACCCAAGGGATTTCTGTGATCAAGCAAATTCTGCACACAGAGCTTTTCAAGCACAATAAATTGATTTAAGCAGGAATGGGACAGAAAAATATATGCCTTCAAAACAAAGAGCCAAAAAATCTAAAGCCTGCTTGATTAGAGCACACAGGAACATTTGGAAAATGGTAAATAGATAAATAAATGGAAAAGATGTGGATTCGTTTAGTATTGTATTGAATGCACTAATTCTGTGACCAGGATTCAGCAATTTCACTACAGGCATTTCCTGTGTCTATTTTCTCTAAATATGACTAAATGGTAATTCAGTTCCGCCATCTCAGGCCTTGTCTATCTCATTTTAATGACTTGAGTAGACTGCTATATACAAAACAGTCTCTTTTCTGCAAGTTGCATGGTAATATATTATGCTATGGTTGTCCACAGTACAAAAATATATTTTTGTATTGGCTCATTATTTTTTTCCAAATTGTCTTTATTCTTTCCTTTCAAAATACTTCAGTTTTGTTCCATTACCTGTATTTGAATTTTACTGTGTGAATCTAAGAAGGAAAAAGAAACAATGTTTTTAATAATATTTAGGATACTTAAATGCATTCTGCAAATCTATGTGTTTATGCAGTTTTCACATGAAATTCCTTTTTGTACTGAAATAAGACCGCCTCTCAATATTTCCTCCTACATGGGACAGAATCCATAGACACTGGTTTACTATCTACAAGACAGTATCTACAAGACAGTCCCCTACAGACATGGGACAAGTCCTTTCTATGGTTCAGTTAAGTGGCTTTGACCTGAAAGGAATGGAAATTTCTGATTAAGATTTTTTTAGGACAAATATACTTACTAATAGATAAATATGCTGACAAGGGAGTATCTGAAATCAGAAAAACTTGAATTTTCTGTGTGTTTCAGCACATAATTCTGGGCCATGGCAAACACTTCACGACTTTTTTTCCCCCTTCACTTTATTTCTTGTGTGTGTGAAATTCTGTTAAAAGATAGTGCCTTCTACAAGTTTTTCTTTTTTTTAATGGAAAAACACTAAGAAGCAGTAGGTAAATGGCTTGATATCTCATTTGCCAGGTGGTGCAGTGAGGAGTGATCTTTGGAGCCTCTGATCTGAGCACAAAGAGCTAAACATAGAGACAGCAATCTCTGCTTGATCTGGGGGTGAAAAGGAGACCTAGGGATCTTCTGAGGGGCATTTCCACCCCCCAGTATTGTTTTGGAGAAAGGTGAAGAGACAATGTAGCATGCTGAGCTCAGAGGAGACATTATTCATGGCCAAAATGGTATGACTGGCACAGTCAATGCACAGGAAGAGCAGCGCTGTGCTGAGAGCATCTGTGATCAATTATTTAGTGTCCAAAGAAAACAGAAAAGCTGGCCCACACTGTCAAACTGCAGTTTATATCCCCCAAGAGAAGCCATTACGGGAGCATGGACTGATAGCAGAGGAGGATTTCAGAACTCAGGTAATCGTCAAAATACAATGGCTGATAAAATAGTTATATGAGGGTTTGTGACATGTATAGAGAAAGGGCACGTTGGTGTTTGGCCTGGGATTCCTCAAACTGAGATTTAGTGGTGTTTTGTGTTATTTTATATTATTTATGATCTTCTGCCCTGCCAGTGGTAGTTGGCTGAATAGGAGGTAGCAAAAGTGCATCTGGACAATAGTGACAGTATATATTGAATTTTTTAGGGGAGAGGTTTAGAGGGAGAAAGAGGAGGAGAGTGAGCATGTATTCAACCAAGCATCTGTTGTAGTCTATAAAACCTTCTCCAGTGTTACAGGACATCCTCTTTTTAGTCGCTTGCTATATGCAGGTTTGCCTTAGCACAGGGAAGTGTCAGAAGGCTCCCTAATGCTGCCGCCGTCACTGCCGGAGCCCCTATTGAGCAGCTATCGGTCAGATGCTGACTCGGAACCTGTTTGCACAGGGCAGAGAACTTGCCCAGGAGGTTGTTCCTTCATCAGTCTGAGTCCTTCCCATTAGACTGTTGAGGTTCTGCTGCCCAGTGCACATGGAAAGGAGCACAGGACCATATACTTCACATCACCTGACCCCTATTGGAGTGTTTGCACTGTGTAGATCACTTTTTGCTGCTTCTTTACTTGCCTTTATAGGGATGGATGGTTCTCAAATACTGACTGAAAAGATGTATTTTATACCTCGTGCACTGGAAGAGTATATTAAAGTTTCACCGATAGCTTGCATCAGTATTACAGTAATCGCCCTTCTACAGATTATTGTATATATATATTTTTTACCTAATTTGTTTCATGGAGTGGAAGAAAATTCACTGTAGTTATGAAAGCCCCTGGGACTAATCAGCAGCTACCCCAGCCCAGTCCCAATAGGAGCATGTGAAGGGACACTCTGAACACACTGAAATGAGTGGCTTTAAAATTCCTGGATAAGCAGTCGTCCCCAGTATGTCTGCAGTCAGGGAAGTGTCACCTCCTTCCTTGAGGAAGAACTTCTTTATTACAAGGGTGACAGAGGACTGGCACAGGCTGCCCAGAGAGGCTGTGGCATCTTCTCTGGAGATCTTCCAAACCTGCCTGGATGCCAGCCTGTGCCACATGCTCTAGGAGTCCCTGTGGGAGCAGGGGGGTTGGACTACATGATCTCTGGAGGTCCCTTCCGACCTCAACCATTCTGTGATTCTGCCACCCCCTCGTGCTATTCCTCACGAGCACTCTTGTGTGGTTCAGGCTGTTCCAGTGACTGAGAAGGTTGTTCATTTTCACTCTGCATGGAGATGACTTCGTTGGTAACTGGAAGAAAAAAAATCGTCTTTATTCCTCGTGCTAAGTGTCAGAATAGATGTAGAAAGTGCCTGATCTTTAAGCTATTGCACAGGAAAGTTTGTAAATAAGAAGAAATCGGAAGACACTCTGAATAGGTCACCAAGTGTAGCTGTGAAATGGATCTGGATTTACAGATCTTGAAGACTTCTGGTAATAAACAAGCGCCTTTGCAGAGTTCCCACCACCAGAGGAATGCAGTCTCAAAAGCTTTTTGCAAATATTTAGGCTGTTAATCTTAAGGAGTATTTTAAATGCCACCTGCCAGTTCAATTTGTCTTATTGCATTTTCTTTTCATTTACAGATGTTAAGGTAATAAGATAGGTCTCACACTCAGTATTGCATTTTCCTCATTATCTCAGCTTTGAGAAATGTCATGCTTGGAACTTCATTACTCCATTTGATACTGTAAATCTTTATGCAGGTATTTTATGTCTCTCTTCGCATGCTTACTTTTCTAGAAAACATTACTCTGGGTTTTCAACAAATGAGTGTTCTTTGACATTTAATTTGGCTGATCAGCTGGCACAATTTTAAGTGTAAATTGTGCCTCCTATGTCAGTTTGCACCCTACAGAGGTATTATCTTCACAGGAGGCCATGCAAAGCCAGTCGTATCTGCCTTCCTCCAGCACAGCCCTATACAAAAGGTACCTTAGTTCCTCCTGCGGTGCCAGCAGGAATGCCAGCAGCGGAGCTCTCCATGGGCAGGTCTGGAGTTACCTCTTTTGGGAATGCCACCTACCTGACTGCTCGCTGGGCAGGCTGCTCCGGAGGTGGCTGTGCCAGTCTCCTAACAGACCCATCCCGGGGTATTGCAGGGTTTCTGTGGGGAAGATGCCTGAGTTTTAGTGTCTGGTAGCTTGTGCTTTTGTCCCTTGTGGGCGTTGGCATCCAGAGCATGAAGTAGGGCTGGATGTGCCCATACAAACAAAATATCTTCAGACATCCCTAAAGCCAACCAGGGTATTCGGCAGTAGGTGTGCAAGACTGGAGAATAGGTCTCTGCCTATCAGTGAAAATTAGGCTCGTATCCAAGGGTAGATAGTGCTGAGGTTCTTTAAAAATGGCAAATTTCTAAGATGTGTATGGGATTCCGAGAACCCTAAAATGCCACCTTTTTATATACCTTTCAATAGGCAATACTATACATGGCCTTTCAGCAATCTGTTTCAGCTACATCTGTCTTCTTGTGGCTTATGTCGCACAGGGCAACTACATAGCAGAGACGAGAGCTGTGTTTTAGCAGAAGAGTGGATCCGTGCACATTTGCTGCTTAATGTCAGAGTTTCACTGCAGTAAAAATCGTATATGCATTTGTAGCTTAATGTATGTGTAAGACTTCGTATGTGTTTTTATTAAGATAAACCCCCATGTAATTTTGCAAGTTCTTTATCAAAGTGGATTAAAAGTATTTGGACCAATGATTTATTTTAGGGAAACATTATCTTTATCATTTTATCATATTCTACATTTTATCATATTCTAAATGAAATATTTCAATTCTCAATTCTAAATCATATTTCAAGACCAAATTCATTTAACTTGTGTGTTTTTTCTTTAAAGCTAGAACAAAACACTTATCTATTGTTTGAATAAAAAGTTATTTCCGCAACTCTTGTCATATTTTCCTATGTTAAATTTTGTTGACCAAATTAGTATTTCCCTTGCATTACATGTTTGGTTTACTTATTGAACAGGGAAAATAATTCATGTTCACATTCTCCCTCTTGCTGAGTTTAGTGGAAGTTGCAGGCTGTTGCAGGCAAAATGTGAACAACTTGGAAAATAAAAGAATTTTATCCCAAATTAAATAGCATTTATTTTGTGTGACTGGAGCATCAGGGATATAACATAATTTCTTGTATACAGAAACATTTTGCTCCTATGAGTTTAACTGGATTATGGATGAGGTTTAAATAATATATCACTAAGCTTTAGCGTGTAATAGCTTGTCTAAAAATACATTGGATTATTAAGATTAATGTACTCTTTG
The DNA here is from genome assembly GCA_013389825.1 of Crypturellus undulatus. Lineage (NCBI taxonomy): Eukaryota > Metazoa > Chordata > Aves > Tinamiformes > Tinamidae > Crypturellus > Crypturellus undulatus. Next base: position 198,013 of record VWPW01015954.1, on the reverse strand, counting down.
TAGCTTTTGTTATTATTTAGAATGCAAGATGTTCATTCTTTAGTGCCACAGTTGATGATATTTTAATACCCATTTCCCAGGAAAGGAAATGCTGAAAGGATAATTCAAGCATCCGTTGAGTGTTCGCAGTCAACGTTTTTAAACGTTTTTAAAGAAAATATATCAAGACAGCCCCATAGAGCAAATGATAAAACTTTTAAATTCAGATTGTTGTGTAAGGACTATATGACACATTTTATTTACGTTAATCATTAACATCCTTATTGCACAAGTTTAGCTATGCCAATTCCAAAAAGGAAATAGAGTTTTTCCTTAAGCATGAGCATAAAACTGTGCTATTGAAAACAGAAGTCTCACTTGTGTGTTTGGATACTTTCTGTCTGACAAAAGGACATTTTTTACCTGGTGCTATTTTTTGTTGCATGAGTTTTTTAACACTTCTAGACTGAGATTTATGTAAGCTTTGAACCTCATTGGTCGTGTGGGCATTCACTGAAGACAGACATCTGTTACCGACATCAGCTACAATTATGTAGCTTATGGTGGTGCAAGGGACACTGTTCCTACAGTTACAAAGTTTAGATTGGTAATACAGTTTTAGTGTATATAAAACTACTATTGGGTATGCCTGTGTTACATAACTTTGTAGTTTTGAAAAACAGACTTTTGCTTACTTAGTCTATTGGAAGTCAGCATGTAGAGTTTTAGCCCTAAATCCCATATGTTTTAAATCTTGTAGAAAAGGTAGTAGTACATGATTCCCATGAATTCTTAACAGCCTTGACTCCTTAAATAAAGTAGCAAATTTGAGCTTGCTTGAGTAATTTCAAGCAAGTTTTAAGAACAGATTTTATGTGCCACGTGCTCTAAGTGGCCCTGCGTGTGCAGGGGGGTTGGACTAGATGACCTCTAGAGGTCCCTTCCAACCTTAGGCATTCTATGATTCTATGATTCTATGAAAATCATACATCTAAGTAAAATATTGATTCATCAGAACCCTCAAAGACATGCCTTGTGGGGAGATGGAATAGGGAACTGTATGGAGTTATGCTAGAACTTCTGACATGAGATCAGTATGATTCAGTGAAGAAAACAGGCCTTGTAACGGTAAGAGCAAAAACATGTCTATTGGGCACCGTCTTAAGTTGCTCATGTGTGGTGAAGAACAAGGCAGCAGATACAAGTGTAAATACCCCATCATCCAGTGAATGACTTATACATCTTGTACCTGACTGAATTTGCTGTCGCTGTCTTTCAGAAATATCGACAGTATATGTCTGGACTTCTCACTCCTCCATATGGTGTTATGGAAACAGGCTCCAACAATGACAGTAAGTATGAGAAAATATAAATCAGATGTTAGAAAAAAAATGTACTCCATCTTGGGGTATTTGAATTTTTGATTTTGAGTTTAATCTAGTATTAGAACTGGACTAAGATTGCAATAGTAGGAAATAATTTGGGACTTGCTTAACTGTATTCCCAACTGAATGCAGCTATATAAAGAGTACACAAATCCTCACTGACTAGATCTGTTGATGAAAATATACGGTATTTTGTAATATAACATTTAACTGGACCTAGAAGTTTCATGAACTCCATGGAATGCAACCATGAGACTGAGTAGAATGCAACAGACTAGCTGATTTTCTTAGGTAGGGTGGTCTACAAAACTTACTTGCGATTGTGGGTTAATGCCTGGGCAAATAGCTTGCATTCATCATGCTGCTGTTTGACCTTAGTTGTATAACAGCTAAGTTGACATTAGTTGTATAATTAAGCTATGCCCCCTAAGTTTGGAGTGCCCCATGTGAACGCATGAGATAAAGGTTTAGACATGCATGTAGTTATCTGAATCCAAAGGAAGCCTTTGGTAGTTCATCATTTCTGTAAATTGAGGAACTTATTTCATTGTTAGATGACTACTTAAATGTCAGTTGAGATAAAGTCTGACTGTCTGTAAATTTTCCCCAATACAGTTCAGTATTCTATTTGTGAAAGAATAGCATAGCTAGTTAGGGTAAATTCAATCCTACCAAGGGTTAAAACACAGATAGTGTTAAATGGAGAAAAAAAAATTCCTAAAATTGCAAAACTTCAAATACAAAATTGTGAGAGAACTATTTAACAAGGTAGATTATTGCAATTAAGCAACTTAGCTTTTGTCTTTCATGTCCATAAGAGGAAAACTTTGCCTGAGTAAATAGTCAAATATGTTTTACTGTTAAATCATAGATTAATGCAAATGCTATCAAAATATTAAACTTGGTAAGTTTAGAACGTATGGTATGTACTTTGTGTTCTTTTTCAGGGATGCCAGACAAGGAGAATATGTCAAGTGCTCTTTGCCAACTTTCTAAAAATTGTAATAAGGTAAATTATACCTGGTTGGTTTTTGTTTGTTTGTTTGTTTAGGGGGGGAGGGGGTGTGCTTAGATTTGGTAATTAAAAAAGCAGCAGTACAGTAGCAAGTTGAGAAAAGCCTGGTGAGAATGCAGAGCATTATAGTTCTTGCATATGAGTAAGATGTAGAAATTATAAGCTAGCTTATTCTTGATATCTTAAAACTGAAGAAAGAAAAGGGTTCAGGATCACCATAATGCAAAGTGTACTTCTGCTAGAGTTTGAGTTACTATCCGATTATCATATCCCACTAGAACAGGTGCTAAGAACAAGAAAGAAAAGTATTTCTGTGGCAAGAACAGAGTATAGTCAATATATCATTGAATTCTTAAAGCTTATTCAACTAAGTCTTAACTGATGCATAGACAGTCTTAACTGATGCTGGCCTATTGCACAGAGTAAAATTTCTTCTATATTGAGAGAACAGCTTTACATCCCAATTCCCTTTTGTGAAATATTTCTGTGCATTTAGCCTTACCAAATCAGGAACCGTGTGAAGTAACTAATGAATAATGTTCTACTGGGTTTAAAATAATCATAATAGTGGGAGGCAGTAGCATAAAACGTTGTTGTGAATGTTCATCCCTGTTATGGCAGGAGCAAGGCAGTTACAATTGTATACAGTTGCTTGGCTGCTTTCTTTGTGAATATAGGAGTTTAATTGGATGACTTTGTGATGTCTTTAAAAGGTAAAGGATTTTTTTGTCAAATGGAAAATATGTCTTGACAGCAGATAAAGACAATGAATATTTTAGCCTGTTTCCTTAATGCCAAAATAACTACTTCCGCTTCTCCCTGTCTGTCTGTCCTGCTTCCTCAAGTGTACTGACCTTTCTTAATTGTCACATTCAGTCTCTATTAAATGTACAGATGTAATAGTATGCAGTTCCTTTCTCTAGGGTCTTATTCACTGATGCTATACCACTTCCTGACCCAGCCTTATCCTGTATGAAAATAAATAATTTTCATGTACTAAGCGATAATTCTTAGATAGCATCTTCCATTCTGTAACCATTTCACTAACATTTATGAGTGTTTAACTCAATGTTTCTCCAAGACATGGACATTTTAATTCTATACTTAGGCTTAAAATGTATGATCAGGGGTCTTGAGGACATAGAAACTGAATGCAAGAAGAGGACATAGAATATAAACAAAAAAACTACCTCTTTGTTTTCTGAGGTAGATAGAGGGCTTCCTGGTAGCAAGCGAAAAACATCTGAATCTCTTCTAGAAGAAAAGGAATCCCTTCAGTAATGGTCGGTGATCGTTGGCCAGTATCACTGGTATCATGAGACCCTGCATTTACACAGCCCACGAGGACCAGTCCTTCTGCGAAGATGCTATGTGAATAGGTTGACTGACATGAACTTGTGCTCTAGGATATGGAGATTATGCGTGGTTTTCCCATTCCTTAGTGTATACAGATGGCTTCTTGCGAGTCAGATGTCTTACTGTTCACCCAAGACCACTTCATGGCTGGTGAACTTGTGGAGGAAAGCCCTGGTAATGCAGGGCTCCTGCTAATAGACAGTGTAACGCATCTGCCACTGGACATTCCTCTTTGAGATATTGATACGTCCACAGTTTTACAGGAACTGAGCAAAGCTTTGTGATTAATACAGCTGCCACCAGCTGGGCTTTGCTAGCACAGCAGAACTCTTCACACAAAGTAACATTCACCTGTGTAGGAGACAGAACATGGCTGGGGCAGCCTCGACGGGTTCAGTGACTTTTATGGGACTTGGGTCCTTCATGAACCATAGCAACTTCCTTTCCAAGCTGCATATATGAAACAGCCCTCCCACACTCTGTGCACATTTATCTGGAGAAAAGCGCAGAGAGCAAATACGTGACAGATGCTTGCTACCTTGTTTAATCCTGGAAGGAGCTCAGAAAGTCCTATGACAAATCTGGCAGAGGAACCTACACAGCACAGAAAGGGTTCATGAATCCCAGTTCTCTGTTTTCGCCATATGGCTGTATTTCTGTTTATTTTTTGAGTGAAAGGTAAAAGCAACAAAGATGTAACTCAAGTATTTTGTCTAATGTATGCAACTTTTGTTCTGAATTTTGCACTGTACAATTTTTCTGGTGCTTATGCCACATAGTCACATCCTCCTGTCAGTTTTCTGTATCATGGAGATGGTGTGATTACAGGGCCAAATTCCCCTAAGTGTTGCCAGCTATTCAGAATACAAAACAAGAGGTTCCCAGAAAACCCGTTTCTGTATTTTAGTAATGCATGTTTGACAGAACAGCTACTGGGTCAGTGCAGGAGCATTCATCCAGGGAAAAGGGAGGACACTTTTAAATTCCTTTATTTGTATTACCAAAATCAGGCCCACCGGACTGGTGGTGAGTACAGCTCAGAAGGGCCTGTAGGCATCTGTGTAGTGGCCAGAAAAAGACAGAGATGAACTTCTTGAGATTCAGAGAAAGCTTCTCAAAATTGTTTATGTGGAAAGAAAATGTTATCCTTTTAGACAGAAGGAGATAACATAATTTCTTCAACCATGTAATTTTCCAGGGAAGTCTTTAAACATTTATTGGGACACCCAATAAATTTGATTCAGATGAAGTCTAATATATTCTACTCTTCTAATATGAAATGCATGATTTTTTTTTTCTGTTAGTGCTGTCTTTCGCAAGCACTGTAATAGATGTTTTTCCATATTTGCTAATTATTTGAGTTTCATCTTCATAGCTTAATTTTTTTTCATGTCACGTCTATTCTTTTTTGATGAGTAACTTAAGATTTTTCTTCTAATGTTTGCTTTGAAAAATTCTCACCATATGGGGATGTTTGGTTTTCCTAGTTCATTAAAATCCATTAAAAAGTTCTATTTGGAGAAGGCAGCAAAGATATTTTCTTTTACCAAACAAGAATTCATTTGCATTTGGGGTTACGTAATTGCACATCATTTAATGCAATATAGCAGTTAAATTGAGCATAAAATACTAAGACAAAGTATGTTACTGTCCTCAGTTATATTTTTAGAAATGACAGTAAAATCAATTTTAAACTGCCTTGCATAAGGGAAAATAGCACAGCTTCTCTCTTTCTAACTAATCAGTTTAATATCTGCACACTAGCCTCTCCCAATCTAGCTTTTGAAAATTCTCATGAGATGGATCTGGCTATAACTGGTTCTGCTAGGTGAATATAACCCTACAGCCAAAATGACAAAATCAATAATAATTTCAAATACTTTTTTTGGAAAAGATACCAGAGAGTACTTAGAACACAGGGAGGTCGGGTTCCAGTGTGCGGACAGAATAGAGAGCACTTATGTTTCCATATATTACCAGCAGAGCTGGCAGCAGGGTTGCTTGGTATGTCCCAGTACAAGATCCTCTTTTTACAATTTTGCCAGTTTTTCACTGTTTAGGCTGAATTTGCCATGCTGAGAGTACACTTCTGGCTGATTTTTAAATTGAAATAGATCAAACCTCTCTGACATTGAGGATGTGCGAAAATACACAGCACATACTAAATAACTTTTCCCAGTGACATTCCAGTAATCCTGAGCTTTGGACTAAGAGCTAGACATCTGAGGCTTGCTCTGGCAGTAAGAAGTGCATTTGTGAACCCCCTACAAAAATAAACCATATGATGAAGTCTTGAAAGGTCTTGGCTGAGATTGGCTCATTGGAGGCTTGTTATGGTGTAGCTGCTACTTCGTGCAGCTTGGGCTGCCCATGTTGTGCATGCTGGATTCCCACTCTGCTTCCTCACTTTGGGGCTGCCCGAGCATGACCATGCCAGTGCGTAACAGCAGGGCTTTTGTTGCAGTCGCTTCTAGCTGCTAAAGCAGCGTTTTGGTTATCAGACTCAAACACTAGCAGAAAAACACCATTGTCTCCCCTTTTTCATCCCTCTACTGTTGTCGCAGTAGGAAACAAGTAAAGAAGAATTAGCCCAGGCTTCTCAGAAGACATGGGGTAGAAGGTGGTTTTAAAGAAGAGGGTATTGCAGGGCTGAGTTGAAATGGCTTGCTGGTTGAAAAGGTTGGAATGGATGCAAGAACAGAGGACACACCTGTCAAGGGCAGGAACATCCACTCAGCTTGGAGTTTCGTGCTGAACACTTCCTTCTGCTGTCTGCAAGTGTCTGAGAAATTTCTTTGCAAAAGAAAGATTCTCTTCCTAATAGAGTATAGGAATAGAGTAGAAATCTGAGATCAATAACAACTATTCTGTTTGTTTGGAGAAACATACACTCTGGAAGGAGGAAAGGGCTTTTTCTGGCCTTTGTACTGAGGAAAGTCTACTGAACACAGAGGTAGATTAAAGTTTGTAGATTCATATAGTTATTCCTGTTCACTGTTGAAGAATATTTTTTTTCAGAAATCACTACCATTTCCATTACTTTAACTATTTTGTCTTTAGATCTCTTTTCTGATAAACAGCTACAGGAGCTCCCTCTAGTGCACAAAGTAATATTAGAAAGATGCAGAGAGAGAAGCTTTGCAAAGCTTACTCCTTAAAATGTTCCCTTTGCATTTTTCATGTAAGAAACTTCCAGTGTAGAGGACTTGAACTCATCAGAAGTGATTTATTTGAGGATACTTTTTAGAGTAAAACTTCTTCAGGGCAGACTGAAATACATTTCTGAAAGTCACCTTTTGGTCTGTCGTCTTCCCTGTTTAATTTGATGTGATAAAATGTAGATCGGTGTACTGAATTTTCAGGAAGGCTTAGATGCCTTGCTGATTTTGTTGTATTTAAATAGTTGGAATAACGTGATTGTGCAAACATAATTTGCTATTTTACCAAGTCTAATCAAAATATATGCTAAAGTCTTTCAATTGACAGAAAAGGACATAATCTAATGTTGCCATTTTCAATGTTACCAGGCAAATGAATATTCACTTATTTCAATTTTCAAGCACTTAACAATAGCTTTGGGCCCTTAAAAGTATACTGTTTATACAGATGACATTACAATTGAGTATATACTGCCTTGAAAAGCCTACACAAGACACCAGTAATAATCATGTTCATTCACTGTATTAGTTACCCTTGCAATAAACACAATAATTTCACTTCTGATTTCCCTATATTTCAATTTACTGTTCCCAAATGCCTGATGAGTTTTTAGCATATTCAGTAGATTGTCACATGTGGAATTGATAGACCATTAGCAGAATGCTGGGGGAAATGCTTCATACGCTCATGAAATTCTGAGCCTACAGAAGAGAACAACAAAAGAGAAAGAGCAGAAACAGCGCTCTGGTAAGATTAGAGATGCAATGACAAGGTGTTTGTTTGGAAGTAGTAATCTGTCTGCGTTCACAGGAAAATTGTGTTTTAACAGAATTGATTTTCTGTGTGGATGGCTTGTATGATCATCTGCTGATATATGTCCATTAATTCTTAACATCTCTTGGGCTCTGTGTCAAATTCTTTTGCCTTCCATACAATGTTAGCATAGGGTTAAAAGCTATCCCTTTCATTTTCTGTTTTAAAGTGGTTGCATAAAAGCAGCTGCTGTATGCAAATATTTGTAAGTAATGTCTTCATGCAGTCCTAACTCCACCAATTACATTTAGGGGCTGCTCTAATATTTTGGCACCAATTTCACATATATGAAAGTAATTTGCTTAGATGTCTGCTCAAGTTTTTCATTTTGCTCTGAGTGGAAGTGCTCAGGGTTCAATCGTTATCAGAGTCTGTAACAATTTGGCTAGTGTAGACGCTGTGGATATAGTCCTTGGCAGAGTGGCGTGGTGACGGCATATGGCAGGAGAGATAACAGACGGAAGTATGAGATGAGTAGGAGTCTGTGACAAATACGGTTTCATATGTTAGTAAGGAACTTCATCGTAAAAAATATGCAGGCATATAAGTCACCAGAGCTTTTTAATGTAAACTGTTTAAAAAGGCTGAAGGTTTACATAAGCAGGTTTTGCATAAGCAAAATTGTTGGAGAACCAGGGACAGTTTTGAGCCAGGACTATCTCCAGATCCAGCCATAAGCAGATGATACAAAGCTGTACACTTCTCTTTAAAATAGCAGTGTGAATAGGGATACCTCAAAGAATGAGCAGGCACCATCTCGTCTTCTGTTACCCAATTTAGCTGCCTGATAATCTGTGAAGTATCTATAAGCCTTGACTTCACTGTATGTCCTGAATTTTGAGACCTTAATGGCAGTCTCTGTTGGAAGCAGTTTCTTCTGCTGGAGCTAACCATACGACTGAGCTGACCAAAGCAGAACTAACCAGAGTAGTGTCATGGGGATAAAGACCTACAGGTGTGCTAACTATTACTATTTGGGAAATATTACTGTGGAGGGAAAAGAAAAAAAAAATCTCTGGTCTGGATTACTGTGCATATACCAGGGTCCGTGTCAGAATAACTATTTATATTCTTCAAATTCTTGATCCAGTTCAAGTATTTCTGGTCATAAACCCTTCCACGCATTTGGAAGAGAAAAGGATGTACCTAAGGATAAATGAAGCTGTTTGCAACGATAGCAAGACTATCTTTGATGTTAGAAACAGACGGTAGAGACGGAAAGATGGCGTTGCCGAACAACCTTGTAAGGTGTGGGGTTCATGTGTTCCATCTTTGCCTACCACAATGAGGGGTTCACTTCAAATGAGCTTTCTAATGAGAGCTTTTACTGATTCATCTTGGATACGACAATCGTAGAAATTATCAGTGGATAAATAAAAAGCTAAGTGATATATATATGTATATATATATATATGTAAAGTTAATCTTGTCATTTGAAGGGGAGCTAACTTGCACTGTTTCCATTTTTCAGAGTAGCAATGCTGAGTAAGGGCTTGGGCTAACACGGGAAAAGCAGTGTGACTGAAGAGACAGTTTTCCTTTCTGTCTCCTCTTGGCTAGGTGGATGTGTATTGTATCATCGTTTAAATAAATAAAGTGAATAATGGAAGAGTAACAAATTCCTCACTCAGAAATTCCAGTGTGAGGAATTCCAAAAGCACTCAAATGAAGAAACTGTGGAAACTTCATTCAGTATTAAAATCACTTTTATATCCAGTTGTGTGGGAAAGGGTAGCATACTATGTTTCCTGCCAGTGCTAGCAAGGACACTCCTGTAGATACACTGTAGAGTCATATTTGATGACTCTTGCTCCATGGCTGTGTGGAGTGCGACTCTGTCCCCAGCCATAAAACATGCACATATGCTCCATTTATCTTTTGCAGTTGAAAGGCAGAAAGAGTGGGTAATTATACTGAGAAGAAAAGATAGTCCTTTTCAAGGTTCACATCTTCAGACAAGTCAAGCGTATACAAGTATCACATTTGGCACTTACATTTGAAAACACGAAATGATTTTTTGAATCTTGTAATTATTTTCTCAACTTTGGCAGAAAAATTGAATCTGGGATCTGAAATCAGATTTCTTGGGAGTTATTCATATTGTCTCACAGAGCTTTTTGACTGCCTGTCCTACAGTGCATGCTGGAAATTGTTCTGCAAAGTCAAATATACTCCTAAGTCTGTAAGAGATGATCAATGCATCTTACCTGCTCACTCTACAGTTTTTTTTTTTTTAATTTGTGTACAGGTAACAAAAATCTGAGGCATTAACAGTGGAGAAAAGCTGTCCAATGATTTTGTTCTTATTGTTGTGTAACCTAGTCAAAAACCAGGAGCCCCTGTGCTAGGTTCTCTGCAAAGAGCACAAAGCCAAAAGCAGTCCTCATGTAGGACCATTCTGGATTTGAGTTCTTGAAGGAAAAGTCAGATATCTAAGAGAGCTGAAAATGTAATTGGACTCTTATTTGCAGTAATGGTTAGGAGCAAGCACTGTTCAGGTATTTAAAGATTCATGGTTTGTGAATCATTATTTATTCTTTTTTGTAAATTTTCTTTTGGAAAAAAAGCTTGGCACAAAATGGTGAACGTGTTTGATCTGTGTGCTTTATCATCAGTGATGCAGCTGTCTTAAAGATAGCAGTTAGTGAGGAAATGCATATATACATAGCTGAGTTGGCTAGTAGAGAAATGAAAGGAATGCATAATTTGGGTTTCAAAATAAAAATGTAAAAAAAACCTCCTCAGATGTCTGATATCAGTTACTAAACAACTTCTAATTAGGATTATTCTGCAACACATGTTTTTAGCTTAAGGAAATTAATTTATATAAATTTGCACAACAACTTTAAATATGGACTGGATGGAGAGACAGTAATTTAAGTGAAGAGAATTACAGTTAAACCATTCTAAAGTTCCAGTACTACTCCATGCATCCCTGCTTTCTAAAGCCACTGACAATTTAATGCATGAATCTGAGGGGACTTAAGGCAAATCGTGTGTCCTCACGCCACTCTTCCCTTGTGTATTTTTTGCGTTGTGGCTCAGATGGTTACTTTTTGCCTGAAGCCATTTCGTGCCTGTGGAGCCACCTGAGTGGCAGTGGTGGAACCAGGAGACAGGGCAGGAGCAGGGGCTGTGCGGGAGGAAAGTGAAGGGGACAGCGCGGCCTGGAGCAGAGCTGCTCTGTGCCCCAGGGGAGCCAAGGGCTGGGGCTGCCCTGCTCGACAGGGCCGTGAGGCCCCACGCAGCCCCAGCCTCTTCCACCACCCCGTCTCTCTGCCCTGCAGAGAGGGAGCAGCCCTCTCTGCTCCTTCCCACTGAACCTGCTGCTGGTCTTGGGGCAAGGGAGAAGAAATGCCAGAAAGAGATTCATCCTTTTTCTGAGCTTAACTTTCTGTGGAGAATTGGCTTCCTCGAGGAGCAGAGGCTGGCTGTGGTGAGGGAGGGCAGTTGCCCTGGCCCCTTCAGCAGCAGAGCAGCGGGCAGAGCACCTTGGCCAGGCCACCTTGCAGCTCCCCTGCAATAGCTGCTAACAGGCCGTGAATCTGTGTGATTTCCATCTCTGGTGTCACAGTAGGCATGTGTATGATAGGTTCCCATTACCATTCTAACACATGAACAGTTTAGGTGAACATTTGTTGCCCTCTCTTCCCTGCTGTAGGTTGTTTTAATTGTGTTCAGAACCAACCTAGTTTAGGGATTTTTCAAGTGGGTTGTGGCAGCAACTGCATATGTGTCTGGGAAGGTACCTAGGAAAAGCCACTCGCTGCAGCAGACTCCTCATACTGCTTGGTAAAGCTGGGCATGCACGAGTGGCAGCCAGCCCTGCAGATCTTTTCATATGATCAGTTGAGTTCACTCTCATGAACGTCTGTGTTAGTGAATGTCAGAAAAATCCAGGATGACAAAACTGTACAGTAATGCTTCTGGCATTGCTGTTCTATAAATTTATAGCTACTACTTTACAGCTCTCCTCTGCCCTGTATTAGAGTGGCATTCCTGGATTGCAGATACTACTGCTCTACAGCACTGCTCAGCCCTGTATTATGGTGGCATTCCTAGACTGCAGATAGATTAGTCCAAGCTGGGCTAAGGAGGGGGAGAGGGAAATCAGGATGCTGCTTCTCCGGAGTGCCCGCGTGCTGCTCCGGCTGCTCACTTTCCCCACTGCTACTGTGTGCTTGAAAGACTCTTTTGTCTGACTTTCTGCTATGAAATGTAAGATCTTTGAGGAAAAAGTATGGATTGCTGCCTGGAAAGTGTTGCATGACCTTAAGCGGTATAGAGACATGGCAATCTGCCGTAATATGAGGCTTTTCTGGAGGAGAAATTCGTCTGAGGAGCATGCACTTCCCTTTCCCCACGATAGTCTCTGAGGCCGCCTGCCATGGAGCAGCTAAAGAGTTATGGTATTTTTAGACAAACAAGTTAGCTGTGAATACTGTACATATGTTCAGTATTTCCAGTCAGGCTGGTTTGGATTACAGTAATTAAACTTCTTTAGAACAGCAAACATTAACTGCTTATCTTTGCAGTGTGCTTCTAAATGCTTAACCTAGTGCAGTATACAGCACGTACAGCCCACAGAGGGTCAGCTAAGCCAATGAAGACTTTGAGATTATGCTTAAAAAGGAGGGGAGTGGTCGAGAGATGTCAGGGACAGAATTTCAGCTGGATAAAGCAACAGTTTTAGCGGTGATGTGAAAATTAACACCAGTGTGAAGGAGGAACGAGACAAGGACGATATGTTATGAAATGCATACAGCAGATCCCCTTCCCACTCCACAAGGACAGGATTGGTTTTGTGGTCTCCCTAAAAGCCAGACATCACAGATTTTATGCAGCTTGAACTGCATACTAAGAGAGGTTAAAAACCAAAACAAACAAAAAAAGATCATTTCTTTCAGAGCTTGCTAAGGCAAATTGGGATATAAAGTAGCTAGTGAGGGTAAATGTCAGGTGGAGTAATTTTCTCTCTCTCTCTCGAACTAATAATTGAAGTGTTCTGTGTTCACCTGGGGAGCCAAATTTTTTCTCAAATCAAAATCCATTTTACATTAGGAGCATTTCAGGATATGTTTAGAAATGAGTTTCTGTCACAGGTTACCAGAGAAGATAGTCTGAAATTTGTAACAAAAAGAACAAATATGAACAGGCTTGGTTTAAATGGTGGCAAATTAGGCAGCTGCCAGCTCTCTAGGAAGTCAGGAGAAGAAGCAGTTTTGAAAATGTGAAATATTATTTTTCATTAATAATGATATCAAGCTAAGTTTGGCAGGAATTCATAGAAAAGTTCTTACTGTCTTCTCGAGGAGGATATCCACTGTTCTCATTGATGCATATTAACTCAATGTTTACTGTTTAGTTAATGATTCCATAGGATTATGGAATCAATGTGAAAAATTAAGCATTTTAATCCATATGCAGATCTAATAATTTGATTCCATGTACCTTTGCATGCTTTTAATCAATGCAGTTACTGCCAGTGAAGTATCAGAACAACACTGAGCTGATGATATATGCAGCAGTTACAGTTTCATCTCATGATGGTTAAACTTGAGAGATCACAGCTAGATTTTACTCTTTGAGCGAAGTTCCCCACTACTCTTCATAGCCAATGTTTCCCCCACAAAAATATGTTGTTTTACAGTGCCTGTTACTGAGCAGGTGGTATGTGTTCTCGACGCTCAAAGAGACTATGGTGTTGATGAGTTTCCTCAAAGCCCCGTGTTGGTTGTCTCTTGTGACCAATCTGTTCTGGCCTTATTGCTAGACTGGTCACGAGGCCTCCTCAGGACTAGTAGGGTCAGGGTGCTCCCAGTCATGGGTGGCAGTTGTCATATGTCAGACTCACTGTCACTAGAGAGAAGGTGCTACCCTGGAGAGACTGCAATGCACTTGCCGACCGAAAGCACTCCATGCTCTGTGCAAGATGTGGCTAGAGGAGACAGCTAACACATTCAGCACACACTGACAAGCTTTTTGTAGCTCTCAGGGAAAATGAAGTTGTAAGGAAGATGAGAAGGCTCTTTTGCGGATATTTGCCAAGAGCAGAGAGCTTGGCTCTGTCAGTGACACACAAATATGTAAATTAAACAGAAGTGCTTGGATGATTTTTGTGTTTATGACTGGAGATTTTAAGCTATGAAGTAAGGATATAGCTGGTTGAAAGAACAATGTGCATTTTAGAAATGAGCTCGGGCCTAGCCATCAGTGTAGGACTTCTGTTTACTTTCAGGCACTACAGAAGCAACCATTAACCTGTATTGAGAAAGGCATTCTATATAGATGGAAACCTCTGTGTAGATAGTTAAAAATCAAATCAAAAACAAATGTGGTGGCAGTCCTTGGGAGACACTGCTGCTCCTGCTTAACTTGGGTAAGGTTTTGACTATGCTAGAGTGAACAGGAGGTTTTTAGCAAGTTTAGGGGATGGGATATTTGCTGGAAAACCAGCAAAATAAAAACTCCAGAAGCTCATGAATAATTTACTTCATTTCAGTTGGTCTTTTGAGTATTTGTTGTATATCTAAAGTATGTTTGCGAGGCAGATCTTAAGCATTAGTAACCTTGCAGCCTGATTGTTTGTTTTAATTATACTTTTCCATTTTCAGCATCGTTTGCTTCTTAAGATGTAACTAACTTCAGGTAAATGCAATATTAACAAAACTATGGATATTAAGAAATAGTAATTCTTGTGAGGGGCAATAGAGAAAGTTTCTTTCCTAGGTTAAAAAAAATGCAGCTGCAGAGACACTGGTAATGTTGCTGGCTAGAGATTGCTTTTGACAACCACAGTCACACCTCTGTCGGAATAGCTGGAACACTCACAGGAGAGTTAGCATTTTGTGACATTTTATTCAATGCATGCAGTATAGTTATAGCAGCCGTTTCATTGTGGCAAGGAAGTAGAAAAATGACAGGAAAATAAGACATCATTAGCCATGTTCTAGGGGGCTTTGTGCAGTGGTCATAGTCTGTTTCAATATTCTTTTTCACTTTGACATTCACAGTGAAGTATCATTTTTGGTAATGGCTGAATCATTTTGTGTTAAAAGGACAGACATATACAGTTTGCCAAGAAATATTGGAGAAGTGCTAAATAATGCAATTTCAATTTAACATTCTAAAATAACTTTGCTACACTGATTGTTTTTGAGAATTTAAGAGGACATATTTTCCTGTTTATGCTATTAATACATGTAGATTACTATAGAAAAGCAATTTTAGAATGTACTTTAAAATGCAGCTTAATATTTGCATTGTATTAAGTTTAAAGAATTAAGATAAATTTTAAAACAGCCATCATTACTCTTGAATATTTTGATAGTAGCCTTTTTACTAACAATATTCAAAGCATTTTGCAAAGGTAGAAATTATTAGTACTTCTCTCTCCAAAGAGGCAAAGATGAAGTACAGTGTGATTACATGATTTGTACAAGGTCAGTTAATTCAGAAAAAGAAATAAAACTCAGGTGTCTTGCCAGTCCTGATAATTTTCACTAATCTAATTTGCTTCACTTTGTTAGCTTGTAGTTTGTTAAACCTATTGATATTTAGATTACAGATGTTTATGAAACTCGGAAGACTTCTTGATCTGGATGATTTCTAATTTGAGGATTTTGCAAATACCCCCTGTGCCTTATTTGTGTTCTCCTGTATTGTACTTTGTGTTGGTCAGTGTGTCAGAATGTTATTACACATAGGATTACTCCTGAAACCCACCATAGACTAACAGAGTGCAGAAATTCCTACAATATTTGTTACATTTTTCTTCAGATTTAGGCAAGGAAAAAAAAAAATCAAAGTACCCTTTCAAGACAGGGTCTTAGACCAGCTTCCACCCTGATATTTTTCATCACAGATACACTCTTTCTTTGTAGACAGAAATAGGATCAATAGAGCTGACCTAGGAAATTCTGTCCAAGACTGCTTTCCACCTGCAAATATACTTTAATGTTTAGTGTTAAGCCACTGTGTGCTCAGCTGTATCTCTGCTATAGGTGTAGCCCTGGTGATGTTGGTTTGTATGAGAAAGAGTAATTTCCAGAAAGGCCCACTCATATTTAGATTTCTTATGTATATCTTGGTCTAGATTAGCTCAGACAGATCACATACTACCAAAAAAAAAAAAAAAAAAGCAACATTTTGGAAAGGGATAAATGGATTTGAGAAAGAATGATGAGAGCAGAAGAGGGAGATTTGATGTGGGAGGGCTGTATTATCTGGGGAATTTTGCTTGTTTTCCGCTGCATCTTATTGACTGGCCAAGGATGCAGGAATGGTTTTAACATTTTACATACAGTCACTATACCTCCTGCTACTGTTAGAGACGTACTCTAAACTGATTTCCTTCCTCGGTGAGCCACTGGTGAGCCACTGATAGCTGTTCAAGACATTTATACAAGGTTATTCAAGCACAGAGATCAGAAGTCACTTGGAACCAGTGAGAGCTAAAGATGCTCTGTGCTTCCTGAAATGCTCTTAGGAGAATCCAGTGCTATGAACCTGCCTTGAAACCTATTAAATCAATTAGAGGCTGCCCATTGGTTTCAGGGGGCTTTGGAGTATGCCCTAAATCACCAGCAGCAGTGACGACTGAAAGTGTAAAACAAACAGGCCGCTCAGTGATGCGGCTGCTGCTGCTGCCACCGTTCAACTTGTGGCTTCTGTCCTTTGTTTCTGGTGGATCCCCTGCCAGCCCGCAGGAAAACAGATGTCACTTGCAATTCTTTTCAGCATGCCAGTTGGAAATAAGAGATCAAGAGTAGTGCACAGGTTTAGCTGATCACCCGGGTAACCCCATATGCCACATTTACCTCCAACAAATACAGCAACTTTTTCTCTATTCAAAGATAAGCCATAATGAGGTCATGGGAAAGTCGTGATTCATTGGCTTTTATTTTATTCCTTCTTAGCTCCCTGCAAAAAAACCCATATTTTCTACCTTAACATTTCAGAATAGTAGTTAGGTCCCTTCCATCATTTGATTCTGCAGATCCAAATTGCTGCAGGTCTAAGGCATTTGAATGTAAAGCCTGAGAGGGAAGAAAAACAAAAAACCTTTTACAGTTTTGAATGAGGGAGATGAAAAAGTGCAGTTTTGTAGGAGATATTCTTGGATTTTATGCAGCAGATTCAAAAAACTTCACAAAACAGATCTCATGTTAGGTCTCTATTATTGTTATTCATTATATTGTTTACTTGTTTGCTTGTGGTTTGCTCAGTGATGTAAGAAGCATAGAAATAAAGGCAGCGCCTGCTCTACAGTTTGTCATCTAAGGCCCATTTCTCCAGAGATTAAATGGGTGCATAAAATTATACACATGACTAGTCCCATTTGAATCTATGGTATTGCTCTCATGCATAAATATTTGAATCTTCAAAGGACAGGTGGCGAAAATTGTTGCTTTCTCAGCTTCACCCCAATTTAAATAGGGAGCTGTGTGATTGGCTGACACGGAGGTTGTCTAAATTGCCTGAACGTGCGAATCTATAAATGTATAGAGATGGAGTTTGTAAAATGTTAACACCAAAAGCCATTTTATCACAGTAGGGACAGGTTCTCATGATCATTTTGTGCTTCCCCCTTTCGACACCTGCAGCTTTCTCACCTCTTCCTTCACGGCTCTAGTGCACGTTATGCCCTACGGGGGAGCATCAGCGGGTCTTAGCTGCTATCCCTATGTACACAAGCTGGAAAAGGATGGAAAGCAGTTGCTACAGCTGCAAGATGGCTTTTTCTGTGGCTTTTTCACACACTGAGGCAAACAAGGAGCAGGTCTGCTTGGCATTACTGTGGCCTGGAGACAGATAATAAATGGGATAAACGAGTATATGGTTCTGCTGGCGTAGCCGAGATCTTAAGCAGATTGTTTTTCCCTTATTTCAGGAATCCTGAAAAACATGTTCATCAAGTAACCTGGTCATAAAGCTCCTTGCAGCCCTTGTGCACTTTCATCATATTAATTCTTCAAAGATAACAGAATGTGTTAAGAAGGTAGTTAAACACTCTGCTTTCTGTTGTTTTATGGGGTGAGCTACTTCTTTTTTCCATAGTGCTTCCTAAGCATCCCTTAATGGGGGATCCGAAATGATGAAGACATGCAAAAACATATCTTGGACTTCTGGCAAACTGTGACTGTTATGATATGATCACTTATGGGCTCCGTTTTCTCTTAAGAGAAGTTACAAGAACGCCAAGTTTGCTGTTAATTAACTGATATTACCTTTCTTTCCCTTTACATGATTGTAAAGGCAAAGTCATTACATGCAAAGTCATTCCAAGACCTGTGGTTTTATTTGTTACTTTTAATCTCATGGTTAATGCAGCCTGAGAATTGCAGTCAGTCCTATGTGTTGTGTAACAGAATCATATTATTGAGATCATCTCTCAAATTTGGCAAAATTGTTTTGAATTGTAAGCACGCACTCCAATACACTTGTGGGCTCTCCCCTCATAGTAGTCTGCAGAACTAATCAATGTGGATTTTAACTGAGTCGACATTATTATTTAATAGTATTAGATGTGATCTGTCCTTGAGAACTCTGCTCAGGACATAGCTCCAGTGTGTTTGCCCGTGCTTCACTGCTCATTGCTTTCATAGCATATGTTGGCTTTGCACCACTTTTTTTTTTTTTTTAAGGATGAAACTTGGCTTTTGCAGGAGAGAATATCATATGAAACAGTGACAGAAGTCTTCCTAAAGTAAAAGGTTGGAAAGCTACTGCTTCTTTCCAATGAATCAAGGATGTTGCTTCCCAATCACAGAAGGAAATTGGATCAGTTTGGCATGATTTGTCCTTGACAAATCACTGTTGCTTGTGACTCATCTCTCTCTTGTAAGAACTTACCAATGGCTCCAGAGTTTTTCTGGGAAGGCAAGTTAAGCTGGCACATCTATAATTTTTTAGTTCCTCCTTTTTCCCTTTTTTTGTCTGTCTTACCTAGTCTCTAAGGGTTCTCAGAGATGAGTGCTGATGGTTTTAAAATGGCTGTAACCAGCTCTTCAAGTCTCCTGCCTGAAATTCTACAAATATAGCCAAGGTGAAATATGTAATTTATGTAGTATTTCATCATCCGTGCTTTTCTTTTTTTCAGGATATGATTTTACTGTTAAGAATATTAGCCGTTTCTCTGACACTGACCTTTTTGATGAATGATGCAAAAAATAACTGCTATTTGCTTTCTCAGTGTTATCTGTCAGTAGATTTCTCTTTGCTGAGCAGTGTGTCAACACTTTTTCATTTTTAAAATTATTTTTTAGCTAATAATGTACTTGTGGAATGCTGTTTTGGAACTCTTAGCATTTCTTGCTAGATCTATCACAGTTTTTATCTTTGCCTTTGTAATTTTGTTCTTCCTTATTCAAGTTATTTTTTTAAACCAGTCCTTTGTTAACTGCCAACTTTCCCCTTTCTGTGCATTTTCTTGTATTTGGCATCAGCCTATAATGTTGCCTTAGCTGAGTCTTTTCTACACTTTTCAGCTTTGTGCCAGAATGTTGTGTTAGGTTAGTATTGCTTATACTATGTTGTAATAGGTTAGTATCACTTCTTTTAAAATACCAGCCCTCTTTGGCTTTTTTTTTAGTTTGTACTTTCTCCCCCTTGCCCTGGTCCAGAATTTTGCTATCAGTGTTCTTTTAAAAAAAAAAACAGGGAAAAGTCTTTCTAGCCATTGTTTCTACTTGATGCTCTTGTAGTGTTCTTAGACGAGATCATTTCATGGTCACCATCACCCAAGTTACCCGCTGCCTTCTCAGACTCAGTGAATCCTAGAATTGACCTCAGACAAATGTCTCTCCTCTCTGCTCATTCCTAAGCTGTGTCTTCTTTTTAACTTCGCTTATTATTTTTTTCCTTACTTTTGAGTTGGATCAGATCCCTTTTAAATGTTCTCTTATATTCTGTTTCAGTTAGAATGGGTGGTTTACTAACAGTCTTTTTTAAGTATTATTTTTATGCATTTTCACTGTAACTTAATGGAAATTCTTTTAATTAATAAAAATATGCATTCATTTTTACTGGTACACTGTTGCAAAAATCTCTTGTTAGATTGAGTATGTTGTGTTTTATTGATAGAAATACATCTTTAAAATGCAGAATTTAAAAATAATTGTCACAAGGGCTTCTACACTAATTTTACAAACCATTTAAGCATATATTTACCTTCCATCTCATTGAATTTTATTAGAACTTGAAATCACTTTAAAAGAAAAAGGAAGTAGAACCTATTAAGAGAGTGATCAGCTCTGACTTCTTTGTTTGTTTATATAACTCTTTGAATCCTTTGTTCAATTGCCTTGCTTGCATTAGAGGCATCTTTCAGAAGATTCTGGCTGTCCCTAGCATGCTTTACCTGCAACAGCCCCACTGTGTTTCAGAAACCAACCAATACTCAAGAGATGTTCTCGCTGCCTTCTGGTGGGGCAGAAATGCTCATAACTTGATTGAGTCTTTGAAAAAAAAATAGTTTTACTATTGAGGAAAAGTACAGAATGCTCATTTAATTATGTTAATTGGTCTTTTCAGAGACTTCTTGTAAGGCATGACTATAAATGCAAAAATGTTTGCATTACTTTCCATCTGCAGGCCTCTATTAAGATTATCTCATCCTTATTGATTTCAGTCACGGGCTTCCCTTATTTGTCTGTGTCTGGCTTCCATCTCCTGCTTCCCTGGGTGGGGAAGGTGCAGGGACTCCCTTGAGCCGAGGCTCTCCTCCTTGTAGACCTCTGTGTCCTGGATCATCTGTGCTGTCAGCAAGTACAAATTCACCCTTTGTGTAATGTTTTCCAAGGATTCGTGCTGGGTATGCATTTGGCCCCTCTTAAAAACTTGTCCCAACAAAACAAAATATTTTCCTGTCACTTCGAGATGATTTCTGAGTTTTCATTTTGTTCTCTGTTCTCTCCATTTCTACCATTATTTACCCCCCTGCTTCCCTTTCCGTCTTTGCTGTGCCTCGTGTCCTGTCTCCCCTCTTCTTTCACCCGTTCACCTTTCTGTCTCTGGTTTGCTGTTTCTCATATCCCCCTCCCTGCTTCTCTCGCGGTGTCACGACAGCCTGCCTTCCTTCTCGCTCTTCCTTTTGCAGAACCAAGTCACTTGCTTTGCCCTTTCCTCCTTCCTCCATGAGCCCCCATGGAAATCCTTACCCAGGGAAGCCACACGGCTCCGCAAGTGGCCCGGGTGCTCTTGCATGTCAGCGAGCTCTGGTGAGCAGCTGGGAAAAACTGCCAGCGAGGTCTGGCAGTCTGGAAAAGATAGTGGGAAGAGAGTTTTTCTTCATTCCCATTTCCTCCATTATGCCAGGCGCGGAGGAGCGAGCAGGTGCTGAAGGAGGTGCTGGTTTCCCGGGGCTGGGGTGTCGTGCCAAGGAAAGCCGCTGCGCGTGGGGCAGAGAGGGACCCAGGATGGCGAGTGGCAAGTGGAAGGGGCTACCTAGTGCCTCCTTAGCCTCAGACGACCTTGGCGGCGCTTCAGAAAGCTTAACATGAATTCGTTCATTTTCACGTGTCATGTCATCGTTTTAATGCAGTTAAGCATTAAGAGCCAAGTTTGTCTTTAGGGCATCATAAGAGAAGTGCTTCTACTCACAGCCCTGGGCAGAGCTTGGCTCTACATCTTGGTATTTGGTTTTACATGTTCTTTATTGAGTTTTTTTCCTTTGATTCATTATAGTTTTCTTTCTATTTTACTACTCAACCTTTAAAATTGTATTTAATTTCATTTTATTTTTCAGACACCTCTTATCGAACCTCACATCCCACATCGTCCTACTAAAACCATTACACAGGTAATAGGATATAGGTGAGCTGTAGAGTCAGGCTGCTAGACAAATGAAAATAACTCAAATTTCCAGGAAAATTGTGTGTACCAGCTAAAATACTAGTGATGCTTTGTTAGATCTGTGATAAACAGGTGAGACTTATAATCCACAATATTTACATTACAAAATTGCATTGCTCTGCATAAGCAAGCATCTGTGGAAGGACTTAATTTAGGGAGAAGAGAACTTGTATTTTGTTTTACAGAAGGCAGTACAGAGATTGTGGAAAGTTTAAACCCTGTGTGTCTTGGTCCCTTTTTTTCTGCATGATCACCAAGGTTCCTTCAGAAAAGATCCTCAGAGCTGGCAAGATTTTGCGGAATGTAATTCTCTCCCGAGCCCCTCACATGATAAGAGATCGTAAATACCATCTGAAGACTTACAGGTGTGTGAGCTGATTGTATAGAGGTCTCTGAATTTTTATGCCTGCCATCGTCTGATTTGTGATTTATGCTTTACCAGACTTGCAGGTCTCAAAAGGTCTGAAATTATTCTGTGATGCTATTTGAGTCTGAATGTTATGCAGTCTTTAATGTGCCTGGTAAATCCTTTTTGAAGTAATTTGACTGGAAATTGAGCCCGTGATTGTGAACGGAGCATTCACATGCAAAAACTCTTCCAAAGTTAATAGCATAGTTAGCTGGAATATTCTATATCAAGTTAAAATATAGATTCTATTCTTTTCGGTATCAATAAGAGATAATAGCAAAGCTCATTAATATATTATGTTACTGTATTGATTGCTACAGTGATGTTGCTCAGTGTGGAGTTCTGAAAAAATCACCTATCGAAAAACTTTCCCTATTGAGATTTTCTGCTCTATTCAAAATTATTATTTTTTTCAGTTTGTCAGACTTTCTTCTCTTCCTCCTGGTGGCAGCACTGTCTTGCTGAAATGGGATAACAATGGCACTTTTAGAATAGGAATCTGAGTTTAAGGAATTAGGATTTATCTATTTCTGGCTTGAGAATCAATCAATTTCTTTTTATGTTAGATGTTTAAATCAAGTATCTAATGCATTATTCACAGTATGCTTAAATAAAAATTAGCTTGAAAGATCTGAGTTTATCTTTTTCTAAACAGTAAATCAATAACATACTGTTCCACTTTTGAGATAAGTGCATTGATTTTTTGAATGATATTTCAGACCAAAATGTATTTAATTTGATATAGGAGATTTGGAACTTGGAAGCTGATCTGATGTGACACCATGATGTGACATTGGGAATTATTTTGTTCAGAATACTTCTAGAAGAACAAAAGAGCAATGCTGGTCCAAGCAATTGTGTTATTTATTTTTAAGCATAACTTGGAAAATGCTAACTATTTTATCCTTGGGCTTTTTAAATACAGAATACCAAAAGCTGGGTTGGACAAAGATTTTTGTTATCAAAATGAGATTTTCATTGGGAGAGCATTATTTAAGCTGAATTTCAGCAATTTCAATCGTATCTATTTCCATGGTCTCTGGAAGTGATGCATAAAGTGTGGAGCCATGAGAATTTGTCTAGGAGCACCAGCCTCTTCTTTATTCTACGTGTGATTGCTCATAGATTTATAAGTTTTTGACCACACTGGTCATTTGCTTCTGTTCTTTAGTGTTAGGAAATGTTATGTCAAAGAGAATTCTACACAGTAAGCATCTGGCTTTTGTGCCATTTTTTCCCCATTTGGGAGTTCTGCAGAACCTCAGGCCGGCCATGGAGGATAGTACTTCTAAGACAAAATGCAACATAACATGGGTCAGTCAAGAGCTATTTGGTGGCCGTCTCCTAGCATGAAGAGCCTCAGAACACCACAGACCTGCAAAACAATATTCTCAAAAGGAACAGTGACCAGAGTTTGATTACAAAGTGAGAAACATCCTCATGATACTCGCTCTTCCTGTGCAGACTGTTCTGGCTGGCAAAGTTTCTACAGTGTTACATGATTGTTTTCATCCAGGATTCTGAAAAATGAATAACTGTTGCCATCTCACAGTATACAGAGCTTATTTTCTTTCAAATTTGGGTTGGAGATTATTGCAGCTGTGCAACAGTTTTTGCACCAGATGGCACAGGCTAGCTCTGATCCTCTTAACATTCCATTTTCTGAAAGATTTATTGTTCCGCTTAAGTGGTTCTGTTAAAACTGAACATCTTTAACTGGTGTTTCAAGCCCATATGCATAGATGACATGTTTTTTTCTATAATAAGATCTGATTAGGACAGGTTATGCAAAGTTTAAATGACCATTCTTGGCAGATACGGTATGTAATTGCTCTCTTGGATAGTTTCCTTTTCATTTCTGTCTATTTATTTGTCCTTCAGACAATGCTGTGTGGGGACAGAACTGGTTGACTGGATGATGCAGCAAAGTCCTTGTGTCCATTCAAGATCCCAGGCTATTGGCATGTGGCAAGTGTTGCTGGAGGAAGGTGTTCTTAACCATGGTAAGGTGTCCTTAACCATAAAGTAAATGACTGCCTTAACACAGGCACGGGCAATGTCACATCTGTGTCGCTATAGATTTCCTTCATGAAAAAGAAAGGGTTTGTAAGCCCACAAGGAATGCTACAGAGGGACCTCCTCAATCATGAGTGCAAATTTAACATGCAGACAATATTGTTTGCAGCTTCCTATCAATATACCTTTTTAACTTACGAGAATGTTGAAAAGTAAATGAAATTGCAATATAATAGTAACAAATGTAATTACATTTATTTAGTTTACGTTCATAATACACTGCCTTGTGATTATATTGCAAGAACAAGATAGTGCTCGTCCCAGAAACAAGAGATACAGAAACCCGGTATTGAGGTCAAGGACTTGCGCCATTCAGAAGCTGCTGTGAGCGTTTGTGTGTGTTCAAATCCATGATTTAGGCAAGACACATTTCAATACGTTTCAATGCTCACAAGTCCAGTGCTGAGATCTGGAATTTTACAATAATTTTCTGACTGTATCTTACATGCCTTTCTGTTACCACTTGTCAGGATTTACTAGGAAACAGGTTGTTACAGTCCTCAAAAGGACATACTTTTAAAGCAGTATCCATATCTGAAGCTTTGTATATACAGTTTTATTAAGTTTAGGACAGCAGCCATATTACAGCACACTTCCAGTCATCTTTTATTGTGCTTCCCACATCCCAGGGAGAAATTTCTACCCTAGGAAGAGCTATTGTTTCCATCACTTCCTCTCCCTAATGGCTCTAGGTTTGATTTCTGTGCAGTAATTTCTGGTGGCAAGCTGCTTTGGGACCACTCTGACGTGCTTGGAAGGCTGGTGGTCTGTACATGGCCACAGCCATGTACACTGCCTGTCTTTACAAGTCTTTTCTTGGAATTAACTTTCCATTAAGTTTTTCCACCAGGCTGCAGGTTAATGAACTTGGTCCTGTGGTTATGCATTGCTCACAGATCTCCCTGGTAAATGAGAAAGAGTTTGGATGCTTCTATATTTATTGCCTTTAAGCCCTGTCTGAAAAACTCAAAACATATATATATATATGTGGAAATCTGTAGAAAGCATTCATAGTGCACAATTTACAAGCACTTTGAGCTGTATAAATTCAGCATTCATAAGAAATAAAGATGTTTCATACTCCTGCACTTTGTAGTTTTCTTTCCCTTCATAATTATCCTATGTGTGGTATATACTATGCTATACAGGCTTCTAAAAGGTTAATTTTAATGAGGAAAGCTTAGTGTTTGATATCTTACATTGTTTTCAGTGGATCAAGAACACCATTTCCAGGACAAATACCTATTTTACCGTTTTTTGGATGACGAGCATGAAGATGCCCCTTTGCCAACTGAGGAAGAGAAAAAGGAGTGTGATGAGGAGCTACAGGACACTATGCTGCTGCTGTCTCAGATTGGACCAGATGCTCATATGAGAATGATTCTCAGAAAACCGTAAGCAGATTAATAGGTTAATATTATATACATGGGTCTTGTAAAGTAACACGGGCAAAACTGTGGCCCATACTTTTATGAGTTTTGTGGATCCCACTTCCTTAAGCCTATTTTTCCAAATAAGAGGAAGCTACATATATTATCAGGCTTCTTTTGTCCAGTTGCTGCACTTCATTGCCAGGGTGCTCTAAAGTTTATAATTAAATATCAATTAATTTCCAGTCCTTACTAATGCATGTAAGTTCAACTATGTGTTCAAAATAATCATCAAAAGCTATGAATGGCACCATACTCACCTTACGGAAGATGCAACATTATGAGTTTTTATGTAATTTCTGAGTGTCTCCAAAAGTAAGTTGCAACTAATACCAGAGTCCTGCTTCTATTAACACTTTTCAGTGCTGGTGTGCAATTTAATTAACTGTGCTGATTTCAGTTAGTACAAATGAATGAAGTGGTAGAATAAGAACACAGCAGGTATCTTTCAATCACAGTCATCAGTGGCAAGCATTAGTTAGATTCATCCTTGGCAGAACTGAATTGACAGACACTGGACTTGGTCTGTTGTAGTTTACTAGAAAGGTGTGGAATATGGATCTATGGGTTAATTTATCCATTCTGATTGTTGTAAAACCAATACATGTTTTTATAAAAAAGAAAAATACTTTCTGCATAGGCCACTGAGGATGCTTGCAATTTTCGGATGGGAAATTCCCATCAGATCATGTCCTCTCTCTAACTGGTTGGATAGCCATCCTTTCAGCAGTACATTCTGGTCACACTTAAAGTTGTGCTAAAGCACCATGTGTAAACTGTGTTTGAGTCTCCATTGAAGACCATTTTTTTATTATGCAGGTTGAATTTAGGGGCCCCTGAAGGTATATTTTATTTCTAATTAAGTCCACTGAGAATAATGAGAGAAGAATGAATTACTTAAGGGAGTCTTTACTAAATACTTATTTGTAGGAGTTGGTTCAAGAAACGTAAGTACACACAACTGGATCGTGCTCCTTTAGCCTAACTGGCAATGTTTGTTATGGGTAGAATTGGGACTAAAGTGTGAGAATTTTTACACTGAAATTTTTTAATGCACCTGGACCACTTAACACAAGTGCTTGCTCTTTTTCTGTTTCCTTTGGTATCCTTCCCCTTCTTTCTTGTCCCTGTGTTGTCTGTTTAGATTGTACACTTGTTTGCACAGGGACCTGATTTAATCCATGAGTACAAGTTGGCCAGCACTTTTGCAAGCACTCGATAAAACCACTGTATTTCAGAAAGTGCAGTTGAATATTTGGTCTCTTAAAAACAGCAGATACTGCGATGTAGTGGTATTTTCAAAGGGTTAGCTTCCGTTTCCTCTGTATGGCAGAGGTTTAGTCAAGGACAACCAAAGGAGCCTTCCCCATTGCAAGAAAACCACCAACAAACAAGTTAGGGAGTCTGATGCTTCATAAACCTCTATGGTGTCAGGGAAAGTCAACATTTTGATCTCATAGGACACTGTGCATTTTTCACTGAGGAGAGAAGTAGGGCTTCTTCCACCCTTGAGCAGATGGCAGACATTAGGGCCAATGGGGACACGTGGTGTGTGCAGGACTGCAGCTCCTGCGCCTCCGCCTCGCTGAGGTGGCCGCTCCCGCAGAATCGCGCCCCCAGGCTACCGTGATTTTTGGCCGCCTGCTTTTTCTTCTCTCTGTGTTGTGTCTTTCAGAGCAGCCAGTGTAAGTTCACCTTGGCAAGATCAATGTTAATGATCATCCACACTCCTTGCAGAGAGTTGAAAGGTTGGAATGATGCTGTGAAAAGTATTGCTCTCCCCCCTGCATTGCCACTTACTCAGCATCATTTGAAGGAATATTCATAGGAGATTTTTCATGTAGTAGAGTGAGGAGAGAGAGATCTTCTCAGGACTGAAGACTGTCTGAAATCTTTTCCTCTTCTCAGCCCTGAAAGTGCTTATTTTTTATGCCCTTTGCACAGAGGAGCAAGTTTGTACTGCCAGGCAGCATATTAACTACTGTTCTGGTATTCAGCTTGCACGTTACAGTTCTGTTAGTTAAAAATACAGTCTGTTCTGAGGTGTATCAAAGTTGTTGAAATCTCAGTGAATCCTCAAAGTCCTGCTAGTTTTGACTAGACCCTATTACAACTGCCAAAAGTTGAAGGAATTGTCAGTGCTTCAGAGCCACTGGCTCTAGTTGACCTGAGCAGGACCCACAATTTTTGCAGCTGCATTTTATAATAGCCACCACTTCCGGAGAGGTTGCAGAACTCGGATAATTACCATGAAAGAAATAAGACAATATTCTTTGATGAGAAGATTACTTTGAGAATTTGATTATATAATGAAGCTGTTGCTTTGAAAGGTACTTTCTATTGTTCAAAATCCGAAAATCCCTAGTAAAAAGTGTCACTTGTTTTGACAAGCGACTTAAAAAATTCTCTGTTTATTACATTAACTGCAACATTTTAACTGTCAAACTGTGAAAGAATGTTCTACAGTTTAAAAAACAGAATAGAGCTCAGAGAAATTTTTGGCAGGCTCTTGTTGCTATTGCTTTCTTTCTTTCTTTCTTTCTTTCTTTCTTTCTTTCTTTCTTTCTTTCTTTCTTTCTTTCTTTCTTTCTTTCTTTCTTTCCTTCTTTCCTTCTTTCCTTCATTCTTTCTTTTTTTTTGGAGACACAGACACTGTGAATGTGAAAATAGCTTTTCGGGAAGTAGCAAACATGACACTCTGCTCCCTTTAAGTGCCTGAAGCACACGTGCAGACCCAGAGCAGGCCCCTGGGGAAAATATTTTTGAATTAACACATCTCTCAAATACTTCTCAATTCTTCAGCATGAAAATATATCCTGAAAACAATTTATTTTTTATTGGATCTCGATTTTGTTTAGCCATATCTAATTTGATCATAAACTCTAGTTAAATAGGATGCCATAGTACCAAACCAGATGCCATAATGGCAGACTCCTTTAAAGAGAGCATGATGTTCATTAGACATAGTATTAACTTAGACAATGTTTTGGATTATATTCTCTTTTAATGCTCTAGACTGAAATATGACTGAAACAACAAATCCATGTTGTCTATTCTTGGCGACTTCACTCAGCATTTTTTTTTCTCAGTACAAAGAGTGCTTGAGTCCACATGTGATCAGTAAGCAAATTTCAGTATCACTTGTAGAAATAAGATGAACAGGATGTTAGGGATAGGAAGTAGAAAAGACTTAAATATGGTAAACAGCACAAAAGATACAGATATATCTACAGTAAAATAACCTTTTAATTACCATTAACAATTTATAGTTCCATGAATGTACTGGGAAAATTAAGCAATGTATATCTCTTGCCTCAAAGAATTTTTATTTATATGTCATTTTCCACCCAGTTGAAACTTACATATACTCAGTTACTCCATGAGGAGTATATCCAGTTCCATAGTCCTTAATGAGGTCTTCTGCCAATTATCTTTAATAAATCAAGTATTATTCCTGGGACAGGAAATACAGATTGTCTTTCTGGATATCAGTTCACTGATGTTTATTGCTGTTATGTGTGGTAAGTGGAATTTAGGCCTTAATCAAGGAACACTACTTCAAGTAGCTTCCAAGTATAGCTTCTGTGCTAGCGTAAATGAACTGGCACACACTTTCAAACACAGACATAGGTAGTGGGGAGAACTACTCGTCTGCTATATATTATCTATAGTATATATTCTTTACAGTACTAGAACACAAAATATTTAGCCTGGAAAGATGCACCTTTTTGACATACCATAACAATGTTATGGGACCTCTGATCTTTTCCTTTGTTTCTGTTATCTGAGAATGTTGTGGTTAACAGTCTGCTAAAAATTATGAGTGACGTTGCTGCTATGTACATAGTTTACCAGAGCTAAAGTAGCATGATAGTGTCAACATGCTAGTCACAAAAGAAGCTCAGTGTCTCTGACCTTGATAAATTCTCTGAACAATGAACAGCTTTTATTGATCACTTAATATTACCTGAGCTCTCTTCTCCGTTAATGTGTAGCCTCGATCTCTCCCTATCCCGTTTATTATCCTGCCTATAACCAGGCATTGCTGTTAGAATGTGTCCCCTGCAGAAACTAGGTCTTTACACAGCAGGATGCTACAAATCAACATCAGTGGGTCACCACACAGGTTTTACAGAAGCCGTGATGTCTAATATCTCTCCACATGACATCTGGAGAAGCAAAAGTAAAGACTGGGTACATCCACTGTAGATTGTCGGTCCTCCCAATGCGATAACCCAGGAGACAAATGGACGCGCTGAAAGACGAGTGTTCCTTTTGTCTTGGTAGAGATCTGATGTAGTTAGACATCATTCTTTCAGACTTTCTTTTCTTGCAGGAATTTGTTAAGCTGTTTTCCAAGCAATGCTGGTTTTGCGAGCATTTAATTAATGCTATTTCTTCCTGTGGGAAGTTAAAATGTTTATCCTGTGTTTCTTAAATCTGCAGTGAAAGGTAGGAGGTCCTGGCTAAGTTTTATTCTGTTCTTAAGTAAACATCTACTTCCCCACATAAATCACCAGGAGTGGCAAGCTCATAATTTCAAGACAAGTTTTGAAATAGCAGAGAGTGAATATTTTGAGGCACTAGAGGGCATAGTAGTACCAGATCACTTTCTATTTCCTCCTATACAGTTTATTCCATTTGGTATAAAAAAAGAATAACTCCATCTAAGACATTTCTGTTCTAAATTGGTCTTTTCATCTGGGCAATAAGAAGTGCATATCATTGGTAAATGAAGAGCGGATGAAAAATTCAGCTTGCTTGGCAGACGAGAGCTCAGTTGTCCTTATGTTTTCTGTGACCTCAGTACTACTTTCATGCAAAAGAAGTCTCCATCAGACTTCCTTTTGAAAAGATGAAATAAAATTCCAGAGCAAAGAGATTGCTGGATCCTGCACCATATTGTTCCCTATATCTCAGACATGTTTTAGGCAGACTGTTGAACTGATAAATGATTATGTACAATAACTGCAGAGCAATATATCTCCCTTTCGTATGACTTTCATGATCCTCTAGACCCTAGATCCTGGAGTATTGGCATTTTAGGAGGTAACTTTATATCAAAAGTGTTCATTGTTACTTATCTTTTAAGATTGTCCAAAGACTCAACTGTGCTAATTCTTTAGAGGTCACCCACTGCAGAAAGTGGATTTAGACCTGTGCACTAGCCTATTTCTAATGCAAGTGTGTGAGCATTCTCCTCTGAAATGCCTGCCCCCTGCACTGGGCTTTCTTGCGTCTCTTTTCCACACTTCAAATTTTGCTCTCTCAGTTGCTCTTCTCCTCTGCTCTTGGCCCTTATAAATCTGTAATCTTATTATTTATATTCTGCTTTTTACAAAATTATATATTGTTTGGAATTGCTTAGTCCTCTGAACGTAGTTTAGGATACTGCTTTAAAGGAGTGTGTGTGTGTAACTCTAGTGAGCTGTGTGAAATTACATCATGGGAGAATTTGTGCTTTTAGATAATAAAATGTTATCACGCACTTCACCTCCCACTCACAAGATTCTCTTTAGTTTAATTGGAAGTTATGCACAGAAGTTCCTTCAGCTCCTTTTCCTGGATACTATTCCTTAGATCCTCCAAAATCTCTGTGGCGTGCTGCAGTCCTGAGAGCATCTGTGTCCCTTTTTAGCAATTGAAAAATTCACCGTTGTATAGACTCTTTATGGAAATGCCTTTATTGCAGTCACAGTGACAGCCACTTCCTCACCAAGCTGGAGGAGGACTATTCCTTCCTTGATACATACTTTTTGTTAATGGGAACTTCTTAGGTTTATCAGTGAGAGAAGCTGCAGTAGTGAAGTAGTGCAGTTTACCTCTGAGGTTAAACTGCATTAATTATCCTTCAGAAACATTTAATGTTTTCCGAAATGCTCGGCCCCCTCTTTGAATCCGTTGTCAGAAATCTGAGCAGTCCTTTCAGGCCACTACTACTGTCTGTTGGCTACAACCAGGTAGTGCAGCCTGTGGAAAATAGTGGAGATCCTGCCATGGCTGGGGAAGTCCTTGTGAGATAAATAAATCTTTGTATGTATTTTTTTTTAATTGGCCATTTTACACGTAACCCCCTTGATCTGCTGAGGAAGCCGCCTGACCAGGCCCTGCTCGCGTGGCTCCCATGGCTGCTCCTTCCTCTCAGGTCGCTTTATGGCGCTTCCGACCTGTGTCCGCTGCAGTCTCGAGCCAGCAGCCATTCTGGTCCCTGGTTAGCAAGGATGTACCCAAAATGCCTGAAGTGAAGGTGTGTAGGAGCCCGACTGCTGCCTTTAGCCCTGCTGGGTCCCACTGTGCCAAGAGTAGGACCCATGGGAGACCTCATTTCCTTTGTCAACTTCATGTAATACTCTTTACTTCCCTTATTTTTTTCCTCCTTCTGCACAAGACACAATTTATTTGAAGCATATCCAGTATACAGTCATTTTGTGCTTAAGAATTTTAGCTTCTGCTGACAATACACCAGCATTTTGTGTTTTCTGTGCTTTTGAAGGCATTTGTTTTGGGAACTTACGCATTTTGCTTTTTACTTTTCCTTTTTCTTCTTCGTCCTTTTTTCTTCTCTCCATAGGCCTGGCCAGAGAACTGTAGATGATTTAGAAATCATATATGAAGAACTTCTTCACATTAAGGCCTTATCTCACCTTTCTACCACAGTAAGTAATTCTAAAAATAATTCTAAAAACTTATTCCCAAAGGCAAGGCTGAGTTGCGACTTTCTTGGTAAGTAACTAGAATCTGGGAGCCTGCAAACCATCGCACCCACCCTGTGCCCACACAGGACCTACTCCCACCTGTGGGTGCCACACGAGCACCGTGCACAGGTGGCTGGTGTCTTTGGGTGGCCAACAAGGCTCTTCTGAGGCCTCCTCTTCCTGCGCGGTTCCTGCCTTCTGCCTTGTCACAGGGGCCTCACAGCCACAATCTTGGTCCATACCTGGGTTTAAGTTAACACACGTGCAATCAGACTTGATGCCTCGGATTGCACTGCTACTGCATATCAGCAGAATGGACCTCCCATTTCTGGACTCTGGAGCTCTCAGCTAAACCACTTGGGAGGAGGAACTCCATGCACAGAGAGGGCTGTTGTGCAGTGCTGGCCAGCTGGTGCCTGGGCACTAGTGAAGGAAAACACCACCTCTCTGAGCAGGCAAGAGCAGTGAGCTGAACCAAGAATAAACACCCGGAGAAAATAGCTCATGTGGGCGGCAAGGCACCTGCTAAGTCTCCCCGGTGCTGGTACACTGTGTAGAGTTAAAACACACTTTTCTTGGTAGCTATGCAATGTGGATGCTTTCAGGAAAATGAAACCAGTCACAGAGTAGGTTTATTTTTGATAATAAATTGTTCAGAAGCTCTTGATGTTTTTAATAATTTCTAGCTAACTTAGACAGATGAAGCTAATTATGGAACTGCATTACAGAAAGTTAGCACACTGTACAAAAATATAGCATCTGAAACATGTTTTTTCAAACAGAATATTCAGTCAGAGTGAATAACTGAACTAAAATGATACAGTAGCCAAATTCACAGGCATTTCTGAGATACAAAACAAAAAGTATTTAAAGAAACTTTTGTATGATACAGAAATTACACAATTCAAATCAAACTATAGAAGTTGCTCAAGGTAAACAGTTACTGGTAGAGAGTAGACAAGATTCTTGAGCCTAGACATAATCCAAAAAAAAGTGGCATTTGGAAAAAAAATGCAAGAAGCGCAGTTGATTCTATGATTTTCAGTTAGAATTTGGAAATGCCAGCCTGTTACTTGCAACATGCACTGAAGCAGAGCACAAAACCTGCTGCTAACTTAGAGGAATTCTTCAGAGGAGCAGCAGGAAACGTTGCTCCTATGAACCAGAAGATTAATGATCAATCAACTTGAAAGCAAATGAGATGATTATTCATTTTAAGCAAGGCATAATATCCGAAGTGATAAGTTTTTGAGATGAGCCACAGGCAACAAAAAGGAAATGGATAAAACTCAAGTCTTGTGGTGAACTAATCTCTGTTAGGGAAGTCAGGAAAAACTATTACATAATGCAGTGTATACTATGTATATATGTATGTTATATAATAATATATTATTATATATGCATAAACAACCCAAATTCTGGGCTTCATCAAGAGGACTCATTCACTGCAGAGGCAAATGGCTGAAACAGCTGAGAAGACACCTGAAGATACACGTGGGAGAGAAAAGCTCTCTACATTGCAAGAGAAGTGCTAAACCTGGCATGCTTCTCTCCCTGGGAAGTTTCTTTGCCTTCAGGCAGAGGTTATGAGGGACTTTGGTGAGCTACTTGCTCTGGAAATAAAAGGTCGATGAGTGCATTTGCTGGTTGCTGAAGAAGCAAAAATAAATGTCCAGACACCTCTGTACATCTCTCTCCTTCCCCAGCTGCAACCAGCTCTTCACTGTTAGGAAGGTGTTGGGGAGAGGCAGCTGGTGTTGGGGGCTTACACTTGGTGCCTGAGCAGACGTTTGGCAGAGTTTTTAGGACATCAGAGCATGAATTCATCCACTCATCTTTGAAGGTGCAGCCCTCTCGCATTGTAATTTGGCTTCTGTCCAGAATTGGAGGGTTCTTCATGATACTTTTTGATGGCCTAAATACCATCCGCTCTAAATCCAATTCTTCTAACTTTAAATAACTGGAAGAATGGTGTGAAAATTCTGCTACTAAATATATATTGGAGTGAGCTTTCGATCTGTTACATAACAGTACCCAGACAGGAATGGTGATGATGTTCTCTGAAAACAAGAATCTCCCTGTCTAGAAGCTGTCGTCCAGCTTGTTGGGAGACTTGCAGTTACATGAAGAGGGGCGTAAAGTGCACAGGCAAGCTGTGATCCCGAGTGCCTGAGGTCCCAAGTGCTGCTACCACTTTCTGAAAATGATGCTAACTCTACTTATAGTGGAGGGGAAAAATGGTTGCACACAGAGACTATCTCACTAGAGACACTTGCCCAGTTGTGAGAGTTAATCACACCAGAGCAATACAAGGCCAGGAACAAGGGGTTCACACGAGATAGGGTCCCATGTAATGGATGGGCTGGACAGTTTGTGTGGGCAGCAGTGGGGCACACAAATTGCGTGAAATTTTCCATTGCATTGATGTTCGTTGTCGGTGATGATTTTATGTGTGCTTATGAAGGAAGCTATAGAGAACCATGCCTTAAAGATGCCTGTATTGGAGGCATCTGGAACCACTGAATGTAGAGGCTTGTGTTATGTAAAGCTAAAGATTCAGACTGGACAAGGAGTGAGGCAGAGCACTGCCTGCATGATCACTGAGCACTGAACCGCACAGGGGGAAGAAAATGCTGGCAGAGGTATGTTGTAGGAGCTTCCTTTCAGCAGCAAGAACAAAACACCTAAAAAAACTATATATTTCTTTCTCTTTATTTTAAGGTAAAGCGAGAATTAGCAGGCGTCCTCATTTTCGAGTCGCATCCCAAAGCCGGAACAGTCTGTAAGTAAAAAGAGTCCTGTCAGATCATCTTCCTTCAGTGGCATGAGCATTTAAATTTTAAAGGTTTAAATAATGTAAAATGTGGATGCATGCCTCAGCTGTGACCAGCACTCAGTGCTCAAAACCTGGGTACTAGCCCATTGCCAATTACAGGGAGAGCAACAAGATTAAATCTACATCCTTAGTTGGTTATATGTATGCCTTAATATTTGGTATGTTAATTTAGACAAATCTTTATTTAAAATGTATTTTAACCTTACTTTTGAATGAAAAAGCCATCTTAATGCACAAAATAAACTATTTAAAATGTAAGATTGCTCAAATCTGCTTATACTGGGAAGTTTTAGCAAATGAATGCCACATTTATAGATGCTAGGGAATTTGGATTAGAACTCTGCTGCTGGTGGGATCAGATCTGAGTGCTGATTAGAAAGTGCTAACCTGGCATGTATCAGTAAAGTACCAGTTGCAATTGCCATGGCAAACAAAAACAGGTTGCACATCAGTGTAACAAAAAATAATGCACAGTTTGTAGGTTTTTTTTCCCTGAAATCAAAGGAAATTGCTTTTAAAGCCATGGTATGACCTTTTCAAGGTAATCATTGATACAACTACAGTAGTTACCTTGAATTTTATGAGTGCAGAATCTGACCCATTTACATTATGAATGTAATTACTATTCTCACCATAAAATCTTTTCTCTCTTTTGTAGTGTTTAATCAGGGAGAAGAAGGCACTTCTTGGTACATTATCCTAAAGGGATCAGTAAACGTAGTCATTTATGGCAAGGTATTTTTCTGAAGCCTTTATATAATATTCTTATTAATTGAATTGTAAGAATAAACTTTGAAAGAATGTGGTTTAATTCAGAGCAAAACAGTTTTCTCAGAGGTAACAAATTGAATGTAATCTTGTTAACAAATGATCCAGTGGTATCACTGATTATACTTTCAGCAGATTATTGCATAATTCCAGGATGTATTACACACTTTCTGAGTATAATTCAGCAGTTACATCAGTATTATTAGGACAAGTAATATGCTGGAATTTGGTGAACTGCCAGATATCCATTGCATGTGAGTTTTTTCCTGTGCTTTTACCACCATATTCTTTTACGTTGGGATGGCTAACTTATTTCACAGATGTCAGGCATATCTGGCAGAAGTGCTGCTCTCTGACTGGTTGTTCTCAGGCTGAATGAAACTCTCCCAAACATATTCCTTTTCAATTTTAGTTACACTAAAGACCTAAAAGCACTTCTACTAAATTTCTTGTATGTCAGGGAGATTTTTCAAGGCACAGAAAAAGACTTTGGTACACCTCAGTCCTTTGGGTCTTTAAAAATCTGCCTCCCTTTATGGATTTCTCTTTCAGTGACTGAGAAATATGAATTCTGAACACTGAACATTTCACAGAAATTAATATAGAGGACCTGGTGCTATCTTTTCCCAAGTATCCCAAATTTAGGTACCTGAACATTTTTTGCTAGGTTAACCCGAATTGGAGCAAATGGGTCTCTTCTAATTTATACCAGCTCTGTGATTTGGCTCTGTACTGTTTCAGTGACAGCACAGCTCCAAAATGCTCACTAGAAGTATTTTAATATATCTTTGTTCTGAACTTCATCACATACATATCAGATATATTAGTTACTGAGCAGTTTTGCAGTCACTCTATAGCCAGCTGTTACTTTTAATGATCAAATCTGCTATTGCTACAGCACTACTTATGTGTGAGTAATTTTCCTATTTTCTGCGAGTAACACTGTAGTATATGAGGAATGATTATCATCTTATATCTCTCTTGGAAGGTAAAAATTTAAACCTACAGTTTCACTTAGACAACAACAACTAATACACTTTGAGATCTAGCATTATATTAGAAATAGGTCAGAATGAAATCCAAACTGTAAAACAGAGACTGGAACTGCTGGAGGAAAGACTCTCACTCTCAATATGATGTTCTGAAAAATTGATCTTTATTTTTCAGTGTCTCTTAAAAAAAAAAAAAAAAAAAGGTTCAACAGGGCTAGAAGAGTCCTTCACTCTGAATCTAGTTTCAGAGAACAAGCCAATTCTTTTCTATTCTTGCTTTTCTCTAGGAATAGTAGAATAGTAATAACCAGCTATCAAGTATTGTTTCCCAGTCATTATTTTGGCTGTTGATTTCCTGCCAAATAGATTTGTTTTGGTATTTGATTGTGAAGTCTGGTGTTTGTACGAGGACTTTCAATAGAGCCCGCAGTAATGATGGGTTTTAGCATGTAAATGTTTTGCTGCGCGCAGGGTGTGGTGTGTACTCTGCACGAAGGAGACGACTTTGGCAAGTTGGCGCTTGTGAACGATGCTCCCAGAGCGGCATCCATCGTGCTGCGGGAGGACAACTGCCACTTCCTGAGAGTGGACAAGGAGGACTTCAACCGAATCCTCCGGGTAAGCGCAGGAAGGGCCACCCTGGCTGCGGCAGCTCGGAACTGGGAAATCTTCCTAGAATTGTTCTTACTACCCGGTACATTGAGAGAGATACCTTGTTTGAAGTCTCTTGTCATTATAGAACAAAGATGTGATTACCTAGAAAGTTAAGTAAAGAATATAAGAATTTTTCTTCCTCTTCTTCTGTTCCTAACTCAGCCCTTAAAGTGGGACTAAATGGAATCTTTTTCTAGGTTTTCTGTGTGATGTCCCATCCAAATATTGAATAAAACAAGACAACCTGTTGTCCTATATATATAGGACAATATAGGTCAATATCAGGTACCCTAATCTCAATAGATTCAAGACAGAATAGAGTGGCAATTAAGCAAGCTACAGATAAAGATGCAGACAATCTTTATCAGAGGTCTCTAGAAAGATATATCCACCCAAGTTTTCTTACTGTTGGTGTTAAGCCCAATGCATTTCAAAGTCCAGATGTAATTCCATAACGGAAACCTGCATCCAGATATAAGCTGGCTCTCTGATCATTCTTAGTACTGAAATTCAAAATCAAGATCGTGCTGTATGGGAATAGAGTAAAATTGGAAATGCATCTGTGAAAGCAGTCCAGAAGAGCACTATGGTAGCAAAACAACAGGTGATTGTTGAGTGTTTATGGTACAAAAGGGAGCTAGGATGCCATTGGTGGTAAGGCTGACTTGGACATGGAGGCTCCAACTGAGCAACTTCTGTTAGTGCTTTAAAGGAGACTCAAGTCTGTGGCCTCACCAATATTCTGTTTTGTTATTTGTGGGAACACTATATTCTGATAGTAAAAAAGGAAATCATTTTCCGACAGTTTACTCAGCTAAGATCATTTTTAGACACCATTTTCTTTTAAAAACACCTAAGAAAAAGGATAATGTTCATGTAAGAGCAGGAATAGAGATTACATTACATACTGAAAGTCAGGAGCAACTCTGGCTTTGGCAAACTTGCTTTGCTCTGCCATATCCAGAGATTTCTTATGGTGGTTGCTCTAGTCTCTCCCATGGTTTTCAAATTATTCCAGTGCTTCCCTCTTTATTCCGTCTATTAAGAAGGCAGAATAAAGATAGTTAAACCTAGGTGAGAAGAAGCCTCTTTTCTTTTGTGATTGAAAGTCATACACTTGTTCAGAGACTAATCAGCCAAATCAGAAGCAGCTACTTTATTAAAAACAACTTGTCTTGCAGGATGTAGAAGCAAATACAGTAAGACTCAAAGAACATGACCAAGATGTGTTGGTATTGGAGAAGATCCCAGCAGGAAACAGAGTTTCTAATCAAGGAAACTCACAGCCTCAGCACAAGTATGTTTTCATTCAATAGTACAAATGTCAGACTATAATTAACCTTTTCATATGGTATTATTATCCAAACAATAGCATTTTTCTCCTTTCTATGCAAAAATGCAGTACATGTAAAGTCTTTTTATTTTTTAGCCATCAGCTAATCCCCATAGCATTCCCCATAGCAGGCAGTAAGTCCATTTCTAGCAACACACTATAATTCTATGGCCTTATACAATAATTCTCTAAAAATCTCGCTGTAAATACTCATCTCATGTAATGGCTTCTAAATAGATGGCACATGGAGCATGCTGAAATCCTGTTAAGCCATGCTACTGTATAAAAGACATGAGGAAAATATATTGTTTTATTGTTAAGTACAGATATTTTCATTTTACATTTCAAACTCTTGATTCTGATAAAAGTTTGCTCATTATTACAATTCATATACAAAAAGAGGATTTCAAGCAATGAAAGTCACACAGCTTATCTTACAGAATAGATTTGTACTATAATAGCAATATTCATTATATTTTCTTTACTGTCTGAAAGAAAGAAAGTACAATTCTGTTTGGTTGCTACTGTGATAAGAGTGGAGTGAGGTTATTATCATTCCAAATGCTCATAAAACCACTTAGGGCATTGTAAATGTATTATTTTCCTGCATGTGAGGAGATGTAGGATTCTGCTGTTGTAAATACAGCTGGGCTATTGTGTTCATTACTGAAGGAGTTTGTATTCCCCAGTGTAGAAGGAATTGACTTTGGTACCCTCCATTTTCCATCTATGAACTCTTACAGGAACATGCACATTTGGTGCATATGTGTGTACTAATGAGCATAAGTACACACACAGAGACAACAGTAATCCTTAGAGAAGAAAGTACAGCAATATTTCATTTTCAAGAGTCATTCTTTTTTTAAGATAAAGATTTTTAGTTCAAATAAGGATGCACAATTTGCTGTAACGTAACCATTTTCCTGAGCAACATTCAAACAACTCAAAATAAGCACGAAAAAAATTGAAGTCTCTTTGTCTGCACCTTTTTCTCGGAGAAATAGCTAATTTACTATGAGACGCTTTGAATACAGTTCTTGTCTGATCTGTGATTTTTCACATATCTGTTTTATCTGCCTATCTAAGTAAAGAGATTTCATCGGTGAAGGGTTAGACAAATCATTCTTTATATTTTTACACACACACTTCACATATTTCAGAAACTGCCACTTCATCTTTCACGTCATCTATTACAGAAATGCACTATTCCCCCAGGAAATGATTTACTTTTAGAGCAAGATTATCTGTGCCTAAATCAGTGAAACTTGACTACAGCCAGTGGATTTGCATCATCAATTGCTATACAACAGCTTAATCCTAGGTTTACATCCATTTCTTGAGTATGATACGTTTTTCATGCTTTCAGAAATGAAAGTTCTATTTAAACATATTTTAAACACCACCTTCCTTGCAAGCTCTTTCCGACAGCATTATTTCTATTATTTAAGATTTCCCTGGTCAGAATTTGAGCTGGTTTGAATGATAAAAATAGCTAGACCTATTTACGGTCACTCTTAGACTGTATTCTTAGGGCTTACATACCAGGAATATTTGCAGTGAAAGCTCAGAATTTCCTTTCTGTAAATATTTTATGTGTTTGAACAGCTATTGGCCAGTATGGTTGTGACAGCAAAGGAACTTTTGCTAATAAGAATGGCAAATAGACACAAACCATCCAAAATAGGAAGACCCCCCTGAAATTCACCAAATGTCTTTCAGCAGACATATTACTTTGCTAACAGTGTGTTGGTAAAATCTTTTTATTTTAGATCTTTCAAGGTGATTTCACTGCTTTTGAAAATGACATTCAGGCTTTGCTCCCTAACATATCAAGAACTTGAGTTAGAGAAATGTTCTGCACCCCATACTTGTTGACCAAGAGATCCAGTTGGCCTGAAAAGAAACTCCTTAACCTTGGGGAATGCTTCGCTTGGGAAGCGAATGCCCCAAGCTGCAGTGTGGATTCCACTGCATCCTCCTGTGCCACTGCTCCCACAGACCTGCTTTCTAACAGGGACAATTTTGCCTCGAAGGACTTGCTCTAAAGTTCTCGCTCCTAGATCTAACTTCCTCTTCATGGGTGATCACACTCATGCGGGGTAAATCCAGGAGCCCTGTGAGACACTCCACTGTTCACTTTCATATCAGAGTACAGCAAACTGCAGTTTCTCTGCTTCACTCAGATACTTGGTTAGTGTCTCTGCGAGAGCGTGCACTGGTTTAACAAGTGTTTGTGTTCTTGGGACATCAATGCAGATCTTCCAAAGGGGCTGGCAGGTAAAAGAGCTGTGACGGTCAGCACTCAAAGTGAGGAGGAGCTCCCAGGAGCTCAGCTCCAGCACTTATTTCTCAGCAGGAGCAGAGTATCTTCCCTTCTTGGGGTTTTTTTCTTTCTTTCTTTCTTTTTTTTTTTTTTAAGTTTTATACCTTATCAGTTGGATTCCAAAAAAAAAAAAAAAGTAATAAAAAAGATGCAAAGATTGAAAGAATGGAGAGAAGGATTAAAAATAATCCTATCTGCAAGAAAAGAAAAAAGGCAGACATACAAGTATGGCAATATTATCGTGTAGCATACAATATTCTGCTGGCACTTGCGTTAGGCAGGAGTAACCTGACTATTGCGCTAATTTTTTACCCTCCCTATGTTTACTAATGGGAATAGCACAATAGTAAGCCTGTTCACTTGCAAACACCTGCTTACTTTGGATAGCTAAACATTGGAAATCTCAGCGGAGAAGTGTTTCTGATTTCATGTCCCCAGGTTTGCACCAGTGCCTGTCTGTGGGCTGCAGTGAACTGTGGTGGTGGGAGTACTGGTGTGGGGAAGGGCTCTATCACCTCACACTCCCTTAAGGAGGAGAATGTTATCACTCTCATTTTACAGGTAGGAAACCACGAGCAAAAACTGTGAATGATTTTTGTTCCTGAGCTACACAGAGATCTAGATCAGAGCAGATATTTGCCCTCTGGCACTCATCAGTCTTTGATCCTCTGGCTGGTATCCAGGTGTTTCTCTGTTAACCATCTTGCCTGTAAGATACTGACTTCTGCTTTCCCTTCCCCAGGTACATTGTGATGTCAGGAACACCCGAGAAGATTTTAGAGCACTTTCTAGAAACGATGCGCCTTGAAGCGACTTTAAATGAAGCAACAGGTAGAATTATGTGACAAAACCTGTGTTACTATTAATGTATAAAATGGTCTTGCTAGGGCTACACTGCCGTCTGATGCTTTGGAAAGCAACTAGTGGTCATTTTTTCTCAGAATAAAAACTTTCAAACCTCTGAAACAACCCAGAGAAATCCTACAGAATTCTAGAAAAAATCCACTCCTAGTCTATTGTATTTAGATTGTGTTCAGAGTAAAACAGCGACGTCTCGAAAGGTGCCAGGCCACTGGCAATAGCTTTTATTAGGCACAGCTGTAAGACCAGAGAAGAATATGCATTAGCTCCAGATGATGTGACTCATACTTATTGTTTTGGCTGTCACCTAATACTGTGAACTAGCTCGGTTCCTCTAGCCATGCTGTTACGATAGGCTAAGTCATCTGAAATTATCATGTCCGTATCATAGTACATGTAGACCTCTTTCTTTTGGCAACGCTTCCCACGGCAGGAAGAGAAAAGCTCTTACTCAGACGAGAAAAACTGCGCACACCGAAGGCTGCGTTCCCGATATGCACCTTGCTGCCACTGCCCTGGATAGGCTGGCAGAGAACTAACAGGGAGTTTAGATTTAAGGATATAGTTATTTGCTGACTTATTAGCAGAATTTTATTTAAAAAATAATCAGAAATAAATCCTCCTAGTTATGATGAATTGACTCAGAGCTTTTTATTAAGCTTTGCTTTAGTAAACTTTAATAAATATATATGAGAGACTTTTTGGGTGTCTAAATAGTAAATACTGAAAGATTTTTTAAAAGATGTTTTTAAATAATCCACAGTTAATCTGTTCCTGACCTCATAGTATTGGAGAAACCTGTATACTTCACCATATATGGTAAAAGAATAAAAATATTTTAGAAGCATTTTACAGTATGTATTCAAATCATTTTTAAGAATCAAAAATGTTCATTTTATAGATACCTAACTATTAGGATTAAAAGCAGAATATTGTTCTTTAATGCCACACACATATAGCAGCAGGTTTACTTTCCATACTATGTGCATAGTGTGCATTTTCTAAACAGTTTAAGCTTCAAAATCCTTTCAAACTTTTCCCAAAGTATCTAGCGGCAAGTTTATATCCATAGAGCCTAATGGAGCCTTAGGAGGCAGAAGCTCAAAAAGATGAAAATTCTAATTGTAGTTTATACATTTTTAAATTTAAAAGCAGCTAAAATCCACATTGTTCTGTATATCATACAAACAAAAAACCTCAACCTTCTAGGGACTTTAGGAGCACAGTTTCATCCGTTAAGAAATATTTTAAAATGTGAATTATAGTGGGAGCAATGATATAATATGAATGGTATAGTTATCTCACAGATTTTATCTGACATCCATCACTTAAGATGTTTTTAAATGTTTCTTCAATACGAAAAAATGCACTGTAGAAATGGTACCCAAGGGTATTGTGTTTATCATTTCTTAGTGATTCCATATAAAAATGGCATACTTAAAAACTAAAATGATATTCTAACAGCCAAATCTCCAAGCTTATGACTGTCTCCACAGCTAGGCTGTATAAATTCTTCTTGTCCTCACAAGGACTAAGATAACGCAAATCCTGATTTACACTAGTACAACCAAATACCACTTTAAGGGAAGAAGGAGCTTTTTCTGTTACCAGATAAAGTCTCATAGTATGTTACCAGTGTCCATGTACATTCTAACATAAATGTACCAGCTGTGGTGTTTTTAAATTAAAACCACAGTCCACGATCTGTTTTTAATTTTTCTCCTTACTAGGAAATCAGTGAAGAATTGAAGTATTTGTCTCCTCCTTTAGAGAGCACACTGCATGTCCTGTTTGCTATTGTATTTCGGTTTGGTATTGTAGTTCTGGTGCCAAATCCAGCAGTATTTAAGTACCCAGATGTGGCTAGCCTGGGGCTTGTCATACTCTGTATGCTAAGACAGCTACACTTATGTAGAAGAAATATATACCCAAATATTTTGTGCAGATTTCTTTTTCTGTGCCAAGCCTTCTTTTCCTGAAGTATTTTGTCAGGGCCTGATGAAGTTAGAAGCCATGGATCTGTGCTTCAGCTTCAAGCACAGGCAGCCAAACCTTCTTGAATCAAGGCTGTGAATTTGTGCTTTAAAGCAAGGACTCCATTCCCACAGGCAAATTTCTCGATAACTGCAGAAAAATCAATGCAGACAAGAATAAAGGCTTAGTATTTCATTTCTTATTTGTACAGTATTTATATTCATTCTTATTAATGCCCACAAAGTGCAAGATGACCTCATTATTGTGTGTAACTAATAGGATTTTTTAGTCTCTAAAATGATGAAAGAAGCCTTATCCTCATAGTCCCAAGTTGTTTGTGGTACCTTAATTTGCTTTCTTCTTTCTTTTCTTTTCACAGATTCTGTTTTGAATGATTTTATTATGATGCACTGTGTTTTTATGCCAAATAGTCA
Source organism: Crypturellus undulatus (assembly GCA_013389825.1). NCBI lineage: Eukaryota > Metazoa > Chordata > Aves > Tinamiformes > Tinamidae > Crypturellus > Crypturellus undulatus. The sequence continues at coordinate 153,667 of VWPW01015954.1, read as the reverse complement.
GCTCTGCCCAGCCTTGATGGCACAATATCCTTTTGTAATGGAGAAGTTGCATGTCTTTTAAAGCTTTCCCCATCAACGATGAGGCTGAGACTTCTCATTCCATATATAAATCAAGTTTCATGCAGGCCGTGCCCTGTGGGGAGGTTCTGAGTGTTTGCCTAACAGGCTGTTGGTAGCCCACAGCTCTGAAATGGATAGTGTATACCTAAACCATGATGAGGTGCAGTCCTGGAGCATGGAGCAGTTGTCCCTCCTGTGGTGATTACTGTACTAACAAAAGGAAGCCTCATGTGCCTTCATCAGATAAGTGAAAATATATTAAAGTTTGGATTACCCCTTTTATAACCTTCTTTCTGTCTGTTGTGATTTTTGCTGATTAACAGCATCTAAGATAATTATTTTTTGCAGATTTCAATGATCTGCTTATAGTGGATCTACTAAAAGCATCAAAAAAGACAGTGAATGAATTAGTTGTATTGGGAGTAAGCAGTTCCTAGACACTGCCTTAATGCAATTAAGAATTAAAATTATAAAGATTATAGTAATAGTCTACAGCAAATGTTAACACTATGAAAAACCTAAATTGTGTGTCAATGGAAATGAAAACACAGTGGATAGCATCGAGAGCTGGAGGGGATTCTTGTCCTGTTGGCATGTTTCACAAAGGAGTCCAGGAAATGAACGCCAGCCACTTTCCTGCAGGTCATTTAGTTTGCGGAGCTGCTGGGCACTGAAAAGCTTTCCTTTGGCACAGTGAGTTTAGACTACATGAAGCTATCAACAGACATGAAGCATAAAATAAACATATTATGTTTGCAGTTTTATAGAATTCTGACAGGACTATAACAACTCCAATTCCACGTGTGTTTTTTTAGAATCAGATTGGAATGAAAAAAAGTGTGCTTTCCTTGAAGCTCAGCAAGGCGAGTGACATCTGGGAAAGCAAACACCCTGAAGCCACAAAACAGAGCATCGGGCCTTTGCTCAGAAAGCTTGAGAATCCATTTCTGTTACTGCCAGCAAGAAGCATAATTGCTTTGAAAACCTTTGGACCCACAGAACTGGTCTAGGAAAATTGTTCATATAACTACAACAAACAATATTTTCCAAAACCAGATAATTTTGGATATCAAAAATACTATGAAATGGTGTTGCTGGCCCCTTTTAGAAGGGAAATGGGGACAATGCTTTTTATCCCTTCCCCCTCCTTCCCCCCCACGTTGCTCTAGCTCATATTATTGGATCAATCCATTTGATAGTGAGGCTTGTCTACCCTTGGTTATAATGGCATAGCTCTGATACCCAGTAACTGGGAAAATCAGGCACACAAGGAAAATATACCTCATTATTTACTGGGAAAAAGGTTTTCTGAAGATCAAAATGATGGTGTCACTTCTGTATACATTCTGTTATGATGAAATATGTTCTGGAGAGGAGAATAAGCCCAGACGCGACTTAGGTGGGTCATAGCAGGCCCTGTGCTAATTTATTTCCAGGAGGAGGAGGTTGGAAGGAACAAGTATCCCACTGCTTTAGTGTCAGCTTTTCCTAGAACTGCACTGCAGTTTATTTGGTGCATTCTGAATATGGAAAATCAAACTGTGCTCTGTTGATTGTACCATTGAAATTTATTGTTAAGAGTTGAAAGGTTGCTAACAAAATTCATCTTTTTTTTTTTTTGAGCAAAATCACTCTACAAAACATGTTTGCCAGTGCTGTGAGACTAAAGAGATTAGTTATGCTCAATGAGGAAATTAAAATGGAAAAAGAAAAAAGCAGAAAGGTGATTCAGGCAGAGACACTGTTTTTGCTCCAGCTCCCCATTTTCAATCAATAGAAGTCTATTTTCTTACACCCACTTAGGATATTATTTTAGCTGGCAGCATGCAAGTACTAGGAGAAGCAGACCACTGTAGAGTTTTCAAGCATAGCACAGGACATACATTATTTAACTTTTCTCTTCCTCTCCTGCAGTATATGATCATACGTGAGTTCTCTAAGGCTGAGAGGAATTGACAAATGCACCATTTTGGCTAAGTAACATTACTAGTTACCCAGAATTCAGGGCTTATGCTGCCCTGTCCCTTGGCACACCACTCTTGTCTGATTATTGAAATATATGGATCCCACAATACTAAAAAAAATCAGATATTTATTTTTTTATAGGGAAGCATTGGACATGTTCCCATCTCCTAGATCATGTAATAGGCACCTGTCTTGTGTGTAGGGTTTTACGACCAAGGCCCCATTTCCTTCTCCTCTTCACCGAGATAGAAATAAAGGAATTCTCAGAGCTGCAGCTTGTTAGAGGGAGGCAGGGCAAATCCACAAGAAAAACTGGAATGAAGTAACACCTCCAAAAGCCAGGTGAGCAGGTGTTCATAAACTTCTGCTCACTGTAAGTGGTGATCTGTTTGCATGTTTCATTATGAACATTTGTTTCTCTCCAGTGTGACATTCCTTCCCACTGGAAAGATTTCTCTGTGTGTTCCTGTGCACATGAGAGAGAATGTCGGACACACTGATTAAATGCCGCCTATGGGAATACTAGCCACAAGACTAAGGTTTTGAGAGCAGAGCTTTCAAAGCCATGGTTATTCAGAATTTCCATTTTGATTTTGTCCGACTTCTGGATTTTGGGAAAGCCAAGAGCTTTATAAATGGTGTTTCAGGGCCAGTCTTCCCCGTTTTGCTATCTACGTTTCTCTTTTTCTCTCTGTCCCTGCCTCCTTTCCCCTTTGCGTAAGCAAGCGGTGCCGCTGGCTTCTGCAGAGAGTTTTGAGCTTGTTCTCGATGCTGCAGAGAAGCAGCTGACAAACTTAGAAGGGTTGGTTTTCATTTCACCCAAGTCTGAAAATTCAGTAAATACTGTAATGTAGTTCTAGTTATCTGATAAGTATATTTTTGTTAGAAAAACCTGCTGATATAAGAGGGAGAAGAAAACTATGAACTAAGGTTCATTAGACCTTAACAGCCACTTTCACACAACACTTCATGTATGTTTTGTGAACCTCCTTTATCATCATGCCAGCAAAATAGTTTTTGTTTCATGGTAGTGATGAGTACTGATTTCACAGAGTTACTAATATGGTTAAATTCTCCCACACAGGAAAAGACTTCAGGAATAGGCTTCAGAACTGCTTTCATTTCCTAGCATAAGCTAGACAGAATTAGAAATATATATTGAACTCTAACTATGTTGGGGTTGATACATGCTTTACAATTATCTGACACTTATTGCAAGAATACATGATATTCTATTTATGATTGTGATCTGCAGTGAATTGGCATCCTATAGATCTCATAAAAACTGGGGAAGCTTTCACTGGCTTTCCTTATGATAATATTAATAAAAGAACTATTCATATAAATGAGCAGTAAAAATATAGAAAAATTACCGGTGCCTGTGGTGAGTCAGTTAATAAGAAGGTAAAAATACATGAAACAATTATAGTGTTTGAACAGAAAAAATGGCATGAGAAAAATGACTCAGTAGAATATGAAATGTGCTTCCTGAGCCTTTAGAGCACAGAGCTTACCATATATTATCTACTTCTTATGACCCTTTAACTTATTTGCTCTTATAAATATGCTAACATGTTTTAGTTCCCTAGTCATTTTAAAGCTTTCTAAACAAAATTAAAATGCAGATTTCTAAAAGTTAGTCAACTGCCTGTCCTAGTAATCTTGGTAGCATATCTAATCTCTGAGAGAGGAAGAGTGTTTAAAACTATGAGTTTAAATAGGAAAAAGCATATATTATTATTATAAATGTTAACACTTACTAGAGAAAAACTAGTGAGAACTTGTTATAATTCTAAAGGAGAAGCTTAAAGATACAGATCTTACAGACCATCTTGCTTTCTAATTAATATTTTAATTTTCTAATTAATATTTTTACATCTTAAGTTAGAGCTACTTCAGCTGTTGCTTGTAAGAATGCTGGACTTTGTGATGAGTGAGAAAAAAAGTGATATTTAAATTTAATACATTCCTCTTAATTGGGAGTGTTGCTATTCATGAGAACCTAGAAGGATAATTTTGGTAACTGCCCTCTGCACTGTAGTCAATCAGCTTATTGGGAAACAGCTTAAATCTGTGTTATAAGCCTCTCCTCAGGGAGAAGCAGGTACACAAACTGCCAGATCCTGTTTCTGCTGGGCGGCTTGGTTTATTTTTGCATAATTTAAAGTCTGAAATTATTCTAGCCTAGTGCCCATGCCCGGCTTTCTGAGAGCTAGGAAAGCCTTCCTAGGCAGCCGTTTTCCCTTCTGGCTTGGCATGTATGCTGTAGTGGGGACAGTGACTGAGTCCTTGTGAGGGAAGTAGCATAGACCTGTATTAAAATAATTTAAAAATGTCCTGTTGCCCTTACTGTTGCCTCTGGTTAAGGAGGCAGTTCAGAGTTGGGGAGGAGGGAGGAAGCCTCTGGTTATAAACATCTTTTCTGCACCCTAATGGTTCTGTCTACAGGAACCAAAGCAATGCTGGAGGTCCCAAATGTATGAAACCCACAGGATAGCCAAGACCTGGTGAAGTCACTCATGCCATATCTGCAGTTGAGGAAGCAGGACAGATGTAGACTGTGCTTGATGGAATCTACTGGAAATTATTTTGGTCTGCAATCTCTTTTATATGTATATTTTGTAAAAGTTCTTTCTCTTCAGAGGATTCACTGTGTTTTTATTTTTTAGCATAAATGTTTGAAAATCTTTATGCTAGCATTAGCCAGAAATGAAACTGTATACTGGAACATTTTGTATGAAAGCCCTGAAAATTGCTTACTGAAAGTCAGTTATTGGTGAATTTGTACTGGTTCTGATATTTTCAATCACTGAGCATTTCCTTGACACCATGGCACTTACCATGCCCAGCCTTCCCAGGGGACAGAGCAGGAGAAAATGGATTATGCCCTCAACAATAAAAGGCGAGTCATTCGACTGGTTCTGCAGTGGGCTGCTTTATATGGAGATTTACTACAAGAAGATGAAGCAGCAATGGCCTTCTTGGAGGTATAAAGAAGTTTATTATTGTCTTGACAAGTGTCTAGCAAGGAAGATGAGCTGCAAAGCTGTTCTTGTTCTCCAGATTCTGTTACTCTTGCTTTAAATCGGCTGGAGATAAGCAAGTAGAAGTAATATGGGGCTGAGCCCAACAAGTGTTCCTCTGTTCACTCCTTGTAATCATTAATCTACCAGATCTTTCTTCATAGACCTCTCCTTTGTGTACTGTTTATTTACCCCTTTAGTTATGTAAACACTACTCTGTGTCTTTTACAGGAATTTTACGTGTCTGTATCAGATGATACAAGAATGATTGCAGCACTAAGGGATCAACTTCTGGAGTTAGAGAAAATTGTAAAACAAGTGTAAGCAGCTTTTGCTTCTTTCCTTCCTCTCCCTACCCCTTTTTTCTTGGTAAATAGATGCAGAAAATTTGTTGCTTAAATCTATTAAAAATTAATTCTGTAAATGGCATTCAGTTACCCAAGACAATGTTAGGATGAATGCTTCTTTGGATGTGTGTCTGTGACCTTCTCTTTCAACATCATTCTTGCTGATGCCAACTCTTTGTAAAAGGGTTTGCAGAAGAAATAAGAAATGACGTACATACCATTGAAGCCAAATTGGCCGCTTTTTTCATATTTGCACAAATTTTGTATAGTATATTCCTTGTCCCAGTCATAGATTAACTATGGTATTTATCTGATCTTCTTTTAATATAAGCACACATGAATGCACTAATACTGAAAGGAGGTTTCTGTTCCTTAGATGATTTTGTAGACAAAATCTTCCTGGTAATATTTAATAATATATTTTATACTTAATCTTTTTATAGTTCAGAAGAACCTAAAGCACCTCAAAAGAAGGTAAGATAACTTCATTTGTCCATTTTCTAAAATAAAAGTATTAGCACAGCAGTCTGAAACCATGGTAATCTTAGCTATATTAAATACTGACAAACAGTTTTTAACATTACAGTATTGCAACCCTCTGCATTGCAACCCTCTTTTTTTTTGCCATTGATACAGGATTTGTTTCAATTCAGGTCTATCCCATAATGTTTCTTCTTGCACTAACATGAATCATGATGCTTAATTTTGCAGCATAAAGTTCTTCTGCAGCTGTTTAACACAAATGATGATAGAGCACAGAAACGCCAGCCTATCCGGGGAAGCGATGAAGGTGAGTTCCTATTTGCAGTTTTCTCAAGCCATTGGGATTTGCAGTCAATTTGCTACTCTGCAAAAAAAAAAAAAAAAAAAAAGGTCTAAAAATAAATACAAGCACCTTGCCAGCTTAGGCACATTTTGCCAGCTGTGCCTAAAGCAAACTGTTTACTTTTGCTTACCCACCATTCTCCTTCATCACAGACTTGAAACACCCACGTTCATTTCCATCAGTTATTTGCACAATGAAACAGTGTTCTTCCTCAGAGGAAAAAGTAAAAACCTCTAAAATAGGCAATGAGTGACAACAAGTGAGAACTGTCAAGGACAGTGTCTGCTGAGGTGCAGCACAATGACTGTTTAGTGCTGAAGGTCATACTTGACTCTCTTTTCCATGGTTCTGAGCTAGGGTGTGCAGCTGTTTCTCCAAAATGCTCCTTGGGAGATAATATGAGTGGAGCAGATCAGCCTGCCCTGGATCTCTGCCCTGTGGCACACAGCCTAGCAGGCTCAACCTGCTGGTTTGCCCTATTGCTATGGTTGTACTCCTGGGAAGAGATCAAGGTAAAATTCACAGCAGCGCCTCAGTCTCTCATTTTCAGTTGTACTTGCTTTTCACATCATCCTGTACTTCAGGCCAGAAAAAAAACTCTGTCAACACAATCCCGAGCCCCGGTGACAAGTTCTTTATCNAGATCAAGGTAAAATTCACAGCAGCGCCTCAGTCTCTCATTTTCAGTTGTACTTGCTTTTCACATCGTCCTGTACTTCAGGCCAGCAAAAAAACTCTGCTCTGTCAACACAATCCTGAGCCCCAGTGACAATTTCTTTATCAACTAAGGTACATGCACATTAAAATTCATAAATCTGGGTAATTTTTTGCAACTGGGACTCTTAATGGTTGTTTTGATGCTGCTTCATTGCAGGTCATTCATCTAGCAAATCAGAGACTTACATAGAGAAAATATAGAACAACTGAGGAACTTGGATCTATCAAATACCGCTGCAGTGATTTATTGTTGCTGCAGTTTTTCATTTGTGAGCGGTGGTTGCTAAAATGAAAGTAGTTTGTACAGTAAGTTGTATCTGTTTGCACCGTGGTGCACACAGCACAATCTTTTTGTCTTAGTTCTGTTCAAGGTGTACTGCATAGACCAAACCTACACAACTATCCGGGTGCCAGTGTCTTCCTCTGTGAAGGAAGTGATCAGCGCAGTGGCAGATAAGCTGGGTTCTGGAGAAGGCCTCATCTTGGTAAAGATGAGTTCAGGAGGAGGTACTGTGTTTGCATCATTTTAAACACTTCTCATTGAGAGGGAAGCAGAAAGTTAGGGAGAGAGTGCAAAGCAGTACTGATTTAGCTAAGGGTGTTTTAGATATGTATGTATTCAGCTAGTGCAAAGCTTCTTTCTTAGAGGCACGTCCTTTCCACCAGTAGAGGCATGTGTCAGCACTCACATGGGAGACGGGGAAAATGGAGAAGCTTAGGTATCTGCATGTTACAGAACAGAGCTACCTCAAATTCCCTTCACTGTAGGACTTGTAAGAGCTTTTTAATAACAGAAATGTGAGGTACAAGCAGAGACAATGTCAGGTTTAGATACATGAATCGTCGACAGCAGAAAATGCTGCAGTGCTGTGACATTCTGGTAACAGTCACTGAATCCCCTTCTGGCTGTGCTGTCCCGGGAAACCATCACTGGGCATCCTAGTGCCAAGCCCTACGCTCACCCAATGTTGGCAAAGAGTCAGCTATAAGTGGGACAATGAGAAAGTAGCTGCAAGGAGGATTCTACTGGACAAGTGGTGTTGCCAGAGTGCTCTCTGCTTGAGTGTGACCGTGTGGGCACACACAGAGCTAATGTGAGCTGAGCTGGAAGGCATTTCTGCAAACAGTGATGCTTGCCAGAAACAGCTTGTTTCCTGAGGACTGACACCAGGCAGCTCTATTTTTGCAGTTCCAGCATTTCTTTTTGTTGCCAGCCAGCACATACTGGAAGAGACTTTTTTGTAACTTCATACTCTTTTCTTTACCTGTGATGTGCTCCTCCTTTTTTTTAGGACTTCTGTAATGGCACTTGAATGCAATCATATTTCAGCATCTGCTTAGGTAGTTAGTGTTTTCCAAGACAACGTTCTGGTAAGGAAAGCTCTCCCAGCTCAGCAAGGAATGAAAGGAGTCCTGGACTATGATTGAGTTGTTGCAGATAGTTTGTAGAGAGGGCAGTGCAGGCTCCTCATGTTGCCTGTGCAGCTTGGGGATGGGATTATAGTTCTGTAGACAACACAGCCTGTTGCCATGATTCTTTAGTACAGAAGACCTTGTCATCTACTTGGACATTGTTTTACTGTGAAAAGGTTTTAGCCAGAATGCTGATCTGTGCAGTTGTTAGGTCAATCCCGCTGTAAATTCTACATCCATTTAATAAACAAACTTTTGTTTCCTATTTGCAGAAAAGGTGGTGCTCAAACCTCTTGATGTTTCAGTGTTTACAACTCTCAGTGTTAATGGACGTCTCTTTGCCTGCCCACGTGATCAGTTTGATGCACTGGTATGTACACATGTACACATACAGTTCTCAAAATTTCCTGCAAGCCAGAGAACCTCTTTATAATTTAGCTTTTGGAAACTAATAGCTCCAATGTTTCTTGGCCCTTTTTGCCTTATACATGTTTTAGCTAAAAACTAGTGGAAACATTCACAACAAACATTCCCTGCCTGTAGCAGTACTGTAGGACAAGCCCCCAAATTAAAAACAGGATAATGTCATAATTTCCTACACTAGAGCAGAAGTCTGTCCTGTATCCTGTATTATGTGTGGTACTGTGCATGTAGGAAGTGCTAAATATTGCCACCCTGCCATGCAGTGATGTTCTGATTATAGAATTACCTCCCATAGCCACAGGGATATATTCTAGGAGACAGATGTTACCAATTATAGTGTTCTGGAGACTTGATTCCAACAGTAAATATCTTAAAATCTTTTCTTTCTGAACTCCCACAAAATACTGGGTAAAAATCTCAGCTAATTCCAGCTGGAAACGAGAAAATATTCCAACTAGAAAGTCTGATTTTCCTTAAGAAAAATTGTTCATAAGTACTTACAGTTTATACAGTAATTCTACCAATCTCCATGGGGTCTACTTTTATAGAGTTTGATTTGACTGTACTTTTTGTTCCTTTTATTTCATTAAAAACAAATGTCATTGCCAAGTAATGTCAGCATGAACTCTATTACTCCTAGCCTTGTTTCAGCCTCCTGTATGCTTTTAACAAGCCACTTAGTATGTATGCCTGATTTCTTTTATAGATATGGTAAAATCTGTGCTTTGCTGCTGCTTTCAATTTAGTAGCCAGGGAATGCAAGTACAGCATACTGTAGTTCCATGCAGAGATAGCTCTTGTTCAGTTTATTAAATTCCTGCGCTCCCTTGGAGTTATTGACTCCCGCCATGCGGACACTGCATGGGGCCCGCTTCCCCGAAGCGGGGCTCCTCGGTTGGGGCGGTTCCGCAGCGCTGCTGACCCCGCTTAGGCAGCAGACTGCCAGGACGTTGGGCGCCTTTTCCCCTTGGCTGCCTTTTTACTATGGATCGAGTATCCAAAAGCTACCGGGAGCTCCAAGGTACAGGGCTGTTATGTGCTGATTATCACCAACTGAACTGACTTCAGGAGGAGTTAGGGATCACTCAGCACCTGGAAGGGGTTTTCAGCACTGCACAGGAGAAGGCACCCCTCATCAGGTGCAGTTGTTTTCAAAAATGTATTTTCAACATCTTGAAGAATCTTATAATCCTGCCCCCTCTCCATTTCATCCTTTCACATTCCATTTTCTAGCTGTTGCCTGTGTGTGTACGTTTATTCACATTACACTTGGCAGTCCTCATGTGAAAATTGTTCTGGGTCAGATGAATTTGCAAATATGCAGTGAGTTTACAGTTAAGTGCTTCTTTCCTAGCCTTGGAAAATATGTGTTTGTTATGGTAACAGTCATGTTGTGTTTGTCTCCAAAGAGGGGAGAAGAAAACACTCTTTCAGTTTGTGGAAAGTCTCTTTCCACAAATTTCCACAAATTAGAATTTTTTACACACAAATGACTGCTATACTCTGTCTTAAACAAACTTTTGTGCTTGTGCAAATTGAATGCAGAGGAATTTTCAGACCATTTTATGGTTGATGGCAGCTGTTTTTTTTTTTAGGTAATACTGAGCTTAAATATGTATTTCAAATGTAGATGAAGCTTGTAAGATTCTTGTGCTTTACTGCAGATTATTTATTAATTAGTTTGTGTTATATTGATATTTGCAATACAAGTTTCTCACAGAGCACAAGGCAGGAACTCAAACAGAAAGAAAAGCCCCTATATACCGTGTACTATTGAGAAAGTGACTTGATGATATATTAATCCAGTGAGTGCTTTTTATTTTCGTAATAAAGTGCTCCTTCATGAAAGGAGCTTCATTCAGTACACTCATTTTTGATGCTGCATTGTGCAGATACAGTCTGTTAACCTTGCTTCTGTATTCAGTATGCACTCAGAAAGGAGCCTGTTGACAATTTTCTATTCTGTAATTATTTGGTGAAGAGAAATTGAGTACGAAACTCGTAAGTGAACTCTAGTGCCCTCTCCTGGAAGCAAAATAATTAAAAAGTGGATTCACCAGAAGCTTTAATGATTCTTTCTCAAGAGGTATTTCAGTGTGCATTTGATTTTGCAAAAAAGCTGTTTGTTAGTGTTTTAGCAGGGCTGGCTCAGACACTTTGTTCTCGGTATATACTACATGCTACTACAGATGTGGTTTAACCTCAAATCATGCTTTAAATCTCATTTAATCTAAATTTTACTGGTATAAAAACTGTCAAAACATCTTTTTATTGGGTGGTATGGAAATGTCTTCCTGGAATGTTATAATGTGTGAATTATTATAAGGCCCTTTTCCTCATCAGACTATACATATAATTTCCATTAGCATAACTGGGTGTTTTTTAATTGCAAATGGCTAATAGTGCATCCATGTACTGAGAAAGTATGAGGCATACTTTATTACTGATCAGAAGATCTTGCAATTGCTGCAAATTTCTGAAGTACGATAAATGCAATGATTCTCTTTAATAGAATCAGTTACTTGCAAAAATATTTGCCTTGTGCTTTGTGGCCTAGATTTCTGTATATGTAGAAAAGAGAATTGATAACAAAGGTTTTTTGGACTGACCTATGCTCCTATAAAAATAGATATGCTTTAGGGAGCACTAACCATATCAAAGTATTTATTTTTGGCTTCAAACTTTAGAACAATGCTAAAAATAGCAGAGAACAGTCTGTTATATTTTCCTCACAGCACTTCTGAGTAGCTTTCAGAATTTCCCTAACCATTCTGTGCGTAGTGGATATTGATTTTGTGCAGGGCTTCTTGTTTCCTAATGCCAGCTTGCAGTTAAAACAAATGTCAGTTTTACTATTATAAACAAGCTTACAGAAGTGGTCACACTGTAAAAATTAGAAGCATTGTGGAACAAGTGCTCCTAGTATGTAGTTTAGCATTTCTAAAATATTTTTGTGACATTTTTCCATCTGTAGGCACCATTACCAGAACAAGAGGGACCATCTGCTGGTACAGTAGGAACATTTGAACTGATGAGCTCAAAAGATTTAGCATATCAGATGACAATTTATGACTGGGATCTCTTCAACTGTGTACATGAGGTATGACGAACTCTTCAGCCAATTAGAATCTCTTAGAAAATGTTTAATTGTATATTTTGGATACACACATTTGCACTTCTATAGGCTAAGTGCAAAAATGAAATTAAACCTTTCCTGAACACATACTGCTTATGGAGTTAATTTAATATGACTTATTCAAGGTATTAAGCTATTAATGCATAGTCTATTATGTTTTTATCATGCCTCACTATGGCTGTTGGCCTTGCAACCAGCATCCTTGTCATCTATACAATAACACACACAAAATACAGAGTAAGTTTCAGTCATGTTACTGTAGGCAGTAACTACTTACCTATGCATTCTCCTTAGCCTCATTTTGCTGTCCAAAAAGGAGATTTCTAAATAAATTCAAAACTGTTTTCTTTTTCCTAGCTGGAATTGATCTATCACACTTTTGGAAGACATAATTTTAAAAAGACCACAGCAAATCTGGACTTGTTTTTGAGAAGATTTAATGAAATTCAGTTCTGGGTGGTCACTGAGATTTGTCTCTGCTCTCAACTCAGCAAGCGTGTTCAGCTGTTAAAGAAGTACATTAAGATAGCAGCCCAGTAAGTATACATTCATCTGTGATCTGGAAGTAATGTGCACAATTGTAAATTTGTTGTTACATGCCCTCTTTTATTTTCAAACAGCTACGAACATTAGAGGTTAAAACATTCTCTGTTAGGTAATTCTCTCCATTTCCTTAGAGTGCAAAATAGATCTCTGATAATTCTTCTTTTCTGTCCTACTCCTCCATTGATCCTTGATCTCTGAGCTGTTAGGGCCATGTTTTCACATAAAATTTGTGAGTAAATATCTTTCAGTTCATTAGGAGAATCCCTCATGTGCCATTACATGCATTAGCAATTACTAATATGCAAATTAGTATGTACTAACAAAACTAAGCCTTAACTTCCCCTAGAGCAGAAGTGCTTATGGTGCTATTTATTCAAGGCAACCTTTCTCACCTTAGCACCAGATGGTGGGAAAACGGAGTGGGAGAGCAAAAGCAGTGAAGCACAGAGACGACGAGGCCGAGGTTTCCTTTGTACTGCTTGAGATATTTTCTAATGCTTTTTTTAAAAAAACAGGGCAATAGGAATGGCCTGTTGTTTGTCGCCAATTACTAGACCTGGAGTTGGGTAGCAGGCAATTCTTGCTCTCTTCTGTTCTTTAAGTCATGTTAAACCTTAGGCTCTCAGGAGCCTTCAGGTAGGGGTTCCCTAGGCCATGATTCCTTCCTGTCGCAGGCAGGACGTGACCGAAGGCAGAGGCAGCACAGGCATGCCCTTACCCATCTTTGCTACCTTCATTTTTTTTATCCTTGTTACCTTCCTTTCCAGTTCTTCATGTATTAATTATACTCATCAGCTGTCCCTCCTTGACTGGGCAAACAGTTCTCTAAAGTGTACAGCGAGAAGCTGCCTTTTCATGTGTTTGTTGAGGACTCGGGGCATGGTGACTGCAGCCTTTAGGCTGTCCTACAGTACAAGCACTTAGAACTTACAAGTAAAACGCGAACGTTCACATTTTTTGCATTGCTACACGTAGCTGTGGGAAGTGGGAGACGTGCATGGCCATCAGGGCTGCGGTGTGTCCCTCCTGCCAGTCCCCAGTCCCTCGCAGCTGAAGCCGGTGCTCACTCGGACGCTCTCTCCTTCCCCGTGAAGGGAGGGCTGCCGCCCGCCCCGGGCTGCTTCCAGCCATTGCCCTGGGGCCCCCAGGGTATCCACGGCCTCGGAGCAGGGGGCCTGCAGCATCGGGTGCGTGTTCAGGACAGAGGGCAGGATTCCTCTCTTTGGTTTACAAAAGTGCATGGACGCGGGATGCCACAGGGCGCAGGGCTGCCTGGCCTGGCGCGCTGTGCCCAGGAGAGGGCAGTGGCACCCGTGCACGCACAGACCTTCCTCTGCTCCCAGGCGCCATACAGGAAATGCTTAAACGTGCTGTATCCAGACATGGTAGGAACTTCTAGAAATACTGAAATGAACGGTCTTTAAAACAACAGGTAAATGTCTCCTTAATGCACCGCCCCAGCCAGCAGCTTCTTCAATGTCATGGATTTCATCTTCTGCTATTTTCAACTGCTTGGCAACCTCCTGTTTACTTCCATGTTTCTGGTATCACTACCGTGCTAAAAATACACGGCTAAAAGCAGCCTGCCCTGCTCCGAGTCCTCTTTGTCTCCTAAACGCGGAGCAATGTGAAGCACAAGGTTTTCCTAAGGACGACGGAGCAGGCAGGTTTGGTGCCAGCCCTGGGAAAGGCACCGGGAAGTTTTGCCAGCGGCGGAGCGCTGCCATGGTAACAGGTGCTTGGCCTGTGGCGACACAAAGGCCACGGTGCCGCGAGGGAAGGCAAGGAAAGGCACCGGAGACGTGGGCCAGGGCCTCAGAGCACTGAGTCCAGTGTGTGCGTGAAGGCCCTGGAGACCTGGTGAGACCCTCGCCCCAGATAGGAGTCCTAGGCATGGCAGGAAGGCGGTCAGGGAGAGCAGCCGTGAGGGGTGCAGGTGCTGTCGTGGGAGGCAGCCGGTGCGCGTCCACTACGGAGCCTGCCGCACAAGCAAGCCAAAGGACGCAGGGCTGTGCACGTGTGACTTCTAGAATGTAGTAACACATATTGCAACTATCGTAACACGTATTGTGCTATATTTCCACTTACAGATATACCCACATTCTACTTAGAAGCCTTTCTTTGTTTAAATCCGACCACTCAGGTGGTTTTACTCTTTTTTTGAAAATAATTTTCTGCATACATGCTCATAGTGTAATCCCAAGGAGCCACTAAGACCCTTAGGAGGGCTGTGTTCATATGGAGAAAATGTCAAGATGAATATGCCTGTGTAAATACTTTCAGCTTTGTAGCGTGTTTTTTGTAGGAGATGAATATATGCCTGTGTGTGCATTTGCAAGTTTGTATTACGAAAATTTTTCCAATAGTCAGTTCTGGGGATGCCTGAGAGCAGCCTCCTCCTAACTCGCTTTGGTTCTGGGAGAAGCCCCTTCCTGCCGCTCAGTCTGCGTCGCGTGGCTGGTGGAGCCATGCAGCGCGGTTCATCGTTACGGCATCGCCCTGCTCATTCCCTTGGGAACAGGGTGCCGTGTCGTGCCGAACCTGGCAGGAATGCCATGCACCTGGCCTGATGTTAACAGAGGCTTACGCAAATTGCCTTGACTTAAAAGGGTATTTGGCAAAACGTTTCCTTTTTAAAATGAAGGATAGTTTCAAATTACATATTGCAGGTACCTTCGTAGCTGCCTGCTATATTTGAGCACTGCTGTGGTGCGGTACTAATTATTTTTGCGGCGCCCCAAGTTATGCTCCACGTCACAGGCTGCAGACGGATATCCCCTTCTGGATGTAGTTGCGCCTGGGGAAGAGGTTATGACTGGCAGCCTATCCTGGTTGCTTTCATCCTTGTCTCCCCTCAGATCCACTAACAAGGCTCTCCCTGACCTGCTCAAGTCAGATTAAGCTGGGATAGCTTTAGCATTTTAGCTTACCTTGAGGAACATGGTTCACTGTTCCCAGCTTGACAAGGGAGCATCTGTACGAGCAGCTCCAGCAGAGGATCTGAGGGGCAGGGGCCTCCAGCAGACAGACCGTCAGGTGAGGGCAGGTCGTTTTCTCCCAAGGAGAGTGTTCACACGCTGCAGCACGAGCGAGGCCCTGATCTGAGGGACTCACCCACTCCACACATAAAGCCTGGTAAAAGGAAGAATAGAAGGAAAGGAATATCCATTGGGAGGTGGGCGAATTTTGGAGTCAGGCAGGTAGCGACATATGTGCTGATTACGGATTTTGTCTGGAGCTGAGGATACCTCAGGGAAGTTAGCGGCTTCAGTGTTGAATAAAAAAAATCTGGGAATTATAATTTTACTCCTAGGAAAAGTTTTTGTTAAACAGAAACTGAAGCAGAGTGTGAAGGCTCTGAAAACAGACTTTGACAAATTAGATGTGAGAATTAGTGAATTATTTGGAGGAATCTAGAAAAGCACAGATTTCTGGGATAAAAGCTTTCTTCTCTCTTCCCTTCGCATGGAGTCAATGAGCCACATGGTGCAGCTATAACTGAGCGGTCATGTGGGCTGCTCCTCTCGCATCCCAACTGTGCCTAGCCCTGTATACAGCGCTGTGGCTCTTCCATAATAGTTACATTTCCCGGTAACAGAAATGCTCTTCTGCACGAGGGGTAAAGGCTGACCTAGAGCTCCTAGTGCTCAGGGTCTCGTTAATGATGTGGGTCATAAATGGCAGTTCTTTGCTTGAAACATCGCTAAGAGCTCCAGAAAGTACAGGTACTGGTTAGAATCATATTCAGAGAGAGGGGTCACTGACCCACAGGCCTCTCTAGACAGCCAGTCTTCTCCCTTTAAAAAGACTCAGTGCCCTGGTAAACCTCAGTGCTGATCTTGTAGGGACCAGCTTCCAGCGCTCTGCTCGGAAGCTGCCAGCAAGTTCTCAGGCAAATGGGGCTGCAAACCTGGTTCCTCCTGCTGCTCCTGGGATTCCCTGGGCCTCGACTGAGCCTGGTTGCAGGAGCATGCTTCTGGGTGGTCTGGAGCTCCGGACACTCTCACACGCCCTTGCAGGAGCTAGTGTCCCCTGAAGTTAAGGCAGGAGGTCGTTTCAGGAGGGAGGGGAAAGAAACTTGTGGGGGCTGGTGGGTTTCTCCTGTGCCGTCAAAGTGGCAGCTCTCAGGCCTGTGCATATCCAGACAGCTCTTTTGATCAACACGCGTGTTTGCTATGATCAACGTATTTGAGTTAAAACCTGGACCTTTGTGTTTCAGCTGTAAAGAATACAAAAATCTGAATTCCTTTTTTGCTATTATTATGGGACTGAGTAATGTTGCTGTGAGCCGTCTCTCGTTAACATGGGAGGTAAGTGGTAGCTAAAATACAGCTCTACGAAATTTGACTGGAATTTCTTCTTTTACTAAGCTGAAGAATGACTTGTGCACTTATTATTGATAAAAGTAGGTCTGGTAACTCAGCTGCTGAGAACAGCTGTTACAACCCTTACATTTTGAGCAAAAGGTGACAATTTTTATTAATAAAGCCGTATACTCATTTGTGTGCTCAAGATAACAAACATACCTGTTTGTAAGTTGACAGCAACAGCTTGCACTGGTACCCAACAAAATAAGTCTGCCATTTAGCTGTTACCTGAGCCCATTCTCTGTTTGACTTCCCATTTGGTCACTTCAGTCAAGGCAATCTTCTCTAAAATCCATCCTGTATTTATCCATCTTATATTTTGATATGAATATGGCCTCTGATATCTTACTAATATCTGGGTTTGTCCAGACCAGTTTGGGTTTTCTACCTGACGTGCATTCCCCTGATTGCCATCCTTTTTGGTCTTCATTCCCAGAGCTTCTGCTCTTTTCTGTGGCTTTGCTGTTTTGTTTGCGAGTGCACAGAAAGGGTACAATGTCCAGCAGGGTGAGGTAGCAAACACACATAATACTAAGAACATGCTGATTGTCAAAAGCAGCACAGATTTGAATGTGCGTGTACTTTTGTCATTAGAAACTCAAACTAACTGGTCAGCATGACTGAAATCACTGATGCAGCTGAGACCAAAATTCAAATACT
Source organism: Crypturellus undulatus (assembly GCA_013389825.1). NCBI lineage: Eukaryota > Metazoa > Chordata > Aves > Tinamiformes > Tinamidae > Crypturellus > Crypturellus undulatus. The sequence continues at coordinate 136,184 of VWPW01015954.1, read as the reverse complement.
TTTCCAGAAAGTGTTCAGAAATGGGTATTCAGGCTAACACATGTAACACTAGCCCCATTTTAAGAAGGCACGTGTTCCAAGTAATTTATATAACTGCTACTGAAGACAAAGGTTTGACAAAGGTCAGTTTCTCAAAATAATGACCCTTTACTTGTGACTACTGAGAGGAATGGTTGAGAGAGCTAAGTATGGAGAGAGGAGAGGGAATTTAACGTATAAACTACATATAGCAATCTGACATTGACAGGGTCTGAGCTGGAAGGGGAACAGATTATTTGTAAGGGATATGAACTTGAGTTCAGAGAAATGTTATCACACTCTGGTTCAATAGGGCAGCCTGCTTATCAGAAGAATCTCGGCACCTTGATTTTTTTGCCAGATTTATGTGGGGAATATGCTTAAAAATAAGCATATGAAGATGTCATTTTTGCTGAAATTATTATGCATTTGCATTAGTTGCATGCACAAACTAGATATTTGCAGGTGCAAATGTCCAATTATACCACTTATTTCACAAATACCTAATCTGCATGCATATGCAAACTAGGCACACAGTTGTTCACACACATCATTAAAAATTAGGCCCTTGCTGTGGCACAGTGTAAATATCTTGCTAGGGTACACACTCCAAATGTAGAAAGTACTGCAAAAAATCATTTCTGCACTGCAAAGTCTCTTTATTAATTTTAATGTTACCTGTTGCAAGTAATAGTCTGATTTTATCAGCAAATGTGCAGAAATTTCCTATTAAAACTGGAAAGCTGACATATTCTGAGTTTGTGTAAAGTTACTCAGTTGTGTTAAAACAAATTTTTGAAAATTAGTTTAAAATTGGTATAAATCATTTTTTCTTTCCTACTAAAAGCATATATTTTTAAAATTAGTAGTGAGATCTCTGAAAGTAACATTTTTTATAGACTTTACAGTGAAGTTGTTTAAGGTACCTAGCATTACATGAGTAGGAGAGAAAATATGTAGTCCTGCCTGTCTCATCCTATGCAGTGCGTGATCAGATGACAATGATTTATTCTTGTAGCTATCGAGGATTGAAAGTTATTGATGAACTTATACCCCAGAGAGCCTGGGGGCATGTCAGGAATTTTGAGCAACAGTTCATGGTACATTTGCATGAACTAGGAGATTTTTCTTCTGGAAATGTCCAGGCATAGTTGTGACTGTTGCAAAGGCAAGTTATCGTAGGTATGAATAATTATGCTTAGCTACCTCTACACAAGCTGTGTGTAAATTACATTTTCAGATGGGTTATAATCAGGAATGTCCTGAAATTGTTGACTTGAACTTTCGCTTGTATCCTGAATTCGGGCATTGCCAGGTTAGCCAGCAGCACTGCAAGCAAAGTCTGAATCTAAACATTCCCAAGGAGTAAATTCAAGTTGAGGTTTAAATCAGGAGCCAGGTTTCATGGCTGGTCCCATCTCTATTTATAATCCGGTTGCTAGGAGACACGTTGTATTTTAGATTAGCGAGCGCATTGTTAGAAATAGCTGGGGAAAAAAAATCACTTTCCTGACTTAGAGCATTGTGGAAGAAATTAGCATTTACAGTAAAATTATCACACAAATAGGATCTAATTAAAGTTTGCTATTTTTGTTTTTATTAACAGAAACTTCCAAGCAAGTTCAAGAAGATCTATACAGAATTTGAAAGCTTAATGGTGAATAGCAATAGATCCCTTATTCTGTGTGCAATCTGAGCTAATTCTGTTTCTGAGTATCTGATTTGAATTCCTTGATTCAGAACATTTTATATGTCCTTGTTTGACTTTAAGAAGTTTATGATCCCATTTTAGAGCTGCTAAAACAAGTATGTATGACTAATAAATTATACTCCTAGGAACCTACTCTGAGAGAACTTATGTACCACTCAAAGTTAATCTGGGAGACTCAGAAAAGCTTTATCACATGCTTTCCCATAGTACATATGGGAAATTATATTTTCCAACTTGGGTTTTTCCAGGCTCTGCATTTTAGTATTATAGCATATGCCAAAGTAGATCTGCAGAAGCAAAGGAGGGAGTGTGGTTCCTTTTATGAACAGTTTGCTTTGTAATCAAAGCTTGCCTTGCTATTGGTATGAAAAATATTTGTGTTCCGTGGCTGCATCCTCACCATGCAAGCTGCGTGGGAAGATGAGAAAAGGTGTTCTCAGTTTGCAGATGCACTTTTTAAAGCCACAGGAAAAAAATAAATAACAAATGCCATGACATCTAAATGAATGCATGCGGTGTCTTAATACATATAATAATACATATTAGTAATTAATCTATATTTCTTTTTCCTTAAGGATCCATCAAGAAACCATAGGGCCTACAGACTAACTGTAGCTAAATTGGATCCTCCAATAATTCCTTTCATGCCACTACTTATAAAAGGTAAGCTTGCATGATTCCAGAACTATAAACTTGAAAGCTATTTGCCAAACACTCGAGGAGTACAAGTAAAAAGCATCAAAAAAGCAAAAAACAATCTCAGGGTGAGGTATGATCTCTACCATTAAAAAAATCATGACACAGAGATGAGGAAAAAATGCTTTAACACATCTGAATATCAGACCTCAGTTTTACTACCCTTAGAAATGCTGCAAATTAAAAACTATGTGTTTTACGGTTATAGCTGTTTTGATTGTTGTAAGGGATAGACAAAATATTTTGCTATATGATCATGATTTAACTACTTACAGGCTTTTACATGGCTTTTATTTCTCTGCAGACATGACGTTTACTCATGAGGGCAACAAAACGTTCACTGACAACCTGGTAAACTTTGAAAAAATGGTATGTATGGCACATTTGAAATGATAGTTGTGGGATAAAAAATTGAAAAGGACTCCAGACCCAACTCTTCAGCAGTGAAGTTCCCGACAGTGACTTTAAGGCTAAAGAGATTGAAAGCAGGACCAAGATCTGGTAGAAATTATCTGCTTTGTGCGCACAATCCTGGATCTTTGGGGTTCTGGAAAACCTCACAGTGGTGGAGAAGAAACTACCTGGGGAGCCATGCACAGCCAAAACATTTCCTAGGAGAGGCAGTGACAGGAAGCAGATCTTTTAGGCAAAACTTTTAACAGCCAGTTGGGGACCAAGCTGTGAGTTTAAGTGCTCTTCTTTCAAACAGGGCTAACTGCCTCAGGCTGGAATAGTTCTGCATTGCTCCTCAGAGAATGAAAGGAACTTTAATACAGAACATGCACAACATTTTATTTTTTTCTTTCCTTTGACAAATGCAAGGAGACTTACTTGCATTCCTATTGAAAAGAGAGATCAGTGATAAAAGGTTAGGTCATACTCAAATTTTTTTTATTTTAAATCCTCCACCTAAGCTGATGCAGGATTTTCAACATAGCTGTTGAAAACTAGAGGCAAGCAACTCCCTGGGCAGAAATTACAAGCAAAATTCAAGTTTCTTAGTAGGAAGAAGCTGTTTTCTTGGTTGCTAAGGCCACATCCTTAATTAACATGATTGCTGCCGGCCACCTTTGAGAACTAGAGATAGCCAATCCCCACTATAAGAAATTGCACTGCAAAACCAAACCAGACCTGCTGTGTTTGCAGAAAAGCTGCATCCAGCCATACAAGGATATATATGTTCCGGGGCCCGTTCTGGCAGGTTCGTGTTGCTGCAGGAATCAGGCACTCCATGCTTGTTGCTGCTGCTCCGTTAGGAGAGCACCTTCCCTTCCGGGCCCTGGCAGTGCGGGAGGGAGGAGAGGAGCACTGGCAGCTCTTCAGTAGCACAGCCTCGCAGAAAAGTGATTGATGATCACTCTGAGTGAGTTCTTCCCTTGGATTTTAGCTTGGTTTAGTCTGTAGCTCCAGGACAGCCTCTGTCCTATGGATGAAAATAACTGTACTAAGCTGAGAAATTTTTTGTGTGCAAATGGTAGTGCCAGTGACTGAGTAAGGGCCTGACCTCACTCTGTAGTAATGACATTGTGTAATTGCATATGCAGACTGTGTTGCCATCTCCTCCCTAAAGCCTTGAGCTTTCTGCCCAGGAAAAAAAAAATCCGTGAATTACCAGTTCTAATTAGGAAGGTAAATGTAGTAGAGTACAGTATCTTTTAGTATAGATAGTGAATACTTGGGGGAATATAAGAGGATTTCAGATTTGGCTGGAGCACTTCCAGACCAGGAATGATGGAGCTGAATGGCCATAGCTCTGCAAGGCACGTTGCACCTCCCCAGCTCCATGTTCTCCACCACACCTGGCCTGCCTACCCCTCCTGAGCCAGACATCGGCAGCCCTCAACGCTGAGCGCCTCAGCTTCCTAATTATGCCTTGTTTTGTGTAAAAGCCAGTACAGGAGACAGGATCTGGCCTGTAAGCCCTTGCCTAGGCAAATTTAGATGTTCATCCTTAGCTTATCATTTAGAAGTGGTTCTGCACCATTCTGTACCACGGTTTGGTGCTCCCAAGGCCAAGACTGAATTCTGTGGCAGCTTAAACTGATCATTATCTAGGCTGCTGCAGAACTGCCCCTGCCACCCTTGTATGCACGTTGCCCTAGCTTCAAAAGTGTGTACTGCCAGAGCATGGTTTTACTAGTAGCACTCAATGGTTTTAAATAATTCTTTATACTGTATGAATATGCTTTTACCCTTGTTGATCAGTACTCTGAGCTTGGAGCATTTTTTTTTTTTAGGAGGCAAAAGTGAGGGGATCAATAATATCATTTTGATGCTATTTATTTTTCAAATAATCAGCCTCATGTCTCTGCACACAAGAGGAAGAAAGGAACAAGAAACGTACTCCTTTGTCGGTTTTGTAAATCTCACTGTAGTTAGTGCTCTACCTAAAAGCTCTTTTTTAAAAGCTTTTTTTGCAGGCTTTTGTATCCTTAATGTTCTTTCCTGATTATCCTGCATGCTTCTATGGCCTTCTTAGTGCTTTCTTCGACCGGTAGCTCTCCCAAGTGATGTACATTAGATTTCACCCACATCACTCATTCAAATCCTAATGTGGGCCTGTTAGTTTTTAGCTTTTTTGCTCATGTCATCAAGTCAAGAAAAACAAACAAACATAAAAACCCTTGCTGTTACTCGGTACCGCCTGCTTGTGTTAAGGTTATAGCTTTCATGTCCCCATATAACTGCCAGATATTGACTAGTGAAGACAGGAGCACTAAGGCAGATAACTCTGTGATAAATTCTGCTTTCTTTTGCATGAGTGTAAATTCAGGGTAAGTATTCCACTGTTTTCAGGTGGACAGTAGGAACCAGATGTCCTCCCTCAGTTAATATCCTGCCACTTCTCTTTTCTGTTTGATCTACAGCACCATGCCTTGTTACAAGTGTATGTATATGCTTGCATATAGCCACTGCTTGCAGGTGGCCAGTCTATTACTCATCTAAAATATCTTTGTTCTTTGGAGAATGATTTGTTTTGATCCAACCTGAAGTTCATGAATAAAAGCAGTGGCTACTGCGCCAAGGGTGCCGTGTGTCGTGTCGGCCGGCGCGAGAGCAGTGATGACACCGAGAGCCGCCCCGGCGCCGTGTCCGCGCTCGCCCGCAGCGCCGAGCCCCGCGACTGATGTGCTGCTGACAACTTTATTCCTGTCGCTGGCAGCCAAAAGTAGAAGTTTGGTCTAGTCGCACCCCTGCAGTTGAAGCAGTTTCCTTTGGATCATTTTGGAACCTTTTCTGCTATTATTTGGTGTAAGGGATGCATTTTAAAACACGCAGGAGCTGTCAGATGGTGTCTGAGCGCCTGAAGCAGCGAGGCCTGCTTTCCTCCGGCTCCCAGTTGTGCTCCGTGCCCGAGCAGCCCTCGTGGCTGGGCCACATGCAGCTCCTTCACAGCGGGAGCATCCTTGTGGAAAGGCTTTGTCCTAGCCCCGCAGCTCTCACACCGCTTCTCCTGACAGGGAGGCAGGAGAGGGCACAGGAGCCTTGGCTTTTACACAAGCACCTGTTTTCACAGGAAAAGAATGGTAGGAGCTTACTTATGTTTGAAGCTTCTCCTGCTACACTTCCCTATAAATCCATGTTTTCCAAGGAGCAATGGCAGTAGTTTGGGCATGGCTGCACAGAGCAGTGCTGAGTTTTAGCTGCTGCTGCCTCCGTAAGTGCTGGCTCTTTCCTTGCCCCGGCCCCATCCCCACCCTGGGCTCTGCTTGTGGGGAGGCTCTGAGCAGGGAGAGGGCTCTGAGGAGAGGGAAAACCAGCCCGGGCAGAAGCTACTGTGTGTGCTTCTGCCAGAGCCGAGTGTGAGGAAGGAGCTCGTGAGCTGCCTGACTTGGTCTGTACACGATGTGGGTGAACAGCATTTAGCACGTGTTGGAAACAGCCCCTCTCCGTCCTGGGGCTCCTGCTCTGCTGCCACCGCCCTGCATGAAGCAAGTGAGGCGAAACTGTAGACACTGTCTGTGCTGGAATGAGTCATTCATATTTTTGTCGGTAAAGAGACAGGATATTTAAATTGCTAATAGTATTAGTAGAATAGGTGTCTAGTAAAAGGCTTTGGTTTTGTAGCCCCCTTAATGACCTTTTTTTCAGGTGAAGAAGATTCTCCAAAGCTGTCGTTAGTATTAATTCCCATAAACTCTGTATGAGTTAGCAAATATGGACCAACCTCAACCTGCAAGGCAGCATATATAAATATATTATGTACTGTGATACTGTTTTTATAGCTCTATTATGAGAAAAAAAAATTAAAAGCCTTTTTTTATGTCTTGCGGGGAACAGAGAGAGCGAGCAAAGTGAGGGAAGTACCAGGCATGGCTTTTCTTAAGGGGAGGCAATATTTCATACATATTCCTCCTGACCACTTACTCATTTGCTGCTTTTTTTCTCATCCCAGCTAATATTCCTGCTCTGACTGCCACTGCAGAATTTTGTAATCATAAGGAAAGGGAAGTTGCAATTATTTGGGAACTTTATCAGAGCTGTCTCTCAGCCAGAACAAAGGTCACTTCACCTGGCACCGTCTCCACGTTGCATTATGCAGCATGTCTCAGAAATGGCACCTGCAGAGGGAGCAGAAGTCCCAGCAGAGCGCGGAGGCTGCTGACCTGTCGTGGCAGCACAAGGCAGCACCGCGATGGTGGTCACTGATTCTTCCTTTTGTGGAGCCTCTTCACCCTTCAGGTGTGAAATGAGGATTAGAGAATCTCTGCATATTGGTTTTCAGGTTTTGTGGAGATGAACAAAGGAGAATTCACACTCTGATCCTTATGCTAAAAAGGGCAAACATTCTTTCTTTTTTGGAACATAAAGATTATGCAAAAAGTGTGTGACTAAAGCCCTTGGTAGTTTTCTATGGCATATATGAATATTTATAACATTTAGGAACCTGGGTTAGGAATGGATTAGAAGATAATGTGCTGGCCTGCTGCCACTGTGCCAGACTCAAAACCTGAAAGGGCTTTGTTGTGTATATAGAGCCCGCTCCTAGGAGCGGTGCTCTTCTATTATGCAGTTGGTTCTGTTGCAGAAAGAGCCATATTTAGGTTTGTGTGGATTTTCAGTAATGGTCTTTCTTAGGACAGTACGTAAACAGAAGTTAATTTTTGCAGGCATTAATTGGAGGCAATCCTCTATTGAAGAAAAGCAGTGTAAGGAGCTGGCAGTTAAACTTCTGTTTGAACATTCTCTAGTTTTATTGAATCAAAGGAAGAGAATCCAACTTTCCAACTTATCTACATGAGTCAGTGGGGAAATATTTGCTATAGGTCTGTCCCACTCACACCTTTCAGAGAGGAGCTCTTTGACATTTGTGTTAGAAAGTACAGCAACAATTGCAAAAAGCAATGAGAAGGGAGCTCTTTGAGAACCATGTAATGCTCCAGAATGTCCCCATTAGGTTGGGATGCTCTCCGCAGCTTCAGCCTTTGTTCCGCCTTAACACCCACTTCCTCATTCCTTTGCGTTGCATCATTGCCACTCCTCGGGAACAGGCATGGGACTAGGCAATTCCTATTCTTCAGGAACGGCAAAGTTGCTTACAGTGAAGACTTCATTCAACCACAGGATTTCGTTATTACTTTCTCCTAACAGGAAACCACAGGATTTCGTTATTACTTCGGTTTCCTTGCCTGGAATAGCCTTTACAGGGAGAAATTTGGAAACAGAACGTTTATAACCCTCATCGCACATATCGTTTGCCTTTCAGTGTGGTACAGCAATGCAGTACCCACCCTGAATGTTATGGGTTTTGTTTTTTTTTTAACATTTTTTCCATAAAAAGAAAATAAAAAGCATAGTGAATCTGTGGAACAGTTGGTTTTGATAAATTGAACCTTTCACCTAAGAAGCTCAACTCAGCTACCAGTCAAACACTGTAGCTATAGTCTGTCTGCAAAAATCACTGTGAAATAAGGCTTCAAAACCTAAAATTTTGCAGATACGAAAAATTAGGGTATGTATTGAGAACCCATTCAGATAGCATGTCAGGCAATACTAGCTATGCTCATAAAAATGAAGTGTCAGAAAATCTTTAAGTTAGTCCCTCCTGGAACTTCATCAGATCAGTCTCATTCAATCCGGTGATGTCTCTTGGAGATAGTTATTTTATCAGAGCACTTTTTGAAATAGTATGAGTCAAAATGGCAGCATCACTGATAGCACTGAGAGCCAAACACATACGAATCTGTAGAATTATGAAACATTCATATTTTCATATTTGTGTTTTGATTTTCCTTTCGTTTGGGTGACATTTGAAGAACCACTATAGGAACATGCAGGCCACTGTCTATTTCCAGCGTGACAATGTGCGCTCACCTTGGAGTATTTAAGAAGCTGTATTAAGAAGTATTTCAGCTGAAATCACAGGAACTTACTAACACGATTGCTAACACACTTAGTGTTTAGCATGTAAGTGCTAACATAGCACTTAGGAAAGATAAGTGCTTTCTGCCAGATAAAATTTGTCAAGTAATAATGGCTTGAAGACGTATGAAAATTAACACAGTCCATAAATGACTTCTTATTTACCGTCACTGAAATGACGAATGGGATGTTCACGTGGGATGTTTTATTTATCATTTTCACATTAGATCATTATCATGTATTAATTTGGGGGAGCATTAGGTTTACTTACAAGAAACATGTAATTCTGTTGTTTGTCCCCTACTAGTAACTCGCTGATCCCACAGAGCATCTCAGGAAGGTGTGAGGCGGCCTGGCGAGGGGTGCTGTGGTGGGACATGTCACTGTGCGGGAACTGCTGGCCCATGTTAAACACGCTGGAACAAACAGGCCCTGGGAGGCAGAGCACTTCTCCCCTTTCCTTTTTCTTAACCTAAGCAAAAGAAACTGTAACAAAACTTGTCTTTATAACTGTGTTTGAATCAAACTCCCTAGCTAAGAGAATTCAATTTTACTGAATGAATATTACCTGTATAGTGCTAATTGCACAAACCAGTTACAATTTTGCATCCCACCACTAAATCTGAAATTTTTTGCTTCATGACTTAGTTACAGTCATGCTAAAACCTTCACTTTTAGCTTAATTCTGTTCTTAGAAGTCATTGTGATGTGGCATCTGAGTTATCAGAGCAAAATGCATTGGTTATTTGCTTCTTCACTGAGTGAATGTTGTTTTTTCTATGGAAGAGCAAGCACAACCAAGAGGAACCAAAACCACTTCTGCTTTTGGGAGGAATCGCCTGTTGATTTTTCCCTTTTTCATGTTGAGTTGGACACCTGTATGCAGGCTAATATAGTCAGGTCTGGAGGATGAAGCCTGTCGTCAGGGGCAGCTGCAGAGTATAGCTGAGCGCAGAGCTTCACCTGGTTGTTTTTACAGTCGCTTTCCAGCACGACTTTATTTTAAACTCAAGCTGCTATGAAACGAGAAATCTCTTTAATTACTGAGTATGTTCTAGAAATGCCCTTGCTCTTAGGAACTGAGGGTCTTAAAATGAAAATATACACATACTCCAAGCTCTTGTACATGATTTTTCTTTTACTTTTTTAAGGTAGGAAGATGGTATAGAAGAAGTGCGCATTAAAGGGCTGATTTTCATTTTTAGTTAAGGCCTTTTTCAGCATCCAAGCAAGGAAAAGGGTCTCTGAGTGCATGTAAATTACATTCGTGCTCATTTTAAGCCTGTGTGAGTGAAAATCATATCCTACATATGAGAATATCAGCATTAAAATTATATATTCATTCATATGACTGCTTTTATTGGCATATGCCTTTGTACTCAGCTACAGTTAGGTGCTTTGTTAAATGGTGATGAAATCCAGTACTTGTTCCCTGATTGCTTCCTCTCTCTTCTTTGCAGCGTATGATTGCCAACACTGTCAGGACGGTGAAGTTCTGCCGAAGCCAATCTTTCAGTAAGTGTAGACAGCATCTGCGCAGTCAGCACTACCTTCCCTAGCAACAAAAAATACAATTCTGTGTGTCACACAGTGGAAAAGCCTGTTCCCAAGGAATCTTCCCTATTTGGACCTTCTGTTGTTCCACAGGGTGAAATATCCTTCAGGACGCCCTAATTAAGCCCTTTCTCCTCCACCTCTTTTCAAAGAACGTGGAGGAGCTAAATACCTGTGAGGTCTTGACAGAGCTGCCCAAGTAGAACAGGTTGATGTGAGCCGCTGGCGGCGGCGGCGGTTGCGCTGAGGCTGGCAGCCAGGAGGACGGGCTCCCACGAGCCTTGTTTCCTGGGGAGGGCAGGCCGGAAGCATGACTGACGCTCCAGAGTGACCTGGCTGCAGGGGCGGTGAACTTCAAACCTGGCTGTCAGGGTAATTACAGGAACCTCCCCGAGACCAGGTGGGATGGCAGACGTGGACAATCAAAGAGGCTGGCTCGGCGGGTCCCGCCGCCTCGCCGCACTGCCAAACCCCGTCCTTGCTGGCATTGCTTTTCCTCAGCGCCTCCTTCCTCCTGCCTCACAGCCACCACCTTTCTCTGAAATAAGGGATTGAATAAATAGTATAAAAATATATTTTTATAAAAATCTGGATCAGAACTTAACCATAGAATATCACATTAACAGAGCTTTTATTTTTTTGTTGTGTGTTTCCAGGTTTTTCTGCCTATGTATTTTTAACTGCATTGTGTTAAGCACTAGTGAAACTTGCAGGCATAAATGACTTGGAAATCAAAGTAGATTTTCTCTGTACATGAAATAAAAAGAAATAGTGAATAAATGCACTATAGCTAAGACCTGTGCTAACTTGTGCCTGTATATATAGGTATAATAAATATATACACATATGTATAGGTATACATGCTTCAGCATTTTTCTTTAAGATAAGTTTGGTGAATACTAAACCACATTTTATTACATTGTGAGCTGTTTGCTGCAAAGTTGAAGATGCTCAGATCTGAGCTAAGCTGTACTTTCATAATTGCTGTGGGAGCTAAAATGCAGTTAAGTAATGTAAATAGATAGTAAAATTTGAGGCTTGAACTGGGCAGCCACTAAGTAACTACAGTGTTGCAAATATTTAATGATGAACTAGAAATAGGATTATTTCATGAAAGGAGGCTTAAATCTATTATATAGTGTTGTACATGTATGAATGCTTCTAGTTCAAAAGCAGATGGGAAGCTTTAGATCATAATAGTTAGCTATATAATTTAGAGCTATTGACTGGTAAGGTGATGTATAAAACCTCACCCAAGGGCCATCTGCTTGAGTGAATGTAGCCAGGGATATCTGGGAAAAAAGTTAATTTGTAGGGGAAGTAACCAGAAAGATTATCAAATACAGAGGAAAGGTTTTAGAAAGAGAGATTTCTAAACATTTTCTTTTTAACGCAGCAGGATATGGTGTTTCCTGTGACAGCTTGTGAAGAGCTGTGCATTCTGTTCAGGCATTTGTTCCATTAAGTGTATCAATCCTACATCATTTCTCTTTCCCCAGATCCTGACGCAGCCCTGGCTAATAAGAACCATCAGGATGTTCGGAGCTATGTACGGCAATTAAATGTGATTGACAACCAGAGAACTTTATCACAGATGTCGCACCGGCTAGAACCACGTCGAGCATAAACATTTGAAGCTACGATGGGAAATGATCCTTTATCCAGTCAAGGTCACTTGTTAAGAACTTCACTTCCTCTGCTACTGCACTGCCACTATAAAAATAAGCAAAAATGTATTCTAAGATCTTAGGCAAGGCACAATGTACCAGCCCCTCAGAGAACTTTGGCTGATGAAGAATTTATACGCGGTAGCTATAAGGGTGGCCGTGTTGTGCACTGCTAATTCCTTTTAAAGTGTACTAAATTTTTTCTTGTAGTAAAACGGCAAAAGGTAAAGTATAATAGTGAGTGAAACCTGCAGCAAAAACTCCTAACAATTCTAAAGGAAATAGTGGTTTCTTCTCTAATTGAAAACTCTGTATTTTAGGATGTATTCACCAGTTCAGGACCAAAATTGGCCATCTGTTTTGCTTGCCAAGCTACTATTGACCTCATTAGAAAATATATGTTAGTAGATTCTAGATGGGTCCAAATATAGCTCCATTCAAAGAATGCTTAGAAGTATTTCCCTTTAAAATACAGCAGATGATAACAAGAATTTCCAGTCTTAATTATACTGCCTACTACTCCGAGCAGTGTGACTGTCTCAGAAAACTAATAGGACAGAAAATATTTTGAATGATAAATAAATTAATTGTGTTTACATTTTACTTCTTTTTTAAACTATGGATCAGATTTTTACTAAATTCCATTATGAATGAATAAGGTTGTTGAAATCAAGAATATAAAGGTAGCAAAAGACTGGTTCAAAAAGAGCACAATATGCACAAACAGATCTCAAGAGAATAATGTTCTGGGCATGAAAACCTTAAACATCAGCTATAATTAACTGTGGCTGTTTAACACATTTTCTGGTCTTAAGCATTTGCAGATATCTTAATTTTCAGCCAATTATTTTGCACTTTCAATAGACTGTAAATAAAAGTTAAATGATTATGTTCTAGAATATTTATTTATGTAATAGCTATTGTGCCAAAATAATTATGTTCTATTTATTTTATTTAGCATGTAATGGGAGTACAGCTTTTGTCTTTATACTTTGTGTGCATTTTACATGTAGGAATTGTGTGATGTAAGTTTTCTGTAAATAACATGCAGTACCTTATTAAATGTAATTGCCAGAAAAGTTTAGTCACCGGCCTTGTCCTTTCAGCTTCATTCCTGCATGCGCACTGACTCCGTGAGTCGTCTGACAGAGCAAACCTCACGCGAGCGGTGCCGGGCCTCGTGCTGCGGGAGCCGCCGTCCGTGTGGGATGCCTGGCGCATGCGTGCGCAGCCAGGCCGCCCCTGCGGCAGGGCTCCGTGTCTGGCAGTGACGCAGCGCTGCCATCATCTCAGCTAGCTCAGGAGGCTCCGTGTCCGCCTAGGCAGGAGCAGAAAGAGTATAAATTGGAATGATTTAAAAGTAGAAAAAATGCGTTCTTGTTTTCAGTTAGCTGATCACATTGTCCTGCTCATTCACTGATGAACACTACAAGTTACCTTAGCTTGGATAGGATTTCACCTCCAGTTCTCTAACTGATGTTGAGACTTTGGTTAATGTGGGACTTGGGAGGGACTCCATTGCTTTTGGCTTCTGTCATATGGACATATATGGAGACCATGAGAGGGGGATGATTCGGCACGTGCTTTTCCCCTCCCAAGATCACGTATCTCGGCTTGGCTATTCCATGGGATAGCCGCACTGCTGCTCTGCAGGTGTTTGTGGTTGCCAGGTAAGTGCCAGGGGATATTTCCATGGCAAAGTCATCCCTATGGCATCCATAGCAGCTCCACTCTGAGTCGCTGAATGCCATAGAACTGATTAAGCAATTGCTGGAAGTGGTAACTATTATCTCCTCATTAAGCTGGAGAGAGAACCTCATTGGCATAACCTACGTTTCCCCTCAGCGGTACAGTATGCTTTTCTTAGGTTTGACAATTTGAGTCTTGTGAGGTGTCAGTATTCACTTTAAAGGTTTTATTTTTTTTTACCTAAAAAATAATTTCATCCTTTTAGTCACAAGATGGGTTCTGCAAAAGCTGAGGGCCACCAGCAAAATGCTGACACATTAGACCACTATGTATCTGTTCAGTACCTACGTTCTGCAAAGGAAAGAATTACACAGTTAAGAAATATTCTGCAGGATGATGAAATTATCTATTTTAACTTTGCTGTCTGACTAGGAGTTCAGGATGATTCAGAGGAAAACCAGCCAATACCATAGAGACAAATTTGTGTATTATTATTTCAAGTGAGAATGATTTCTTATTCCTATCTGCATCTCTCTGCGGATATACTTCATATAGCTTTTTAAAACCAGAATTTTCCCAGAAGCAAAGCATCCAGTAGAGTACATGGTCAGAAATAATTCATGAGACATTTTTATCTTTACAAACAATTCATAACATTTGTGACTTCATAATTTTGTTTGTTCCAATTTCTGTTGTCTGGGCTTTCATTTATTTCAGTGTTAGCTGGTTTATAAAGCTGCCAAGTTTCAGCTTGGCTCTGCACATAGACCTATTCATCATCTGTTTAGTATGTTTTTACCCCCTTAGTTTATTCTTCTACTCCTTAAAATCTCTAACCACTTTGCTTGTTGGTTGCCAAAGAGCCTCTGCGATGTGGATGTTTCCCTGTGATACAAATGGGGGTTTTATGGCCTGTCCCTATGAAGACATGAATGTGCTTCACCCATCTCAGTGAAACTGGTATCTGGCATTCTTAAATTTTCCAATAAAAGGTGCTATATAAATAACAGGCGCTGTTATTTGTGTACCTAACTCATTCACGTGTCTCCAGCAGTTGCTATGGTGCTGATCACAGCCTGCATTCCCAGGGAGCACGAGAGAAGCCACCTTGGGGTCCGGGACGCGCACTGCCAGCCTCTCGCTCCCGACGAGGACTTTGCGGGGAAGCTGGCTGCTGACAGGCTGCTCTCGCTGTGTGAAGTCGCGGTGGCTGTTGGAATAGTGCAGAGAAAGTATGAAAACTTGGGGAACCTTAAAATGTCAAACTCCACGTACTGCCTCCACGCAGGGCTGGTGCTACGAGGCACAGCGTGATTCTGCCTTAATGAAGAAACACTCCGACCTGCTGCCCTCGGGGCACAGACCCCATGCTGACACGGGCAAGCGGGGGAAACACGGGGACGGGTGCCAGCACCGGGCTGCTCCTTGCCCATACTGCCTACTTTTATCTTGCTGCTTGGCTTGATTTTGGCCCGTGCCCACCAGCCCTCCCCAGCTGGAAAGGAACCGCGCCAAGGACGGCGCTGGGGATGCAGCAGGGCGGTCCCGACTCCAGCGGCCCCCGCAGCCCCTGCTGGGCTGCAGCTCGGCCCCGCTTCACCTCAGCGCTGCAGGCGGCAAACGCAAACCTCTCCAGAAGGGCAGCAATGCCCTCTGGCCCCCGGAGCAGCCCCAAGGCCGAGCACGGGGCAGCACGGCTGTGCCAGGCTGTGCCACGGGCCTCGGGCCAAGCGTCCTGCCCTGCTTCGTTTCCTGGCAGAGCCCTGGCCCTGGCAGAGCTCTCTGGCTTTCAGATGGGAGGTGATCCAGGCAGGACCAGGGCGGCGGTGTCCCTCACGTCCGCTCTGAGGAACGGGGCATCAACACCTCCCTGGCGGGCCCAGTGTGACCAGGCAGGGCTCTCGCCTCCCCGGCACGTTCTGCTGTGGGTTCGACAGCTTTCGCTGGCGTGCCCGGTGCCAGCCCTTGCCTGATACAACCGCGGACCCGGGGTGAGCTCCAGAGGCTGAATCCCGCACAGCAGGACGCCGTGCTGGTTCGCATGGGCAGGACCCCAAGGACATGGGCTGGGCACCGTGTTCAGCTGTGCTCACTCATAAAGACTTGACGGTGCCAGATAAAAGAATTCAAATGTATCTGCAGGACCCCTAGACAGGGAGGAATTGGGGGATTTTTTTCCCTCTTAAGAAAAATGCTGGCAAGGAACACAGCCTCTGCAGATCAAGTACAAAGACAGAAACGGGGACAAAAAAAAATCCCTTGTTTCAAAGAGACAGCAGCAAAACAACCTTTTAAGTACAGGAAGTTTAAATACAATTTAGAAATCTTATAGAGTAAGTTAGAAAGAAATCAAAAGGTGTAACCTGCAGGGGTACCAAAAATGATAATGAATTTTGCTTAAAAAAAGAAAAAGAGGAAAAAAAAAAGAAATATTTTAACAAAATGTAATGGCAGAAAATTATAAGTCTAAATTGTTAACATAGCTTCTTAGTGAGGTCAACTGCATAATATACTGTACCTTAACCTCTTCCAGCAATTTTTAAACACCATGCAGCTTAAATAGACTACTTCTGAATTCAGTGGTATTTCTTCTGGGAGCTCTGAATGCAAATCAAGAGGTAATAGTGGAGGAAAATTAAAAGATGTGCTATTCTCATTTCATTTTTTGTACTGATAATAAGGAAAGCAGCATAGAGTGCGATATGGCAGTGAACCGCTATCTTGAATAGCTTTTCTTTCACTGTTAATCTGAAATGCATTACACCCTGCCTTTTCAAATAATCATAATGTTCTTTACTGTGTTCGGCATTAAAGTTTAGCGGGTGCAAGCAGCAGCTGTCACCAGAGGTCAATGTATTAGCAATCAAAGAAAATAATGACCAGATTAAAAAGTTGCCATTAACATTGCTAAACCAGAAACTTCTACAGGAGCCGATCTTCACTTCAGGCACAAACACCCGGTTGGGGTGCTTGATACGCGGGCTGGGGCCTGGGGAAGCTCTGCCTGCAGGGACGGGCGCCGCTCGCCTCCAGCCGCCCTCGCGAGGCCAGTGCTGGCTGAGGGCCTCTCCACGGCTACCAGCCCCTGCTCGCCCGTCCCCACGTCCCCGTGGAGAAACCTGGCACCTTGGTCACTGCACTGTCACCTGCGGGCGAGCTGCTGCCAGCCCTGCCGCGCAGACGGGGGCTGGGTCCCACAGAGGGGCATTTTCTTAATAGATTCATTATTAAAAAGTGGGGTTTTTTTGTTTCAATTCAAAATAATCTCAGAAAATGCCATGAGAACGCATACAGAATGTGTTATGATTGACGCAAATTGGAATATTTTTCTTGGAAACGCCATGTTAGTAAAAATGTGACACACAGGGGTACTGGTAAGAGGCTGACCTTTATTTCCTGGCCCTGGGCCACCGGGGTCAGAGTGACAAAGCGGAGCCTTTGTCACATGGCAGGGGTCAGCGAGATGTCTTTAATTCCCCCCACCTTTTTTTTTTTTTTTTACTTTCAAATGCAGATAAAGCAGGGTACCGATAAAAACAAAGACTGCAAATGAATATATCAATTAAAAAATACATATATATTACATGAGGGTAGCGAGGATGGAGGTGACAGCGGACACGCCGACACCTTAACAGACGACAACCCATTTCTTAATCAACTTCTGCCAATAATCACAAGCCATCCGCTCCCCATGGTTTCCTCATTATAGCACCACCTCTTGTGTTTTTAAATAGTTCTTTCTTCAGACGCTGCCCGTGCTGGCGAGCGAATCCGCTGGCTGTGCTTGCCGGCTCTTTGTGGCCTTTCGGGGGTTATTCCGCACATTATTCCCGCGCGGGAGTGCGGCCAGCGCATTGTGGCTGCGCTCAGATGAGAGCGCGCGGGAGCTGCGCGCGGCTTCCTTAGATGTCCCCCCTCTCGGCGGGGCTGACCCTCGAGGGCCGTCACACCGGCGGGTTGCTGCCTCGCTCCCGTTTGAAATCCAGCATTTTCTTCCGTTTGTAATTCCTGCCCTAATGTTTCCCCTGTTCTGGCTGCCTGCCGTACAACTCTTTTGTGATGCTCCCGATCACTTGTTAGAGGCTCGCGCCAGGCTTTTTCTTCCTCGCTCCTGTCACAACTAGCTGCTGTTTAGTCCAACAATACTAAATACAGCGTGTTCAGAGCTTTGGTCTTTTATATTTACCTTACTTCTTCCCTTTTTTTTGATCACCTGCTTTTAGAATACAGGCAAAGGCACTGAGATGATACAGGTAAACAGATTTATCAGAAATAATGACTCTTCTGAGGCAGTCTAATATCACAGCCATTTTATAGCCCTCTTTTGTCTCTAGACCCAAGAGAAAGAGATGTGATCTTCAATATATTGACTTGTTTCTAATGAATGTACTCTGAATTAAGCAAGCAGCAAAAAAAGAATTTAAGCTTGTAGTAAATCATTAAAAAGAGCTAATATTTTCTTTTTAGTTCAAACTGACTCTCTATCAATGATGGCCACAATTTCCAGGATGCCAGGAAAATTGCCAAGAAAGGCACATATACTAAACAGTTAGTCACTAATTTCCTAAAACACAGAGAAGAGCACTCTGCTTTAAACGAGCTGTTGACAGTTCTGCTATCGCCTCTTCCCGTGGTGGTGGATTTGCGCCTGCCTCTTCCAAGACTTAGGAAGACCAAGCAGTCCACTGGAAAAAGCAAAGCGGGAAATCAGTGACCTGTTGCTTTGGTGGAGGTTGCAGGAGGGTGGATTAAAAAACACAAAACGGGCACAACAACAAATTGAGTGTAACTCCAAAACAAGGAAAGCAGTGTTAATCTGTATTACATTATAGAGGAAGAAAGTACCAAGATTAGAATAGCAAATTAAGTCTGTTGGACTACATCATTTAATATAGAAAGGAGCACAAGAGCTATATATAAACATAATTAAAAGTATGAAGTAAAAGGTAGCTGAGCGCAGTAACTGGACTACAGCTAAGTGTAATGATCAGCTGGAAATTGTGGTGCCAGCAAAAGCTTAGTAAATCATTCTCATAAAACAATCAGGAAATATATTTCTTGATAATATATGACCATCTCACCATCTCCTTGTTAACAATATTGACATTTTTGCAGAAATTAAATACACTTTTTTTTTTTTTACACATATGCCAAAACAAAAGACAAACACAACGCACAGTTGTAACCTGTCAGGCCAGAAAATGATTGTGCACAAAGCAGGTATTTGATCCATGCGCAGGCTATACAAAAGTCATGTGGAAATGTACCTGCCTGTCACACGCACGCCCTCTCTGCCACACAAATAACTTTAAAATTCTTCTTATGTATTTCTAATTTTACATGATAAATGTACAATATAGATATATTCACAGATTACTCATTTTTCTAATACAAAAAGGAGATGAGAAAATAACAACAGAAAAAAAACCACGTGTGTGGGTTCAAANAATACAAAAAGGAGATGAGAAAATAACAGAAAAAAACCCACGTGTGTGGGTTCAAGGGATGTGTGATGGGTGCTAGAGGCTCTAAATTCCTTACTCCCCCATTCAAGTCACGAAGAATTGCTATTAAATAAAAGAACGCCAAAATTTATCTGCTGAATCAAATGTATCACAGCTCTGACCATGTGGGCCAACCCTTCCAGAGCTGGAATGAAATGAGAACGCACATGAGGCACATCTAAGGGCAGCAACTTGGGGTTTCCACCTCGGGACTTTCTGGAGCTCTCTGACTCCCTCCCCCAGAAGGTCGAACTGCAGCTCGGCCGGGCTGGCGTTACCCTCAGGCCTCCGTCCCTTGCGGACAAGAACGAAGGTGACAGCTGAGGTGTGGGATTGCAGCGTATCCAGGCATGCCTGCGTGAACTTTAATCTGGACGGCACAAGTGAAAATAGCCACGAAGGCGGGGACTTGAGAGCGGGCAGGCCACCTGCACACCCGTTCCAGACCGGGAATGGGATGGTGCAAACCATGTGAAATCCGTGCTGTCACAGCTTTCCTGCTATTCGTGCTCCAACTAGCTACACTGAAGCTAGTGAAAACTTGCCCTACACCCTCTATTGCAATGCATCTATATCCTTCCAAGAAAGGATCACCCTGCCACCTTGTTTTCTGGCCAACTTTCTAAGCTAGAAATGCACGCAGGGCACAGCACCTTGAGACGCAGAAGGAGTGTTTCAAGGAAATCTCCACACTAAGCCTGGCAGAGAGTCAAGCCAGTCTGGAAGCAGAGGTGAAAACTGCTGAGCTGCCTGTCCGCCCCGAGCCCACCATTTTGTGCACAACTGAAGCTGTCACGAGGCATCACCGCTGCCAGAAGAGCAGGTCTGTGCTCCTTCTCCCCACGGCAGCCCGGCTCCACTCACTGCTTTTCGCTGCTTTTCATGGGCACCAGTCTGTGCCCGGTGTCCTGGACTCGGATGCTGATCTGGTAGGAGAGGACGGGGCTGCAGCCGCCTCCAGTGGAAGCGGGATGGGAACGGATGGCCCTGCGAGTGCACAGGAAACCGGGCGCTCCGTGGCCAAAGGCAAGGAGGCCTCACTGCGCGCCCCGCGGGACAGCGAGACGCCAAGGGACCATTTATACAAACCCTACCGGCTTTGAAATTGAATTGAAAGTTGCTAGAGCTGCCTTCATCCCCAGCCGATTGTTGTGGCTTTACAGTAACTTTCGTTAGCTTTTAAACATTCCCTAATCCACATGAACTGAAGAAACCTCACTCAGGCCTGAGGTTAGGGTGAATTTCTCCAGAGCTAACTCAAATTTTCTCAGCTGTCTAGCAAAATTGAATTTTATGCCTCAAAGAGGAAGAAAAAGAAAACAGTGTCCTGTGCCGGGTCATTGTTTATATGCTATTGCAAAAACATTAGAAACTGCAGTTTCTGTTCTGTTCTTCTTAGCTAATTTGTTAGTTGTCATAATGGGAAAAAAAAAAAAACCCACTGGAAACACGAACTACAAAACCAAGAGGATGTGCTTGTTGTAACAGCTCCAGCTCCACGGCAGTGCCCCACGTAGCCTGGACGACGCAGGGCACTCGCAGCCTCCCCCTCGTTGCTCTGCTGCCCCAAGGAGGGCAGGGGGAGCTCGACACGGCCCTTGGTGCAGAGCTCTGCGCTCCTGCCCTGGAGGAGGATATATTAACGCCCCCTCCATCTATGTTTTATTTCAAGGACTACTGGGACAATCTATTTTTTTCTACAACCAGGCCTTTTAGAAGTTAGAAATGGTAAATCCTTGTTCTGGGTATACAGAAGTGTGGACAAAATGATCTTGGCAAGAAAGCTCTGAATGGAAGCACACTGCTCTCTGAAGCAAATACCTATGAATCATGTGATTTATTATTTAAATACATTTTAAAATCATTTGACTAATCGGCAATTTCCTCAGACAGGAAGGATAAGCATGTTAGTCACCGCATTTAAGAGACTAAACATGTGGCACCTCTCCTCCTCCAGAGCATGAGTCTCATGTGACTGAGTTTGGAATTAGCTCTTTATTTTACACTGCGGGCCTTTGGACTGCTTGTTTCTAGAGACTTCTCCAGGCTTCCCAGCATAGCAGTTCACAACAAACACTCTTAGCTCAGACAAAAATTGCCTGAAATTGCCTTACCCAGATGAAGCTGGACAAGTTGGCCTCGTTCAGGTCCCATTCAGCCCCTGTCCTGGCTTATTTCCTGGGACAGCTGAAGTGAAGTCACCAGCGCCTGCCTTCTGACTTAGCATCTTCAGGTATGTGTCAGACTCCTCTTTCAGATCTTGCCAAACTCTTACTCTTGTTTATTCTTATGGCACGCCAAAATAATGTGTTTTATTTATTCCCAGATACATGTGTTTCACTGTTTTAACTTTTTACTACCCCCTCTGTGCAAAAATAACATATCTGGAGTAAAAGCCTCCTATAATCATGAAAGGGCGGTGTTCGTTTCACCAGCAAAGTGTTCTTCACTGTGGCTCATCTCGATACCATCCATCTTCGCGATGCGCAATTAATGTATATGAGTAAGGGCGATGCTGCATACCTCTTCATGATTCACTGTGCTCCAACAGCCAATTTTTATATGATATTTATATAAAACACACACATAAAAGAGAATGGTATATATGCGCTAATGAGGTGATGGGATTCCCCGATGAGTGCAAAGCTGTGGAGCAGACACCGGCGAGCAAGCTGGGGAGCCTGGTGCCGTGCTGGGCAGCACCAGTGAGTCTGGCACGAAACTCGCACAAAAAGGAAAACCAAAATGCAGGGCCACAGCACATGCCGCGCCACAGCACACGCCGCGCTCGCCTCGAGCAGCGCCATCCCGCCAGCCCCAGGCTTTTGAGTCACTTCCTGCACGTGCGACCTGGACAAGTGTCCAGGTTTGCGGGGCGCCCTCTGCACCAGGAGCACCGCAGCAGCGCGGGGCCCCGGGGCAGCGCGGCCGCAGCGCGAGGGCGCTCGGGGCAGATGGTGCACGTGATCCTGCCACCCCACCCCGGTGGCACCAACAGTGGGGCGGGGGGTTGAAGAACGGCCACCCCCGGTCACTGTGGCTGTAATTTTTATTTAGGCCGTGACGCAGCGATGCGGGAGCAGGCGAGGGCTCCTTCCCAGCCGCGGCGGCGGGATGCTGCACTCCAACGCCTCGCTGGGCGCGCTGGGCGCCTGCCAGCTCCAGGGCCACTGGCCCAGGGGCCATCTCACAAGAGGGTGTCCCAGGGCAGGCTGAGAGACGCTGTCCTCCGTCCCTGCGGGGCAGCGCTGAGGACGGGCACCCCGGCTTGCACTGCACCCTCAAAACACGGCAGCTCGTTACCACCCACTACTGTTTTTAGTGCCGTTTTATTTGTCTTGAAAAGAAAACGCCGCTTCCCGGGCGAGCAGGGGAAGCCCCCGGCCGGTCCTGCCGCAGGGCGCCGCGCGGCCCCGGCTCCTGGCGCCCGTCCCGGGCCCTGGCGCGCGGGGTGGCG
>VWPW01015954.1:23228-113096 GCA_013389825.1 Crypturellus undulatus | reverse complement strand
AGTCGGGACTTGCCGGCGGAGCGGAGCGGCGCGGCGCGGCGCCGCGGGTGCCTGCAGCCGGGCGCCTCTCCCGGGAGCCGGCCGCCTCGCCGTCGCCCTCGTCCCAAGGGAAGTTTCGGCTCTGCTCGGTTTCACCTGCGCCTGCCGCCTTTTTACGTTGTTTCGGGCATGAAGAGCCTCAGGTTGCGCTCTACGCTGTGGCCCACCTCCCGCCCCTTTTTTTCGCGTGTGACCTGGCGACAACTTGCTCCTGTCTCGTCGCTTTTGCAGTTTTGCTTTCCCCGAGCCTCTTGCTGCCCGGCAGCCTGCCTTTTTCATGGTTTTTGTGAGCCACCCGCGTCCCCTCTTTGCAGCCAGCACTTATTCTGAGTTTTAGTGACGGAGCAGTTGGGAAAGCCGTGGATCACTCTGCTGCATAAATCCCAGAATTAGAAATAGTTGGAAAGCTCTGGATTAACTGGGTCGCTGCTTGGAAGTATCTTAGGTTTCTGTTGGGGGTATGAAGCTAAAGGCTTTGAGGACTCCGGCTTGAAATAGCAAGTCCCCAGGAGACCCCTTCTTTTCCCACCTGTAGCACGGTGAGTGTCGGGAGAGCCCGCAGGGACCGGCAGAGCTCGGGGACGCCGGTAAAACGCAGGCCGGGTCGCAGTGCCGGGACCCCGGGACCACGCTTGCTGCAAAAGGACCGGCTGCCCCAGCAGACCCGAACGCAGGGCTAGTTGCCCTGTCTTTCTTGCACAGCGTTGCATGTATTCCTTGCAAACATTACTGATAAGGCAAAATGTAAACGAAGTGAATAGTTTAATATTTTGCTGGGTAAAGTGTTCACCATTTAAAGGAAAGTGTTTAAAACCCCTTGGTCTCCAGCATTGATACAACGTAGTGTGAAAATAAAATAGTTCCTCTCCTGAAGTACCCAGATTACTTAGGCTTGAGCACCTGTGCTATAGCATTGCTGCCTATATAAATTCAAATAAAAGCAGAATGGAAGTTCTCCAAAATCCTTGTGTTCAGACAGAGGATGTGGCTTGTGTTCAAGTAAGGCGGGCAGAACATAGCTTGGAGTCTCACTGTCTCTAGCACTGCCCTTATGTCAGATTTAGAAAGTTAGGAAACAATTTTAACTTCCTGAGAGATTGGCAGAGATTAGAGGATGTTTAGTTTGAAGGTATTCATGGAATTTGTATCGTATCCACTTATGCTTTGTGATAAGATTAAGAGATCTTTACTAAAAAAAGACTTTCTGCAGTAGCTCCCATAGCTTGATATCCTTGTCGCGTTTCTGGTTAGAAAAGGCAATATTTAATCACATTAAAAATAAATAAATATGCTACTGCAGGACTCTAGTTTGAAATCTTCAAGGACTGTAGGCCATATCGGAATACAACGGATGATTTGGATCTAGAAATGGTTGGTCAAAGATCTTGAAAGCAAATGAACTGTTTTGCCAAATAAGGAAACTTGGCAAATTCTATTGTGTATTTTAAGATAGCACAAGTGTAGTGTGCTACTACTTTATTGGCAATATGTTGGCAGAATGCCTTCCTCAAGGAAGCACCGAATCCTGCTTCATAGAGTCATCCAGGGAAGTGAAAGGAGCGAGTACACGTGAAAGTGCACAAGATGAGCAATGCAAGTTTTAGTTTTACAGGTAGGCGCTTGGGAAACCTGAGTTGCAGCTGCTTTACAATCCTTTTGAGGCAATTCTTGCCTCCTGCTTTGCGATTTGTGTGCGGGAAGGAAGGAACCCCCTGGTTTGCAGCCTTCCTTATGCCCGCCAAGCTTGCCAGGGCACTGAGCTTTTATCACTGTGTTGAGCTGAGCTTGCTGTGACGCTGGATAGCAGAGTGCTGGGGGGACTCGGCAGAGTAAATGCTACCAAACAACTCCTAGATCTTTTTCCTTCTGGTGCGAAAGGAACAGCTTCTAACGCCCAGTAGAAATGAGTTATGAGGAGAAAATTCTGCGTAGAATGAATTATGGTTATGAGCTCATGTCAACCATTAGAAATAAAATGAAAGAAGGAAATTCTTTATCTTCCTAAGATCCTATATAGTTAATTGAAATATACAGCAAATTGAGTTACTTCTTCAAATATTCATCAGTCGCAGTTACTGAAATGCCACATTTTTATTTCCTAATTAACAAAAACAGTTGATGCAGTGTTCCTTAATGCTAAGCTACCGTAACAATTAAGAATGCAAAATTGTGTTACTAGGGAATGATAGGACTGATTATAAACTTTCAGGACACTGTATTTGTCCTATTAGAGAGCTGCTGTAATGGCTCTATTCAAGCCCCAGCCAAGCAACCCTGTGACACAGCACTTGTCTCCTGACTATGCAAATCTAAAATGTGTTGCAGGCTGATGGAAAAATGCACTTGTTTTGGATTGAAGTACAAGAATAATAAGTTTAATGAAATACAAGATTCTTTTCTTAACTCTTGGTGTATCTTTTAAAACACAGTGACAAGTTAATAGCTATGTATGTAGTTGTCATATGCAGTAGTTACTCTAAACAGTTGTTTTCTCAAGCATAACAGAGGGATTGATCTGCCTAATTGAGGATTAACTACCTCGCATCCAAAAACAAGGAATAATATTTAAACAGGTCTGTTCTGTCATCTAGAAGAGAAAGACTGTATGTCTACTTCAGGCTGTCATTAATTACAGCTATCTGTGTAAAGAGTATGCTGTGTAAATCTCAACTTTCTCTGGAAAAAAACAAATCCTGAAAAATCTAGGTTAAACCACGAGTCATCCTTTAAAATATATTTCTTAATTGTATACCAGGGACCATAGCATCTCCAAGTGATTGATTCTTGGCGATAAATTGGAACCTTCTGCAAGTACTTGTGTACTTGGCGCTCCACTGCGATTGCATGTGTGTGAGTGAGTGCTCAGACAGCAGGGAGGCCACAACAGGAAGGTCCTCACTTGTATTTAGTAAGCCTCTTGTGCATATATTGTACTGTATTAGTAAATGTTAAGGTCAGTTTTCTGTGAGATGTTAGTATAGCATCCTGTTCTATGTTTGCATAACTTCCAGAAGCCAAATCATTCACTTGGTTGTATGGATAATTTGGTTCTTGGTGAATGGTGAATTCCTGGATGAATTATAATTAAAAAAAAAACCTGACAGCACTTCAGAACATTTGAATCCAGATAGTAAAGGCCAGGAATGTTTGTTTCTGATTTATTTTTCTTTTTCCTTGGTCTTTGGTTCCTTCTGCCATCTCCAATTGCAACTGTCTGTCACCAGCAGTTCCCACTTTCCTGTCTAGTCGCAGTGCGTACGCTTCCATCTGTGAGGAACATGGCTCACGTGAGTCATTCTGCTGCCAGTATTGACTGGAGCACTAAGACTTGCAGGGGTTTGGACCTCAGTTAGGAGGACTCTGACTTTGGAAGTTTGCCTGTTTCGTTTGTTGATGGTGTCACCTGTGGTTGAGGCGCTGCGTCCGCAGCGTTACCTTGGAGTAACTGCTCCAAGGAGGCACAAATGGGCTTTCCTTTCTGAAGACCAGGTAGTTAAGCAGCAGAACATTAAAACTGCCATCATTATGCTCCTGATTTTCAGGGCCAGCCAATTTCCTTTTTCTTGAGCTCTCTTTAAAGAAAAATGTGTGCAGGGCGGTATAAATGATGACTCTGGTCTTAAATGGATACATAAAAGATGATGGGAAGTCTAATGACAAAGTTGAAACGAGAATAAAAGGTCAGAGGAAGGGGTTAGGCACTTGTATCATGGAAGAAGCTGGGAGAGGCTACTAGAAGAATAGATCTTATATCATGTCACATGGATATATCTTATCCCAACTTGTAAACCTGGGAAAGGAGAATATTTGTGCCCTCAGAAATAGCCCTTGTGAAGTGTTTTGTCAGTCAGATGTAGGTTCAAAGCTTCTTCTCTCAAAAAGGTGATGCCTTCAATAAACATGTCAAAGGGTTCGTGGTCTTGTCTGCTGTTGCCTGTAGTGTTAAGCAGGCAATTTGTAGAAAAAGGCTCTATGTTTCTCATGAGGTATCTAAAAACTTATTTTTATATCTTTTTCTCACATTTGGAGAACAGCTGCAACCAAGTGATGGTAGAAGTTTCTAGTCCAGTGATATCTCAAAATTTTAATTAAATTAGCTACATGTTCAGCAAAGTCGGGGAGAAAGTTATATTTTTATTTGTTAGTCCACAGCAGAGACCAGGATAAATCTTTTTTTCTAGCAGGTAACGCTAGGCATATTGCAGATGGTCCAAGTTTAGGGATACCATCTTGAAAAGCCTCCTAACACCCACTTTAATTGGATTCTCTAGCTTCAGCAGTGCAGTTGGAGGTGTAATTTTCACCACCACACCAAAATCTGTGTGCCTGTTTAGTTTTATTTAAACCAGTCCTTGTTTCAGTTTATGCTAATAATTTTACTTGCATTAATTGCATGTACAGTAATTTTTGCTGGTAAGTAAAACCAGCCTGTCTAAGCTGGTGCCAGTTTGTAGCTATGAGCCTTGAGCAATCCAGCAGAAAAGTTGTGGAAAGTTCTGCAGGATCCCACATGTTCTGCAATCCTGCTAAGATTTTAAAGCTTTTTGATCTTATACCACTGTAAGGAAACCCCAAATTAGGCATTTAGGTGACAACATTTCTGAAAATTTGCTACAGGCATTAGCTCTATCACTTTGAAATCTGTGAGAAGGACGTTCTGTTCCTCTGGCAGCAAATATGGAACGATCTCTTAAAACTGCCGAATCCAGTCTTGGCACATGCTGCAAAATCTCACATATTGTTACCAAGATAAATTACTCTGTGCTTACACTTTGTTATAACATGCAAACAGAACTGAGTCATTCGGAAAAAGACCTCTGCTGCGGCCAGGTTTTTCCACATCCTCGCGCGAGGCCCCGGGGCGTGCGGGGGGCGGCTGCCGGGCAGCTCGCGGCCCCGCGCTCCAGCCGGCCGCATGCCCGGGATTCCTGCGCTCCCGTGCAGCGGCAGCCGGCCTGGTGTGTTCCCCGGCTCTCCGCGTGCTCCCCTTGGGGAGCTCAGGGACACGCTAGCGCTTTGCAGTGCTGCTCACGAGGTGCTCGGGAAGCGTCGGTGCAACTGCTAACAGATTGTGCAAATTATGTCAGTGTTTCACTGCAATGTGACTTCTTAGGCCTTCTTTTACCCCTTATGTAGTATATTTCATATGTTTCTTAATGTAGTATTTTTATTGCAACAGGTTCTTGCTTTGGGGTGTCTAAACGTAAGCTAAAATGTTTGAAAAGCTCATGGAACACATGTATTAATTAAAGCTTTTCTCTTCACAGATTTTGCTGTGGTATATTTTGTCATTATGAGATGTCGTCTACCAGTGCTTCATTTGTGCAAATTAGATTTGATGACTTGCAGTTTTTTGAAAACTGCGGCGGAGGAAGTTTTGGCAGTGTCTATCGAGCCCGATGGATTTCTCAGGACAAGGAGGTGGCGGTAAAAAAGCTGCTCAAAATAGAAAAAGAGGTAAGAGCTTACTAATAATTTGTGTGCTGTAAAAGGAAGGACATAAATAGTTTTCTGATGTTTTCCATTCTCTAGCTAATTGATTCAGCCTACCATGTATTTTTGTTTGTTTAACTACGAAAATCTGTAACCAAATGTTGTTACAGTAAAGCAGTAAAGACATGCTGAGTGGCTCTGTTTTGTGTTTCTCCCTTCTAAAAGGTTACTGCTTTCCTGTTTCTTTACCATCCTCTTCCTCCTCCTTTTTTGTGTAGCAGCTCCTCTCCATAATGAATCCCGAGGAGTAGCCATGGAGCTAGGAGTTTCCCTTTGAAACCATTGGGCATGTTGCTAAATAGGAGCATGAAGTGTTTGCTCTCTTTACATTTCTCTTTACATTGTTACATCTAGTCTGTCGAGTCCTGTGGTTCGTATCCCTGTGTTTATTATAGGCTCGGCGTGTTCTGGTAGGCTGGGTTTCATCCTCGCCCGCTGCAGGAGTTTTTGATCTGGGGTTCCAGCAGCTCTTGAGTCAGTCACAGTTCCACTTTCGCTCGGTGTCATCTTGCAGTGAGGTTTCAGACCAACCATTCAACCAATCGTCTTTTCTAGTGGCTTCCTATATGCCTGGTAAGATAGATGGGTCCCGCAGGAATGCTGTGGGAACAGGCAGAATCAGTGTTTACTCAAACAGCCATAAGACGTTTATCTAGAAAAGCTCTTGACCCCCAGCTTTGCAGAGTCCCAGCAGAGATGCAGCGTCCTCAAGACCAATCCGTGTGCTGATCACCACAGCAACTCAGCAGCGAGGACACACTTGTGTAGCAATGGACTCCGCAGTTTCTGGACCACTGCATCTTTGTGAAAGAATGTTGACAAACTGGAAGGACAACAGAAGTACATGTTCCTTTTGTACAATATCCTAAAAAACATCCTAGGAATATAGTTACAAGCTGAAAGGCAGCAAAAAAAATCTAAGGATAATATGCTTAAAAAGTATTTGGACACCAAGTTTTTTTGCTGTTGTAGCATCTGAGGGAGTACGATTAAGTGCATCATGCTTAGTGATGTGTTTTTAATTACAATTAAGTAAGTTGCTGTCTAAAAACATGTGGAAAGTTCTTGTGTTGCCTATTGAGGGTGATGGAAGATGTGCACATTGGGGCCAGGGTCAGTTTGAGCGCTGGGGAAATTGATGCTGGGTTGTTGGTGAAGAGCTGGCTGGGTTGTTTTTGAAAGCATGTGGACAAACTGGAGGGGCGGCACCGCTGGGATTCGCAGAACACGCTCCAGGAGGAGAGGGTATGATGTGCAAGACAGTCAATAGAAGGAAACCTGTTTCTTCCTGTACAGAATTGTTCATTTTCAACCAAACTGGTCTTCATTTGCGTTTTAAGAAGGTGGGTTGTAGCGGGGAACTGCTTCGTATGGGCACCTTCTCCTCAAAATTTTCTGGGAAGGCAGCATAGAGGCACGTGGTAGTGTCTTCAGCGAGACTAGCAAGCTTTGCCAGAACTTGTCTATCAGATGAGACAAGTATGAATCAAAATATAATGAATAAAAATTAATATAAGCTTGTTTACAAACATTGCATTTTCATATGGGAGAATACTGGCCTCGTTTGATCTAATATTATCTAATTATTATTGAAATAATGTTTGGGATCTGAAGCCAGACAAATTAGAATGGGAAATAAAACACAAATTATAAGGAGTGAGAATGAGTAACGCTTGGAACAGACTACAGAGGGAAGGACTGAAGATGGAGAATCTGTTCCATCTCTTCCTATCTTCACTCCGAGATGAGACGTCTTCTTGGACCATTGAGTTGTTGAGCTCAGCAGAGCAGCTTGCTGAAATATAATGGCTTGTGATTTATTGGAGGTCGGCCTAAATGGCCCAAAGGTCTTTTCTGACCTTAATGGCTGTAAGTCTGTTTACATATGCAGTATGCAGCATGTTTGTGGTTTATCTATAATGATGACAGTAACAAATGTTTTTGACTTAACTGTCCATACAGTCGTGGTGAGTCAATGACTTTTCTGATAGCAATAGAAAAATAACTTGCTGTAACTCTATATGCCCATGTTTAGTAGATATTTGGACAGTTTGCATTTAGTCCAGAAAACTGATTATTACCCCTTCAGATCTCTTTGAAAGGAAGTGTCCCTTTTAACTCCATGACTGATAATCTTTTTTTTTTCTGTTAACTGCTGCCAGTAACCCAAAACATTGATTAAAGTGAAAACGAGAGCTGGTAGAAGCTCCCTCGTAGGAATTTCATGCTAGCCGATTCCAAAGGCACAAGCCAAGTCAATGAGCTGTAGCATTATTCTGCAAATGCATTTTTTTCTGAGATTCATTTTATTAAGCAAACAAAAATATCTCGATGGTTTGTTCTAGCCAAGTGGGTATGTTCTGACACGTAAAATGGAACAATCCTTGTTCTGGCAAAGAGCAGCATATCATACTGAAAGATACACTCAAAATTTTTTTGAAAGGGTATATCCCAGCCAGCTTTCTTCAAGCGATCTTCAAAGTGTGATGGATAGGAAGACTTCTGCAAGACATTAACTTTTATCGAGGGGCAGTAAAATGTGACTGTGTAGGAGGAGGTGTGTGCTTATGTGAATGAGTACAGCTAAACAGGTGCATTGAGAAGAACAACTATTCTGCACGGCCTTGATTAGAAGTTCAGATGTGGAACTCTGGGCAAGATTTTTACTTAAGCAAGTCATATGAATGTGTCGAGTGATTAAGGAAAGGCAGAAGCAAAATTAAAGGCAGCTTTGTCATCTAGTCTAAGCATGTTGGTAATTTGTTTGTAAGGAACAAGGGAAGTTGTCTGATATTTTTGTGCATGATTTGTGTGAATGATTGGATAGGCGCATAATTTGTCTGCCACTGAAACAGATGGGAGAGATTGGGTCCAGAGGCCCTGCCTGGGACCTGCTGGCGATTCTGCTGACCCCACTCACTGGAGCAGGCAGCCCCCGGGACGCGGTGGTGGAGCCTGCTGTTCTAGACCTTGTCCCGTTACCTTTCTCATGGAGTAGCGTCTGTCCCTTTCAGTGATCGGTACGAGTCTGAAGCCCGTGTTATTGTCATTGCTCTTGAAGGATGGACTTTTGATAGCTGTTTCTCAGCAGCTGGTGTCTGATCAAGAGTATGGTGGTTCTTGCAGTTAATTGCTGGTAGTATTTTGCCTGAATTTTTAATTTTATTTTAATATCAGTGCTCTTTAGTAGCAGTCCTGTGATACATGGACTGTTTCTTTGCTCTTGATGGACAGCAGCAATGGATCTAATTTATTTACTTTAGCTCTTAAAACCACCATACCTTTGTACAGGATCATTTAGTTTATGCATTAAAGCTATTCTGCAATTCCTTTCAAGCACTACTGGTGGTTTGTGCAAACTGCAACTCAGTAGTGGAGGGGAGTGGAGGAAAGCCAGTGAAATGTAAGCAGAAACTTATTGGAAAGTACTTCTAATAAACCAACAGCCACTTGTGACTAAAAATGTTGAATACTATTAACTGCGCATGGTCTGTGCAGTCATGTCTGCAGAATGTGCCTGAGTTTTTATGAGACAGGAACAGAACATGTTTCTGCTGGTTTTGGTGCTATATTGGTGGAGGTCTGGCTGCCATGGAAATTAAATTCGTACCATCAGGTTTTCTGGCATGTGCTATTAATGCAGTAAGCTTTAGGGAGTTGTTAAACTGTTTTGTAAAACTTCTCATATGGAAAATAGTACAGCTTGCCCTTGTTTTTCTTTTGTGATCTGCTTTGGGCGGGGAGTGCCAGAGCTGACACAGGTAGTCCTGTCCGTAGCTTCCAAAGTGGTGGAGTTAACTCGGTCACATGCGTGTGCCCGGGCTTGCCTCACTCGTGCGCTAGTCTTAAACACGTGTGCGGGAATTTGGATGTGGGTCACAGGAGAAAGGACCGGGAATGACTTTCAAGAGTAATGAGGGAAAAACAACATGGCAGAATAAAGCACAGCAAACCAAACCGAAATTGATACTTAACTTAGGGCTAAAAATAGATGATGTTCTCTTTGCTTGCAGTTTATAGCTATTAAGGGTGCTTAGGTGCCAGCCTTGAATGACTCTCTGTTCTGGGAACCAGCCATAATGAAGGGGAATTTTGTTGCTGTTTTATTAGGTCTTTCTAGGAGCTTCTACACTCTTTCCCCTTTCATTTCTGAATCAGCAAGTATTTAAAGTGCAAGATAATCTCTATCAGGAACCGTCTACGTGTGCTTGATTCTGACTTGGAGCAGAGGGAGGGACAAGCCTAGTGTTTCTCAACTTGTCATCCTTTAGTACATGTAGTTTGCTAGTGGATTGTGAAAGATGGTTGTGAGCATGTGCTATCTAACGATACATAACGTGCGCAGATCTGAATATATGAACTTTGCAAAGGGAGCTGCACCTGTATTGAAAATAATAAAGCCTTTTTTTTATAATCAATATCTGTAGACTTCGTGATCTCATGAGAACACTTCCAGAGCCATGTTTATTGTAAGAAATATTGATGAATCTGGTTAACAACTGTAAGGAAAAAAAAACCCGCTGTATTTATTATGCCAAAGATGTGTCTTAAAGTGTCTTTTGGTTTAGTTTTTCAGTGAGGATATTTCAAGTTTTTAGTTTGTTTGCTTTTCATATTTTGATTTAAAAAAAAAAAAAGGAGGGGGGCACTTTTCAGGTGCTCACTGGAGGGAACTTGATACTATTGCCAGTCTGTGGCAGTTACAAAAATGGGGCTGAATGCTCAGAGTGCTCGACCTCAGAATGGGGCTGAATGCATGCTATATCTCACAAAGTAAGTTGTTGTGGGTAGGACAGAGATTTCTACAACAAATCCGTGACTGGCCCTGCTTCTGAGGTTACCCTTCTCTTGGGTAATCTCACTTTCCTCAGGGTTTCTGTTTGAGGACTTTGTTTTGAAAATTGCTGTTATGTTTTTGGATGATTTGAAAATCTCTGCATTAGGAGATTTCCTTAGCAGATGTATGGGGTATGACTGTGTGCTGAGTCTCAAGTGGAATTTGTGTTGCAACCAAAATGATATCAAAACTGCATTGGTATTTGGGAGATACCAGTCTAATGAAAGATACTATAGTGCTGCCGGAGTAAATTCATTCTTGGGAAACACACACTTTGTTTTCATTTTATCTGCATTAAAGAGACTTAGACTTTGTTCCTCTGTGCCTCAGTACTCCCCAAGACTGTCTCAAAAACAAAATCACCCAGGCACAGAAACACATTTGTCTGTATTTTGCTGTAGTGGATTATTTACTTGTGTACTCAATGTATTTATACGAAGTCTTTCATTAGATGAGTAATGTCTTTGAAAGTTGCTTCATGTAAATAATGAACATTTGTAGTGCAAGTTGTATAGTGTACTGAGATGTTTTAGACTGGCTTGGTTTGAGGTCCTCACTGGTTTGTATATACACTCCTAATTCTTTCAAATCAAGCAGATTTGGGCTTAATTTGATTGAGGAGCCAACTTCAATGAAGCTGGCATGTCGGGGCGCAGCCTGGCAGTCTGTGGCTTCAGAAGTTATTTTGGGTCAGTTGGGACGTAGTGACCGTCAGTGTTGTCATCTTAGCTTGTAATAAATGCAGAGCAGTTTCACAAGTGCTAGTGAATATTGCTGTAGTCATCTTCAAGAAGTTATCCTACCCCTTTTTTATGAGCTAAGACACCAGATTTTGTGCTGAAGTCGTAAAGGTTAAGAGCACATTTCCTTCTCTGATTGGGGAACAGCTGTGAGCAGTAACTTCATAAACAAACTTAATAAACAAGTAAATTACTAAAGTGCCATGTGCCAGGTTTTGTCTGTTGCATCTCTTCTCTGTAGTCTTTTAACTGTGTGTGATTCCCAGTAACAGAGGGTACAAACACAGTGCTTTCTGGATTTGTTTTTTTTCTTCTCAAGTACGAATTGCCCCGACTGTGCCAGAGTAAAGCAGGGTGCCCTAGGAGTGCTGCCAGGCGCTGCCGTAACTTGGTTGATGCAGGAGCACTTTACTGCTTAAACTCAATTATATTTGCTTTTTCAGAATGTGCAACATCTGTAGATGAACAAACCTTAACACTGGCTTTATACAAGTTAGGCGGACATGTGGTTTAAAAGAGGGAGAAAATCCATCCAAAATTATTTGAAAAATACTCTATTTATTCCACTACCCACAAAATTCAGCCCAGTTGTTATGATATTTTATATATTCTTCTGTTTCATATTTAATTTGTGTTATATATCATCTTAAATTTATCCTGTCATTCTGCTACAAGCTTTTGGTTGACAGTGCGTTGCTGGAATTGCTATTGATGCTCAGCCACGGTTTTATTTTTCTTTGCTTTATATATACATATATATACACACACACATATATGCACATACATGTATATAAAAGATTTATCTCTTCTTTTTCTTTCTTCTTTTTGCATGGGCTCAGATGCCAGATACTATTTGTGGTTTGGAGGCAAGGCTGCAGTGCTCGTTTTTCCATGCCAAAACCCTTGACATCAACTTGCAGCCCTTTTATTTCCCCTCCCACGACATTCAGTGACCCTGAGCTTCTGTAGAAGTGATCAGCAGGAAATTGTATTTTTGGATGTTTAAGCTGTCCTCAAGCTTCACTGGAGAAGTCCCAGAGATATAAATGAGCTCCCTTTCTCAAAGCATTATTTTGGGCTCTTTGCAGACTCCTGCAGTTGGGAGTCAGTTGAAGTTAGCTTCATCTCTACAACTATATAACTCTCTCTAGTTTTTAAAGAAAAGTTAAATTAACAAAATGCTACTATGGTTCTAATAGTTTGTAATATAGCCATAAGATTTGGATACATAGCTACTTGTTTGAGAAGACTCTGTTATTGAAAGAGGTCTGGAAAGAAAGCTAGAGAACACTGTGTTGTATATAAGCTTACTTCTTATTTTTCTATATTACACTAGCCAGTAAAATTTAGACTAGAAATCAGTTTAGCAGCTGGAGAAAAAGCTCAGCGCTCAGACATATAGCAGGGCCCATGACCTAACAAGGTACCAAACATCATGTACTAAATTTCTGTTCACAAGTTTTTAGCTTATAGCCAGCATGAGTTAGCACCTGCGAGATTAAAATTTCCTTCACTGCAGTGTAAATGAATTGTATTTTACCTCTGCTAAGAGCTGAGAGCACCTCGGCACAGGAGGGTGCTGGGTCGGGTGCTGCGTGGCAGGTGGGATGCAGCGGGAGCTGCAGAGCACACATCAAGCAGTGGCATCTGCCTCGTGTCCCTGCACTTGCAGGGACAGAGGTGCTGGTCTAAGTGCACGTTAGCAGCATGGAAGCTTGTTCCTGTTAAGGTCTGAGGGGGTTTTAGAATAACTTACACACAGTATTGTATGTGCAATGGCAGATTGGTGTTTTTGATAGTCACACAGTTCTTATTCAGCTATGTAGATATGTTGTTTGAATCCAGTAGCAGGTGTAGCTTGTTATAGCTTGAATGCTCTAGGAAATTTAAGGGCATGTGATGCTGTTTGCATGATCTGAGTCTTGGGCTGTGTGTCCCTTGAGAGCAGAGGCTCTTTTCCGTTCTGTGTATTTGGGTTGGGCACAGGGAGCCACAGTCTTTGGTACCTGCCGTGTACATCACAGCTACGGGATTTTGAATCTTAATAGAGCAGTAAAAACTGCCCTCCTTTTCCTGCTTTTCTCTTTATTTTTTTGGCCAGCTGCATGTGAGCTGTTTGAGGATCTGGGTCACAAGACTTTACTGAAAACAAAAGTGAAAAGAGAGCATCTGTTCCAAAGCCGAGGGATGCACCAAAATCAATTTGTTTTTGATCGTCAGTTATGCGATTGAGACTGTGAAGGTTATTTCACATTTACCTACTGCCACTTATTAAGGTGTTGATAGAGAAAGTTTCTTTTTTAAGAGGGCTATGTAAACAGTTATAAAGAAATATTCAGAGCTGTTTATGTTAGCTGGAGGCTGCGGAACAGCCCGGAGAGCAGCCTCTCAGTTAACTCTTGTTAATGCCCTGCGATGGTTCGGCCAGTGAAGGCAAATGAGGAGCTGCTCCTCTGATCCAGCTGCCTGCAGGCTGCCGCGGTTGTCTTTTTAACATCTTTAACAGTTTAAGAAATGAGGAATCTTATTTGTGAACACACATTTATTTATTAGACTGAGATTCAGTAAATTGTGCTGTATCATTTGCTCTTTAAAGGAGCAGTAGCCACTGGGGAGCTGGGTAATGAAGCATGCAGGCTGGGCACATACCTGCTTTTAATAAAAAATAATTTAAAAGGTTTTGCACAAATCATTAGCTGTCAGAAACAGAGTATGAGTGGTTGTTGATCTGCAAACTTATTAAAAGTATCTAGCTGCTGCACCCTTTAGTAAGTATTTGTCATTTTTCCAATAGAATAGGTTTTTCTGTTTTTTGGGAGAAACACAGAAGCAAATGAAATGGAATGTTGGTTGCATGCAGTGAGAGGGAAATAAAGCGCAGAAGATATTTGATATCTAATCGTATAATGCCCTTTATTTTAGTAATGCTAGATATGTTTGAGACAGTCCTAGAAAAGAAAGATACTTGGGGCTTATAAATTCCAATTCATGTTTTTGATAAACCAAGGGAGGGACTCCACTGTGATCTGGAGATATGAGTGTCTGTGTATGCCAAGATGCTGAGTGCCATATGAGTGCTTAGCAGAAGTCAGATAAAATCCAGAGTTGTTGAATTGCTCTTCCTTTTGGATGCTTTCTTGCAAAGACCTTGTTCAAGAGTTTGAGAGGGCACAAAAGAGAAGTACTAGGTCCAGAACTCCACTTATTGTATCTGCAGACTTTGGACTTCAGCCTTTAGCTTTTGGTTTCTCGCTTGTTCACTTATTTGTGCCAAAGTCTTTATTGTAAGTTTTCTCTCCAAGCCATTCTACTCTCCATCTTGTGAAGACATTGGCTCTAAATTGGGTACTAGCACTGTATCCCAAGATTACTCTGTTTCCACTGCGAGCTGCTTCCCTGTTAAGGCTGTAATTCTAGATGGAGTACTGTGATTTTTCACTAACTGGGAAGCAGGCTCAGTCCTGCCGGGGCAGACAAGCATGCTGTTGTTACTCAATAAATTTGAAATTTGCAGTATGAAACCTCCTGCCTTTTTATTATTGTGTTCTGCAGTATCTTGTGGAAAGGGAGAGATTCCTTGTTCTTTCCAGGCCGTTACTGAGATGAACATTCAGTAATAGCACTCACAGCGTGCTTGGCTCAAGAAATTCTTTCGGAGTAAGTGACACTTGATTCTCTAACAACATTGGCATCGGCTGTTAGCAATAGTGACATGTTCTTTGCCTTGAAGCTGTGACCCAAGTTCCCTTTTTGGGAAAGAAAGCCTGCAGACCCTTTCAAAGATGAGGACAGTTGCTTTGTTTGTCTTTTATAAAATCTGTGTTTCTGTCTTCTTGCTTGGTCAGTGTTTAGAACCATTAAAAAAAAAAAAGGTAAACATTATAGGGTGGCCAAGATCCTGCAGATAGAGCTGCTTTATAATTATATATTTGACCACAACAGTAGAAAGATGAGAGTCCTTTTTCTTTATGTACCATATTTCAGTTTTCTGTTAGGTTTAAATTGGCATTTTGGACTATGTTCACTGGAGCCACTGAAGAGCTTATCAGAAAAGGAAGGAAACAGAGGGAGGGAAAGAAAGATAGATTTCCAAATGACAACCTTTTCAATAGTCCAAGTTCAATCCCTAAAACAAAAAGTGGAATCTTTTTTTTTTCTAAATAATGTGCTCTACAGTCTCACCTCTCATCTTGAGAAACATGAAAGAGCAAGTAAAAGAGATGACCCAAATCACAGAGTTCCTTTGAAAGAAGAAATTCAGCTGTTTTGAACACTTACAATCAAAGGAAGTGGTTTCCCTAATTACATGAACTATGTGAAGGCTCTCAGAATAGCTCTTCCACCCCAGGATTCCTTGCACTTTAGAAGTTTGCATAAAAGCTCACATGGAGAATCAGATGCAAAGTGTTTGATTCAAATTTTATTAGGCAGAAGTGAGCATACATTCATAGCTCTAGGTTTGACAGCTGCTTGGGTTTGGACCGCAGTCCTGATTTTGATGGGTTTCAGTCCTGTAGTTTAAAATCTTTTACTCTTCAGTTTCTCTGGGGAGACTCCCCTTTCAGGAGAAGAGTAGGAATGGAAAAAATGGAGAGAGGAGAAAGGGATCCCTTTGTAAGCTTTCAGCTGAGGATTCTTACCTTAATTAGAGTATTCATCGTTGTGAAAATGCATCTCTGTGCACAGCTCTCAAAAGCGTGACGAATAATAGTTCCTCTCATTTTAGAGAAACTATTTTAAAATATTTATTTTGAAGAATTAGGATCTGAACTCTACAATATTAATGTAATTCTAGCATCACTGTTTAATTCAACGCATAAAAATATGAGTTCAATAGTGTGTTTGAACAGATAGGCTGTTCAGAAAATTCCATCTGAGCTTACACTCTCTCTATATACACAGTAATAAAGGTACATTAGTAAATGAAGCAATGAGTACATATCAAAAAATGCAGGAGGTCAGGAGGTTTCTAAAGGCTTAAAATCTCTCCTTCTCAAGATTTCCTATCCAGAAAAAAAAGTGTTTTTTCTTTTTGTTTTTTTTTTTTCTGTTTGTTTTAAATATGGCTTGAGAATAGCAGGTGAGAATTTGACAAACGTAGGTACCTGAAGTTAGGTGCATAGTTGATCCAAATAGAAAATTTACTTTTAATAAAATTCCAAATTTTAGCAAAGTAGAATATAATTTCTTTTTTTTCCCCTCCCTCCTTCCCTCCCTACCTCAGTCCTTCCCTCCTTCCCTCTCTCTCTCTCAAATCTATTTCTCAGACGGTTTTATTACTTAAAAAAAAAAAGATCAGTGAAGCTTATACGTATCCATCACAAAATTGTCTGTTCTCTAAATGTTAAAGATAGGTATTTAATCTTTACCTAGCTAAGTCTTAAAAATGTTATTTTCTTTCCAAACAGTCTCTGAAACTTGCAACACAATACTGACTCTGAACACAGTACAAACCATTCCTTAAGGAATTAACAAGTCAGTGAAATGAGTGAATTATAATGAATAATGCTTGCAAGATTTGAAATAATGTGAGAGACCTTACACCAATAATTTCCAAATGATGTTATGTTCTTCACAACCACAGTAGTTTTATCCACATTTGATAAAGATGTAGATAGCTGATAAAATTGGCATTGAAAAGAAATCTCACAGCCTTTTAAACTGCAACAATTCAGAGAAGGAAGAAAGGCAGAGCTTTTATGACTGCCTCCTAGATATATAGGACCTGCCAAAACCTACTTTATAGTAACATCATGTCCTAATAACCAGATATCACCAGCTTTCTATTTGAAGAGAAATAAATGTTTCTTTGGGTGCCCGTTTTCCTCTTACCCTAGCAATACTACATCTTGTAAGAATTAAACTTTCTAAGCTTCATTTTTTTTTTCCAGGAAGTCTTTCCCTGGATTCAAGGAATTGTGTCCTAGAAGTGGCCACCATCAGTGACCGATGATGTTTTAAGTAAAGTGCATGCAATAAGCGAATGCATCAAAAGGGATGATAAATGTCACGTAGCCACACATTTCTGGCAGGGAAACCCTGTGATCAGCTCTGCTGGGGCATGATTTTGCTTGGATGAAGGAGAACCTTATAGATTGGGCAGACCATGCTTGACTTGAAGGTGTCGTGGAAAATTTGGTTTGCTCGCATCTGACCCCTGATAGGAGTTGGTTTGTCTCTGTATGTAAGTTAGAACAGTTCTCAGAAGCGTTTTTGCAGAGCTGGAGCTCTGCTTTGTGCTGGGGAATGGGAAACTGTGATGTATGTTATTACGCTGCTGTTGCTCCACGCCAAAGGCAATGGTCGGGGTTTGCATATACTTTGTGCCACTGAAATAACACAGAAATCCTGGACTGACTGTCAGATCAGATGTCCTTCACCAATGTAACGAGTGTTGCATCCTTGTGTACTTAATGCTGTATCCCAGAACAGAAATCAAATGGTAGATAGTTGTGCTGGGATTGCATACCTTGTTAGAGCTGTTCTGTTATAGCTTTTCACTTGAGGGATTGGTACATGGTATTAATGAAGAAAGAGACAGGAAGGTGAATAGATATCGATTCCAACCACAGATGGCTAACAAGTATGAGTGCCAAGCCCTGCCTCTTCCCAAACATCTCTTGTTTCTAGAGATGTAATCCAAGATTGGAGCTCTAGAGAGCTCTGTCAAGACACTGGATAAGTTGGTCACCAAGCAAAAGAAGGTTAAATAGTGAGATAGCAGTTATCCTTCTCCTTAGTATATCCTCCTTTTGTTACTTTCCGATGGAAATTCTTTACTTTGTGACCGCTGGAGGAAATGCCTCACAGTGTGAACCAGCTGGTTGTATCACAGGAGAGACAACCAACAAACTAGATGGAGTTGCAAATGCTTTTTGCTCTGCTCAGATTCAGGCTTGAATTTTCTAAGCTGCAGCATCTTGCATTCTCTTTGGGTTTTCAGTTAGAGCCTGAGGGAGGGAGATTCCATGGATAGTGGGACACTATCCATGGCACAGTGGGACTTGGGTCCTGGAGCTGCTTTGGGCTTGTGTAATAATACAGTGTTCCAGCTTCCTCCTTTGGCGTTTCATTTATTACTGGTCCTCTGAAAGCAAAGGGCGAAAGGATGGAGGAAGTAGTGCAAGTGAATCATTTTGTAATCGCGTAACGGATAATCTCAGTCTCGTAACAGGCCTTTTACACACTCTTAATTTCCCCTAAGATATGTTTGTGAATATGAGTTAAAGCAGTTCTAGAAATGCTTTTATTGGATAGTGGGAATTAATAACATAAAAGATGCGGTGAGACTTTCACATGGCTATCAGAGAAGTGCTCCAGGTTTGTGTTCAGTTCCACCAAAACATCGCAAGCAAGCTGGAACAGCTCTCAGGCTTCACATTCAGAGTTTGGTGCATGTATCAGTTTTATTGTCTTTTTGGTGGATTCTAGCCCCAGAGGTTATCATTGCAGCACAGACATGGGTAGAAAGTGTGGTAAAGCTGGTTGTTCTGTTGTAACCCTGGGGAAGGGAACTGCTTGGGGCATTAGCGTGCGATTGCAGAAGAGCACAGAGGAAGACGGGCTTTTGGCTGGGCTTGGGACCCTGTGGTGGGTGGTACAGAAGTTGCACGGGTCTTCTCCTTGCAGGTCTGCTGCTCACAGAGATCAAAGTCCTTGCCCTCACAGGGTGCAGGATCACTCTGTAATAGCAACATCACTCTTCAGAGAGGTGCTGTAAGATTTACAGTTTCTAGAGAGTTGGGAGATATAGTCAGGTTGCCACCTATTTTAACAATTTATTTTGAGGCAGCTGATGAAAGTTTTTATAAAATAAAAAAAATCATTTTTAAAAACAGATTTTGTATAACAAGGATCAGAAACAAAGGAATTCCTACTGATATGTCTATGAAAGCAGATGACTAGAAAGCAATCTAGGTAAGCTGAGAAGTTCTGTGTAGTGAATTTGTCAAAAAGAATTAAGAGGAAAGCTGAACCTATATAGTACAATGTAGAGTCTATCCAGAACAATAGTACTAGTAGTAAATGTGGTTTTGTCACATTAAAAACAGTATTTTTTTTCTAGTTTTCCATTTTTTATTTTAGGAATTTGTAAGATTTTATGATTGTTTTATTTGATTTTTTTTGTCTTGGTAGAAAAAATGATTTCCCATGAAGACAGCCTGAAAAGTCTCAAGAAAAATAAAGCAACAATTGATCTATATAAAACTTGAAATTTTTGGAGTTTTGTCTAGTGTCATTTTTGACCAACTCTACCCAGTAGGGGTAGCATTTGAGCCAAGTTTTTAGTAAAAATACAGTTTACATTGTTAGACAAAGAACAGTAACTCTAGCAAAAACATAAGCTTACCTGCTTTTCAGAGGGCTAAGCTAAGCTAAGTGAACAGAGGTCTGTCTTTAAGCCAAGGAAGGATGCCTAATGCATAAGGCATGACAAAGAGCAAGATTTGGTAAGTCATGGAAGCAGCTCAAAACCAAAACTGCAAGGAAAACAGTTGCTAATATTCAAAGAAAACTAATAATGCACAACAGTCATAGATTCCAATTATGATACTCCAGATTTTGTGAACTTGTGCCGTGACAGGAGCAAGTATGGGCTCGTCGATGGAGGAATCTCGCACACTACCTGGGCTTAAGCAGAATGTCAGTAACTGTCACCTGACTTCTACCTTCACTTTGGTGACTGCTCACAGTCAGTCCTAGTGCTGAAAGTTTTTCGTGTTTCTTTGAAGTAACTGTTTGGGTTAGGGTGTTTGTTATTCTATTTTCCTGCAGTACACATAAGTTATCCACAGATAATTTATGAGTGTTGGAGGGGGAAATATTCTACAGTGCTCAGCCTGTTTGGGAATAAAAAAAAACTCACATGTTTCTTCATGTTAAAATATTAAAATGTAACAGGGAGATAACAGTTAAAATATAACAGGGGGATAATGCATCTTGTGATGTGCTATTTTAGTGGCAGTGGACTCAGCCTACCCTGTTGAAGAAAATTTTCTGGAATTATAACAATCACTGGGATCCCAACAGTGCATTCAGCATCAAGTGCTGTCTGTATGATGAGCTGCAGCATGTTGGGTTTATAAAGCTTAAGGTGGGTTTAAAGTGAGAACTCATCAAGAGCTTGACAGTTTTTTCCTTGGTCAAATGACAGTTTTCATGATGGAGTTTGAGAAAATACAAAGCTTTA
Organism: Crypturellus undulatus; assembly: GCA_013389825.1. Taxonomy (NCBI): domain Eukaryota; kingdom Metazoa; phylum Chordata; class Aves; order Tinamiformes; family Tinamidae; genus Crypturellus; species Crypturellus undulatus. The sequence goes on along the minus strand of VWPW01015954.1, from coordinate 92,797 downwards.
GAGGAGTGGAACAGAATCCACGACTACAGCTGCAGCTCTCGCTGCTGGGAGTCTCAGTGCTAGTTGCTCAGCAGAAGGTACCATATAGTGACTGTTTTGTCTAAGTTATCCAGATCATTTAGCCTGAGGCCCACTGGGCATTGCACTAAAAATCCTTGCTGTACTTGGTTAAGTATGGGTATGACCTTTCCAGAGAGACCACTCTGACAGTATTTTCTGTTGCTTTTGAGCACTGGAAGTTTGAAGAGAGCCATTCAGAGGGCATTGTTTTTGCCTACCACTGTCATAGCAACGTATCTTTCCAACACCTTTTATGTGAGAATTATAGTGACTTTAATCTCAGAAATAATTTCCCCGGATATTTTTTCATTTATTGGGTCTGGAAAGATTCAATTGTTGAATATTAGCCATGACATCTGTGATTCTTTTTTTGAGGTTGTTTGATTGCTTGTTTGTTTGTTTTGGGCTGGGAAATGGGAAGGAAGTCCAAGCCCAAGTTCCCAATGAGAAGGAAGTCAAAAAGCTTAATGTTTCATTATTCCCTTGTTCTTTAGAGATGACATGGGTTTTGTTGCTGTGTTCTATACTCGAGGCAGGTTTGTGTTCTGATTGCTTGTAAGTAAATCAGAAAATTTCCCTACATTGAGAAATGTAATGATGATTACTGAAAATAAACTGCTCCATGGAGGTATTTCAGACCTGATATTTAGTCCACTAATTTAGTGCACTGTTTCTACTTAATTGCTGGTATTGCTTTGCAGCTGGAGACAGCTTTTTTACTGTAAATCTGCCCGAATGAAATATTTATAATTTCAAAGGACATGGTTTATTTCTAAACTCTTAAACTTTTACAAATATTACAGTATATGTGCGTGTTGAAGGATTTTACAAACAGCCGATAATGCTAATAAAACCCAAATTACTGTCCTCATTCTTGGCAGGTCTTGCTTTGTCAGGTACCGTGATATGAAATGCTGACAGGACTTAAAGCTGTATGCTGCAAAATGCAGTGCTCCTGTGGGATTTGTTTGAACATCATAGATTTCTAGTTGAAATCTGTATGAAAATAAGTTAGTTGTCTACCTTCTCTGTGTTCTGTTTTAGCAAATGGCAGTGCACTTGTAACTCAAAATGTAGTTTTCAAAGTTTTAAAACCTTTTATAATGTAAAAAGTGACCTTGCAAAGTTTTATCATAAATATGCAGCTTCTCTTAGCAGATTCACGCCTTAGGAAGTTTCTCACTCTGTTAAGAGGGGAGCAAGGCTCCCTCTTGATTTCCGAGCTGAGCAAACCTTTACATTGGAATATTTGGACAGAAGTATTGTACAGTACTGAATTCTGAATGTCCCTAATTCAAATTAGCCTTCAAATTATCCTTAAAACAGCCAAAGCTGTATGCAAAGGTCAATATAAAAATAGTGCATTTATAGGAGCTTATAAAACTCAGTTTTCTTTTCAAATGGTCAACATCCAATATATTTTACTGCTAACTTCTCCTACTGTTTTCCTTGCCTCCAAAAATAATGTTCATGTACATTTGCTGCTGCATAGTACAGATGAAATATTTTAAAATAAGTTACATAAAATGGCATGAGCCTCTAACAGCACGTAATAAATCTATTTTTCCAGCACTCTAACAGCACTTAATAAATCCATTTTTCCAGCAGAATACACTGTACCACTTTAAGAGTATCCTGGTAATGTGCTTTTTTTTTTTTTTTTTTTTTTTTTAAAGATTGTGACTGAAAAATGAGCAGAAAGTGTTTTAAATTAAGCATGTGTTTCTACCACTGTATATCCAAAAATGAAAGTAAAAAGTGTGGTAATACAAACTGCATTTAAAATGACTGTAGGATGATTATACAGCAATGGGAATTTATTAGATTCCTTTATATTTACCCTTTAAATTTCTATAACAGCATAGGACATAATTTTGGATGCAAATTTGATGCTTTGAAACACTTGCTCAATCAAAATGCTTTTAAATATATGTTTTGTATGTCACTGTAGATGTACTTAGGAAAATTTAATTCTTTTTTTACAGAAGTGCTGGTGGTATCAATTGAGAATGTAATTTAACTCTCATTTTCTGCGTGGTTTATGAAACAGTATCCTTATAATATTGAATGTATGACTGTCTTCTAAGACATAACAAATGCTGCTGACATAATTTTTACTTGTTAATGGGCTTTAGAAAATAGCCCTTAATTGGGACAAGTGATGCTTTAAATGACTATTAAAGAGTTCTAAATTCACAGAACTTTAAGTAATATGTAACCATGGTTTTAAGAAATAGGCTTGCCTTTTGAAATAGGTCGTAATACATTTGTGCTGGGAGAGTGCCCACAGCACTCATCAAAGCGCATGATAACTCTGCTTATTTGCAGTTAAAAGATCTCACAGAGGATTCTTTGAGCTGCAAAATCGTTTGACTTTGCCATGCTCATGGGGTTTTCCTCTAGCTTTGTTAATATCAAAGGGAATTTAATAGGTTTAACAAATGTACCCCTATCTGGATAATCAGTGTATTTTGCTTATTAATAGCTTGCTTTCTGGGAACCCTAAAGCAAAAATTACCTTGATTCTTTTAAATATTTTTTTCTTACACAACTTTATGTGAGAACAGGCAAAATTATAAGCAAGTTCTTAAATTTTTATTTTATGTCATCTGCTTGCTTTTTTTAATGTTAAAACTGTAGTGATTGTATATCATTCCAATTGTGCAATTCTTAATAGAAGTTTTATATTTTATTTTAAATTCTTTAAAAATCCTTCTATTTACAGAATATTGAGAGGAACATTTGTTACCAGTAATAAAATGTCTGTTGTGTAAGATTATGGCATGATGATAATCCAAAAAGAACTAAATTACATTTTAGGATAAACTGTTTTTATATTCTGCTCATTAAGAATTGTATTCAGTTTAGCTTTTGAAAGAACAGAAACAAGGTAGTAAAAATAATTATCTGCTGTGGGTAAATTCTGGCTTCTCTCAAAACCTTAACATGATTTAAAAAGAGCCAGTGTGGCATTGTGTAATATTTATGTTAAAGTATATAAAACATATGTAAATATTTTGTGCAAAAGTATGTTTTCTTCTCGGCTTAATGATTTGTCAGAGTGTTACACTAAAAAAGAAACTATTACCCTGTAAGATGCATGTTTTTCTGGAATCTTACAGCTCTTCTGTAGCTCTAGACAGTGTCTTAAGATGATATGTGCATTAAGTACATTATAAGAATGTTTTGGGTTCATTTACCTGAAGGACGCCAGCCTGATATAGTCATTCAGGATCCTCTCCTCCCAGTAACTTCTGAACTAATTTAATCTATCAGTATTTGCTGTGTTTGTCAAAGGACTTGAGCAATACTAATTTCTCACCGTGTTCTTAAAATTAAGAACTGCCTTACAGGAGAGGGACCCCCACAAGAGGCAAGTTGTATTAGGGGATCATCCCTTTCTAGACCTCAGTGAGTTCATAGGAGAACATTACTGAGATAGGAAAAAAAATATTGGGAAGATGTAATACTGATGAGCATGGAATGACCTGTATTTTTGAGAAGCACTCTGCAAATGAAGATTTGGGATTAGGGTGTGTTAGCATTCTATGTCTTTTTTTTTTTTATATGTGGTTGGCAGTAGATATAGCAATTTTAATAACACATCAGCAGGCCTCTTCCAGCTGCCCTTTATTAGACTACAAAACTCCGCTGAGTAGCTAAATTGCAACTCTCTCAAGATCATGACAATGATCAAAACTTTAATGCTACAAGACTCAGGAAAAAATACCTTTTAAATGCAGCCTGAAGTCATTTAAGTTATTTGAAGATCTCCTTAATAAGCATGGCAAGCATCTCTTTGTAAAAGTAAATAACCAAACTCTAATGCATAATGTTTAATAAATATTAGAGGACACTTAGGAATGTTCTATTAATTGGATTTCTTGAGTAGTTAAACATTTCTAACACTATAATTTTGCAGAAAGCAAAGGTGCTTCTTGCTGTGCAATTAACTGATTTATTAACTGTGGAGTTGGTTGGCTGCGGGCTGACCTGATGTTCTCACAAGGGCTTGCACTTATTTCTCATGGTAATCTTCAGATTACAGGCTCAGACCAAGGTGAAAGGAAGGCAGCATTTTATGCCTTCTCCAGTGAGCCAGTACAAAGCTACCTAGAACAACTGGTGATTAAGTGGGTCTAGGTCCAAGCAAAAAAGCTTTTTGGAGACTGAGAAACTGCCATGGACAATTGGATCTTTTTCATATTCAGCTATACTGGTGAAATGGGTTGCAAGCCCAAACTCTTGATCAATTTTCATGATTAGAAGAGTGTGTAAGAACTTCATAACCTATTTTTGCTCAAAGAGAACCAGAGTAACTCAAATAGACTGAACAGTTTGGTGTTTGCTAACTTTAGCTGAGTTGGAGCAGGGGGTTTTGAGAAGAGCAGCTGCAGCGGGTACGAGGAGCTGGCTGGTACAACACAGCTGTGTGCAAAGTGCCTCTGTCCATGTCCTTACTGCATTTGTGGCTGCAATTAAGGATCTGACGATCAGGCCTTCCCTGCATTCCTGAGGAACGTCAAGTCAGCATCAGATGGCCATTGCCTACGTCTGCAGGCTGCACCGACCTTGAAGATTTCCTCAGAGCTAGCCTGCGTTTCTCCTCTTACCATACCAGCCCTCGTGTCAGCAGCGCAGCCGTGTGAGGGTGCTCGGTGTATTTGTGGGCGTTTGTATGTTGGCCTGTTGGCCTCTACCCCAAGGCAAGCTGCTTCCTATTAGCAGGGTCATGTCTAGCGACAGTGCTCTGCTGGGAGGACACTTCTGCATCTTGAGGCAATGTAGCCTAAGCAGTGGATCCTTGGTACAGACCATGCCTGAACAGAATAGAAGCAAGCTTGGATTCGTGTCACTTGAGAGGGGAGGTTTGCTCTACTTGCAACTACAACGCTGTCTGGAAAGCAGTCTCTTAGTTTGCTGCTCACCACACTCAAAATTCATGCTGATCGTTTTTGGACAGCAATTGTTGAATACAGACAAGGCCTAGAGGAAAGTCCTAATTTTAACTGCAGAAAATATTGAAGATATGAGAATTTGTAGGTATTAAAGATATGAGATTAATGCTGCAAGAGTCAGTAATTTAATTAAGTTTTCCTTCCTTTGGAAAGGCAATCAATGCTCATTGGAGTTGTGTAATGTAGATAAACAGCTTTACCAGGGGAAGTGAATATGTTATTCCTAAACCAGTAAGGCCTAGGTACTTTAATGGCCTATAGGCATTGCAGGATTTTCTTCCAAGTATTCGGGCATCTGGGCTTTAGGTACGAATTTGTTGCTTATAGGTGATTTTAAATACTCAAAATTTTAAGTGTGTAGGAGACCTTTGAAATACTGGTCCTTACCCACCACTCTGTAACTTGCTATCTGAAAGTCGCAATCTTTCATTGAAATAGGACACCTTGTCAAAATATACTAAAGATAGAAAGATGTAGTTTAACTGGCATCTAGTTCTCTGAAAAGAATGTCTTTAAATTGCCTAATACAGTTAGCAGCTGATCTGCAGCAACTGAAAAGTACAAACCATGAAAGACATAGTCTAGAAGCACTGTCACTAAGAACAGCAGAGTGATTAAAACTGTTCAGAAAGGTTATCCTTTAGAAGGGATGGGCCTTACAGTTGGAGGTTTTCCCTCTGTTTTTTAATTTGAGCAACTTGTAGATGCCTGTCCTATTTTTAGACGAAAGCTACCTTATGCATCTATTAGACATCAGGTTAGAATATGAAAATCAATATTTGGAAGGAAATATTAGCTGCAGTTAACATTTCTTCAGACTCCTGGGATGTGATCTTAGTGTGACATATACTATAAGTAAGATAATATTAGAAAATAATCATTTTTGATACTCTAAATAATAAAAGTATGTATGGCAGAGCACCTGCTGCAGCAAATGACTATTCCTGTTGGCTTGGTGCTCTTGGTTTGCTTGCTGTCCGTTTGCTGGTGGTATTGGATAGACTGTCAGGCCCTGGTTTTGCAGCGAGCGTTGCTGCAGTGCAGCCACTGCTGTCACCTCCAGCCACTGCAGTGGGACTGTCCCTGGACCCGGTGGTCACCCTGTGTGCAGCTGGATGCTCCGGCTCCTGAGCATCACTGCGGTGAAGCAGAGAACTCTGCTATTTAGATGAGTTCGTCACTTGATAGTTTTAATCATTCTCTAAACGGATGTGTCAAACTCCTGACTTGGGTAGCCAGGAACTAAATAGATATTGCTGTGGAAAATTAAATGTGAGACCTATCAGTTTAATGACCAGTTTAGGTGAATACATTGCAAATATCAGTGAGTGGAGTGCACTGTGTTTTCAAGACGTGGATTTTTGCGTACTGTACAAGAAGATGGCTGGGTTATATATTCTATACTCTTGACTGGGGTATATACCCTTAACAGGGATAGATGGTTTGTCTGTTGATATTTGTGCCCCAGTATTCCCGTTAGCTCTCCTGTATCTCCTGGTCTCCAGTAATGCTGGTGGGAATTAGAGGGTGTTTCCCTATTTAGTATTTCCTAAAGAGGATAAAAACCTGATACAGAAATTTTTGAACCATAGAGGTCTTGAGTTTTTTTAGCTCATAGAAGTAACAATATGAATGAATAGCTGTGCCCTATGCCCTCCAGGCTATTGAAGGATGCTTGAGGGGATAGTTCATAAAATAACTAGTCACTTTATGATGACAGTGTTTTGCTAGCAGAGCAGGCTAAACAGCATAAAGAACTAGTGCAACCCCAGACCTTGGAGTTAGGTTCAAAGCTATAATATGAATGTATATCTTATGCCTTTATTTGTATAAACGTGTTTCAGAAATCTCTTGATTTATCTTAATGTAATATAGAGGTGAAACTGTTGAGAGACCTCAAAAGAAGTATCTGTCCTTTTTTTTTTTTTTTTTTTTTTTCCCTCTCAAATAAAACAGGGTGACTGTCTATCTGAATTTCTGTGTTGACATTCTTTTTCTGTCTTAATTGCTTTCTCTCTCTCAAAGCTAAAACCACTGTCCAAGGGGAATCTGAAGGTTTTATATGTTTGTCCAGAGTTTCTGAACATCTGCAGCCTGCTCAGAGGAGCAGTTTCAAATACACTGCTGGCTATTTGGCAATTTCAGGCACTCTTGCTGTTCATATTCAGTTAGACTCTACAGTGTGTGCCTAGAAAAATCCACATTTCCAATAAACAACAAATCCTCTGCATGTGTTCAGTACAGTTGAGCTGTGTGTGCACAGTATGCTCTAGCAGCCTGAAGCCCTGGACTCCCTGAACCCATAATATTCTGTGCACGAACACATACACCTCTCTGGGAAATTCTGGAGAGAACTACAGCAACTCTGCCAAAAATCCCAGGGCTTTTTTTTTGAACAAAATTTTCCAGGCCCTACAGTTTTGCAAAGACGTAAACTCCCACATCTGTGTCTTGGCAATGAAAGAATAGTCTGATTTCCCTCCTTTGCCCCCCACCCTCCTAAACACGCTAAGAATTCATGATCTGCAAAACTATTATGAGACTTCCAAATATCAAGCATTTGTGGACTGACATATCTAGATATATATATATATGTGTATGTACGCACATATGTGCCTGAGTCTAAAATACAGTATTATAGTAAATGTTCTATTCTTGTCTGTCTAACCTTTTGTCTAACATTTTTTTTTTGTTGTTGCTGTTGTTTCTGAACAGGCAGAAATACTCAGTGTCCTCAGTCACAAAAACATCATTCAGTTCTATGGAGCTGTCATTGAACCTCCAAATTATGGCATTGTTACAGGTAAGGATTCTTATTTGACTTTTGCTTGATTCTATAATAACTCTGATTTTATAAGGTATTGGCTTTACTCAATTTCAGTAGTTTGCTTATTGCTGTGGCCCCTCTTGAATGTTAGTCCTCAGCACCATCTGCGTCAATGTGAACAGGAACACTGGAAATGGCAATCATGCTAGCAACAAAATTTGTATCTACACAGAGGCAACTGCAGGCATTCTTAAAGCACAAATTCAGCACTCTCTTAAATAGACTCATTCACTTATCATGATCTGTAAATTGTTTTTCCATTTTAATTTTCATTGAGAAGTCAAGGCTTTCAGGATGTGAAATTAAATGGCTGAAGGTCTGCTCAAAGCAAAATTGTCCTGTGAGTTCTGCATGTCTGGGGAATCTTAAGAATCTACCTTATGGACTTCCCAACTGCAGGCAAAGCATTGCTGCACTGGCCAGGCTCACTCTCGGTACCATCCAAATCAGCAGACAGTGTCTCCAGGAGTTTCTGCTGAAGGGGAACCATTCTGGATCATGGGCTGGAAGAGGTGCAGCTTCTAATCAGCTACAGAAATCCCTCAGATGTTGGACAGAACCTGCGAAAATTCAGTTATTTCTACCTGTCTTCTAGGGCTCAGATAATCAAAGTTGATGGCAGTGAGTGGGAGAAGAGCACATCTGAAATACTAAACTGTTGAGAGCAGCTGGAGCTTGATTTATAGGAATGAAAATACCAGCTTAACAGTGGTCAGGGTGTTGAAGTCACTTCATAGATTCCAGAGGTACATGAAGGATGACCTCCTCCTAAATGCTAGGAGGCTACACTGGTGATGGCATGTCAAACAGGATTCTGAATATCTTCTTGGGGCAATGACAATAATAGGAAATTAATAAATCAAATAATATAATTATAATAAATTGCAATATAAGAATAATTAGTGTAAACCAGAAACCAGACTAACAAATTAAATGTGTAATCAACAGCTGAGAATGATGCCTGCATCAGAAAGACCTCAGTTTACAGAAGGTCAGTATTCAGAGATCATTTGACCAACTTGCCAGTCACAGGACAGAAAGCAGCCAAAGTAGTTCATTACGTCAGTGGGAACAGGGACATCTTTAACCATCAGTGAGAACAGTCTCTTCTAAGCAGTCAAACCATGTTATTACTGAGGGAATTTTGTCCTGACTAAAGAAAATTTTTTTTTTAATTGCATTGGATTCTTCCTGCAATTTCCAAGGAGACTGAAGTCAGTTTAGTTAGAATGGCACCAGGGTTGTATTTCACCAGGCTATTTTCAAATGGAAGAACAGTTACTGAGAAAAGTGTTAATTGTACTGTTTCAGAAGGACTGTCATTCCATAATCATCGAGATAGTCTTTGATGCCACAAACTCACATTTCTTGTGAGGGAAAGGTCAAAACAAGAAGAAATTATGAGAACCTAATGCTTTCTTCGGACTAGAGGGGTCGAGCATCGGGACATTAGAAGATCTGCACCCGCAGGCAGGGTATACATCTCTTACAGGGGTGTACACTAGTGTAGAAATGCTCAGCCATCCCTTGAACTGCAAACGTGAATCACGTTATTATGAATGTCACTGACAGTCTCTGTAAACAGCAGTGTTCATGTCTAGCTTTGTATTCTGCTTGTTGATTACAACTGCCTCCCCCGCAGAAGAGTCTTGGAGCCTGCGTATCCCACTTGGCCAGAAGCATGGGCTCTATTCCACACTGATAGGCTGAGGCCAAGAGCTCACAGCTTTTCTAGCGTGAATACCTCTTTCCATTTGTGACAGAAAATTACTACACTGTTACAATTTCCAAATCCATAACTTTGTAGTAAAAACCTGTGGCACAACGGATTTATAGGAAGTATACTAAAGGCTCAAGTTTTGTTGATTGGGTTTCTTTGCCTCCATTCACCCAGAGCCGCAGAAGGTTCACGGGCCTGAGTTATCACTGATGCTGATGGATCAAATTATGCATTATAGAGGCATGTGAGATGCGCAGCCAACCTATTCCTGAGGAATCCGTTCTTAAGACATGGTCACATCATGTGTAAAAAAAAAAAAAAAAAAAAAAAAAAAAGGCGTATGTTTTATTTGAGGAAACGTGCAGGTCAGCAGCTCAGTGCTCTTTCTGTGACATCAGAAGCTGTGCTTTGATCTTCTGCAAAGGCACCTTTCAGTGGGAGGGTCACATCGTAATGATCCCAAACTAACTTGCTACTTAGGGACTTTCTCTCATTTCGTTGGGCTTTAGAATCGCCTCAGACGGGCTATCCTAGTCCAGCCTGCAGAATCAGACTTGCTCTAGAGTTTCCTTCCTGATGCAGTAATCTCCACGTGTCTGGCACTTTGTTGACAAAAATGAATGTTTACTTTTTATGCATCCGCAGCTTATTGGCCACATAATCATACATCATAGTGTATTATCGTTATTAACAATAATACATATGGTTAACATTTTCTAAGGAACGTAATAAATAAATTTGGGAGATGGGGCATGAAAAGCTTGAAGTTCCTGCTTGTGTCTCCCTAGACTTTGTGCTACTTGGCCTAGTTTCCTGTGGCTGCTACCTCCAAAGCCACAGGAATTACATCGCAGTAAGGTCCCTCCTCTACTCTGGCAAAGAGCTAGAAGAAAATGTATCACTACCTGAAGAATGACATTAATGAATAATAAATAAATATAACTTATTTATGGCAATAAATATAAAGAAAAGGAACTGCAGTCTTTAGGCTGTTGCAATTGAACTTGACCTGAAGCACTTAGAAATCTGTTCTACTTTACTTCAGTGTTAGCCCTGTAGTTTCTTCCTTTCATTTTTTTTCATGAGCAAATAGTTTGATCTGCTGCTCTGTTCTTCCTTGTTCCTTAGAAATAAAAGGGAGATATCAATGGAAAATTTTAATTACTCTTTCTACCTTCAAACTCTCTCTCTTCCTAACAGAAAGTTATATACTTAAACATCTCATTTGTTTTTGAAGAAATAAAATAATTAGGCATTATGGGACATAGCCCATATGCAGTGCTGTTCATGAGTGCAAAATACTCCTTTTCTACAGAAGCAGGAATAAGGATCACATGCCTCTCCTGATCAGAACAGCAGTTAATTTCCTTGTTTGAATATATAAGAATTCAAGGTTGTATAAAATGGCACTGTGGAGCTTTTAGTTGTTAGTTAGCTCCATTTTCACAATTAAATATGAGTAGGAGTAATTAGCTTGATATTCCATCTTTCAAGTGCAAAAGCTGGACTGGATTCTGTGTGTTGCACATACAAACACTAACGGGCCAAAAATCCCTTTGCTTGTACAATCCTGCTGTGGGTTTCTGTAGGTGTAACTGAAAGGAGTTAAAAAACAAAAAGCTTCTGTACATGGTTTACAAGGCATTGCTTTCTTGCTTTCTTAGCTGTGCTGACTTGTCTGAGGATGAGGGGATATAAACAAGTGAACATTTGTCACCATTTGGCTATAGCTATAAAATCATAAATGTAAAAACTGTTTAATAACATATATCCATTTTTATATAGTTTTCTTTCTAAGCAGAACTCTCCTTCATAAGACTTAAAAACCAGTAATTGCCAGAAACTTTTTCTCAGGAATTTGAAGAGCCTTACCTGATCTTATTTTGTTAGCCTTTTCTACTGCCTGTTAAATTTAAGTCTGTTGTTATATATGATTTTATATTATTTTTTTCCTTAAGAGTAGATTATGTCTGTATTGGGACAATGAGGGCAAAACTATGTATACTTTTAGCAGTATTAGTTGCTGAGTCTGCATTTCAAGCATAAGGTAGACTTTTTGTGTGTGTGTGTGTGTGTGTGTGTGTGTGTGTGGAATTAGCAGAATTTTCATTAGATATTTCAATTTAAGTGCGGTGTTTTAAAATGACTTTTTTTTTTTAATAGAGTATGCTTCTGCTGGCTCACTGTTTGATTACATTAATAGTAACAAAAGTGAAGAAATGGATATGGATCATATCATGACCTGGGCAACAGACATAGCTAAAGGTAAGCTAGGAAAATGTTTCAGTACCACTTAACACAAGGTGTGAAGTGTGCAGCTGGAGATGCTTTCTGTATGACGTCAGGAAAACTTTCCTGTACCTCCCTATTCAGACTATCCAAAGAAAACATTTATTGTGCTTTTAATATGTTCCTTGGTTATTGTCTTTCTGAATCTCTTTCTATAGCAAAAATAATTTGTGGAGTAAAAGTGACTTCTGTGAGCCAGGTTTACTTCCAGTTTGCTCCTAAGTCCAAAGAGAATAATATTGTTGCTGTAGAATATGTATTAAGTGCATAATTTCTAAGACATTTAAAGAAATCTAAGAGATTGTTTTCCATAGACATACTGACATTATTCATAATAATAACAGAACAAATTATGTTGTCCTTTGTGTTCTCTCTGACTACACAAGAATTACTGTACACTACCGGTTGAACATCTCTGCTCCCTGGAGGAAAATGCTTTAGAGAATATAACTAGTTATGACATTAAAAACCATTAACTTGCCCATATAGAAGCTCTGAGAGATACAGGAGCTTCACTCAGTCCTTTTTACTGAAAATAGGAGAGCTTTTTCCTTCTCCTGCAGCCTATCGATGTGACAGACGCATGTGCCAGCCTTTAATAAGGATAAGTAATGGGAGCTGGGAAACATTATTGCAGATACGTGCTGGCCATGCTCAGCCTCCTAACTCGATGGTTCCCTTCTTTTGTTTAGGAATGCACTATTTACATATGGAAGCTCCAGTTAAAGTAATCCACAGAGACCTGAAGTCCAGGAATGGTAAAGTACCTGACCGCTGCATTTGCTGTTATTTGCTAATGTAACACTGAAATCTGTACCTGAGCTTTGTGAACATGCAGAAGTAACTCCTTGGCTATCATCAAGCTAGGCAAGGTCTGTTGAGGCACAGAAGAGCCTGTTCCCTCCTCTTCCTTCCTCCCAGGCCTGAGGCTGTCTAAGCTCACTTGTGGTACCTGGCATCGTGGAGGGCTCTTCGAAGTTGTGTTTTGCTCTCTGTGATCGTATTGGTCTTATCATGTCAGAGATTGCCTGAATGTTGCTTCTTTTTGGAAACATTGACAGCCAAGAAGGACTAGCACAAACTAGACACAATAGACTGAACAAGGCCTGTTATTTCTTACCTGAAAATGTTGTCATCATTGTGGCCTACTTTAAGGTTTGACAGATATTCATGCTTTTGAGTAATATAAACTTAGTGTGGAGGTGCACTGGTTAGATTATACTTGGTAGTTGAAAAGCAGTTATGAAATTTGCTAAATATTGACTTTAACTGAAACATTAGCTATTTGTAGTGGGATAACAGGGACACACATTATGCTGCATGGGGAGATTATAGTAAAGAAAAGACTAATCTGGTTTCAGTTATAAGCTCTGTTTTTTTTTTTTTTTTTTTTTTATTTTAACAAATCTCTTGAAGTATTTGCTATTAGACCTAACTGCTACATTGGAGAAAATGGACTTAATCTACATTTTAGTCTATAAGTAATGGTTGTATTGCCACCTTTGAAATGGTAAAAAATGAGTAAGATGTGAAAGGTTTTGAGTATGTGCAATGCAGAAGTCCTTCAAAGCTTCTCAAAGAAACCAGCATGGGGTCATATTTCTTGATATAGCACAAACTGTTTTGTCATGAAAATGTATTGTGTTTATTTTTATTAGAATTCTTGTAACATACTGCTTTTTGGTTTTTTTTTTTTTCAGTTGTTATAGCTGCTGATGGTGTTTTAAAGGTATGAATATTCTAATTATTTGTAGAATGATGTTGCTCCTTGACTTGATATTTTGATGCCCAATAAATGAGAGGTTGGTGCTCTAACGTCTGTTTGTTTTGGTTTGTTTTTGCTAGATCTGTGATTTTGGTGCCTCAAGGTTCCACTCCCATACAACACACATGTCATTAGTGGGCACTTTCCCATGGATGGCCCCTGAAGTTATCCAGAGTCTCCCAGTGTCTGAAACGTGTGACACGTACTCGTACGGAGTGGTGAGTGCATGTTATTTCTCTGTGCATGATAGAAGAATTCCAGTGTAAATTTGTCTTTCTGAATAAGAAACGACAAATGCTTTTTTTCCTTCTTGTTTTTGTTTTCAAGACTTGAAAATATTTTTGATGTGCCTGAGAATGTTGGGAAGAACAGTTTCTTGTATATTTAGTAAGATCCTTTAGTGAATCCTTATCTGATTAGATGAGCAGCATGCCAGAGTGGGAATGCTGCTTTACTGGAAGAAGTGAGCCTGTCGGAAGGCTTGCAGGAGCTACTGAACAAAACCCATCGTGAATCTCTGCTTGTGTTTTAGTGGGACAGATGAGAAGTAGCTTATATTGTAGTAAGTATATAACCGGATGAATTGGTGAGGATATTTCCATAAAATGGAGTGTCATGTTAAAAAGTAAGCCACTTTTTCATGCCTAATTGTTAAAAGAGCCTGTGCTCATTATCCGGCAGCTGTGAGAACAGAGACTGTACCTCTTGTGGAGGTAGAGGCCTCATATGAAAGTGCAGAAAAGGCCAGCAGGGTTCTGCCATTTATCTGGAGGGGGAATAATGATTAACGCTGTTATATTAACATCTAACAATGTGAGTTTTGCAGGTACAGTAGTGTGAATTATTTCACCCTGTCCACTGTCAAACTCTTAATTTGTTTTTGCTCTGCAACATGAAATGCAGCAGTAATAGTCATGCTGCTCGGATTAATTGCCTGCCTTGCCCCATAGCCACCTGTGGCAGGGAGCAGTAACAAATACATCAAAGAAAACCAGAAAGAGAGCAGGGTCATGGTTTGCATATGCATGGTGCTAACGTACACATTTTGTTTTGCGATTCAGTGGTGGGTGACCCAAGGAGGAACTCTTTCACTACCTGTCAAATATTGCCTCTTTGCCTTTTCGGTGGGTGGGAAGAGTGACATGCAAGGGAGGCACTGCAATTTTAAGCTAGTGCCAATAACCATGCATAGCTAAGCTGATGGCCCAATAAAAGATGACAAACTTCTTGTCAGAGAGTTATTTATAGTGAAAAAATTGAGACATGACGTGAAGTGTCTTAAAAAGAAAGGGTTGAAGATTTGTAAGGAAAGGAGAAAAACTGTTGTCATGCTCAAAATCCTTGCTTGCTTAACTGAGCTAGGTCACAAGCAGTAACAGAATGTAGCTGACAAATGTAAATGTTAATGTAAACTGTTATTGGAAGCAATCGCATATTATCCGCTCAAGGAAAACGTTCCAGTTCCAAAAGAAAAAAAAAGCCCTAGGGGAGAAATTCCAAAAATGGTCTTATAGCTCTAAGCTGCTCACAGTCTTGATGTGAGTTACCTATAAGTGAAGTTCTAAGAGTGCAAAAAGTTAAGAAATTATTTAATATGTTATCATGCCAAGTGTTGCCAAGTCTGAGGAACAAAATGTCACACTAAATTTTATTTTCCTCCTTAAAAAATAAAGCTCCTTTAACAGTTCTGCCCTTGGAGGTAAAACTCAGCTAATCTGTAATATGTGAATCCATATGAAAACTAGAAGGTTAATAGTATGTTTTAATGTGGTTA
This sequence comes from Crypturellus undulatus, assembly GCA_013389825.1. NCBI lineage: Eukaryota > Metazoa > Chordata > Aves > Tinamiformes > Tinamidae > Crypturellus > Crypturellus undulatus. The sequence goes on along the minus strand of VWPW01015954.1, from coordinate 77,404 downwards.
TAGGTACATAGTGCTACTTCCCATAATATCTGACCCCTTTTTTATATAAGTTTGTAAGTTAGTTTGTCCTATTGTGGTTGCAGTAGATGAGCTATGCCTGGAAACGCCACTGCTTTCAGAGGAGATGCAAGGGTAGAACTAAGGGATGACAGTGACCTAACTATTTTGCTGATTAAATTACTGACATAATAGGGTTGTACCAGCAAGAAATTGTCCAGTGTAACTTTGAAGATTGCAATCTCCTAAAACAAGTGTTAGACTATCAGAGAATTAGCTAGATTGAAAACAAAAAATCTTCAGATATTTTGGTGTCTTTAAATGATTATCATCTGTAAAAACAAATTTTGAAGAATCTCCTTTCAAAGTGTAAGGCTTGCCAGCAGCCTTTGTACTGGAGAGACAAATCTGCTTTTCTTCAGTTAAAGTGCTGATAACAAAGAACAGAATCCTTTCAAATGTAAACTAGCGAGATGCCTGGAATAGACATTCTGTTTGCAGTATTCATGGCCTTCCCTAAGTTTTCAGCTAATTTCTTTTCTGATGTTTTTTCACTACCTGGCTTTCCTTTCTGTATGTCTTTCTGTGGTCCTTCGCATTACAAGAGCCTTTCCCAATGGGTGTCAAAGTCTTTCTGTCACCTGTGAATGACAGCTGAAGATGAGCTTGCTTATCAGCTGAAATGAACTCCCCTCTCTTTGCAAGCAGTCCACATGTATGTAATAGCTAATGTTTGTGTTAGTTTGACCTCCTCTCCATGAATGGCTAAACAGGTCTTTTTTTTTGAGGTTTATAGTAAATATTTTATAATACAGCCTAAGAAATGCTGAAGCTAAATGTTCCGCAAGAATTATTGTGAGGCACAGATCTTGAACTTTCCTTCAGCCAGGCAATATTCCTATTTTCTAATCCATTTCCAAATCCAAGTATTACCAGCAATCAATCCAGGCGTTCACTCACATCAGTTACACTTTTTCTAATGTTGTTGTGCTGCCCAGAAAATGATTTTTAACTTCTCTTTCAGATAGGAAAATATATGTAGAATTATGACATTCAAGCTAAAATCTTTTTTGAAGAATGTTATCCTAGCGAGATTGCTTGTAGTGCGCTGCAGTGAATGTATGTATCTATACAAATATATTTAATTAGAGAAAGCTTGTGTAGTGCAGCTGAAATATTTTAATGCTTGCAAGAACAAAAAAAGTAAAGCCATTAATTGGTTATTGGTAGCATAGAGACTGAAGCTAAATGTGGCAGCTGTTATGCTCTTAGCAATAGTTCATGCATTGCTATGGCTGTGAGGACATATGTTATTTTTAGAGGGAATGTTGGCCAGCACCAGGGGTTATCCCTTACTCTTTTCGAAAAGAATTATGAGATCTTTAACTTCCACTTGGATCAATGTGGACAAGACTGACCTAATTTTCATGGTTAATGGTAAGGGTAGTACCTGTGGGAGCACCACGCTGTCTGCTCGTGCTGTAGTCAGCTAATTGTGGCTCCCAAAATTCATCTGTTTCTACACATAGAAAACATTCTGAAAAGGCTCAGTTAAAAAAAAAAAGTGCGTTTTTCTCAAATTACTCATTCGGATGTTCCCTATCCTGTATGGCACTTTGAATTTTTGTTGGCGTTGCACTGGGCTTTTTTTCTTTTTTTTTTTTTTTTTTTCTCCTGAGTGTTTTTACACCAGTGAGAGAGTAAGAATTGGAATGCACAGCTGAGCTCACACAGGTAAGAGTGGGAGCTTCTTTCAAAGACCCTGTCTCCCTCATTCCCAGTTCCATGTACTGGATGAATATTCATACATTCAGTCTTTCTCTTTCACTGTATGCAAAGAAGAGCTGACATCTTCAGAAGCCACAGTTTCCACACCATTATATCAAATAATCCTGCTTTCTCTTCCATCATTGTGCCTAGACTGGGTGCTCCTTTGTGAGCACCTGCTGTCCTTCCACCCTGGAATGCTGTGTGAGTAGGAAAGCAGGGGATCCTCACCCTCCGAGCGGGGAGGGGAAGGGAACCATGTCACTCTCTCCATTAAAATCCCCCAGAAATGGGAGACGGATTAATTTCCAAATAAGGTGAGCTAGGAGCCGGTGCTGAAAGCACACAGAGCGTATCCTGCAGTCTCAGAGCCAGGAGGAAGCTAGTTGCAGGTGCTGCGGCTGCTGCCAAATGGCTGTGGGGACGGGAAGAGCCAAATGGGAATGCAGGAGATGCCCTTTTGCTGCTTTTTATAAGACTGACGTATAGTCATTCACCTTAGCTGGAAGGAAAGTCTTTGTCTGGACCATTGACCTGAATGTGCAATTCAGTCTGGTGTTAGAACACTGCTGAACACCTCTGCAAATAAATACACAGGTTTCTGATATCCCAGTTTTCTTTTATTTTTTCTCATACTGCTAATGAAAAATGAAGCATTAAGAAAAATATTTTGTATCCTGTCAGACTGCTGTTTTTCTCTCAAATAGCACATAATCTGGAGTGCTTGGAGCTAGTGCTGTTGGTTTAGGAAAGCACTGATCCATAAAGGCAGTGGAAATAAATACTAAAGGTGTCATGATAAAGGAATTCAGTGCAAACTGTTCTGCACAGGCTTATGTGTATGAATGGAACTAGGCAGCCCCCATAATTCACAGTCTTCTGAAAGGAGGAAAAAATACAAAAAGCAGTACAGTTGAGTTTTCCAGCTCCAGGCTCTCAGAGACATTTAAAATACATTTTATTATGTTCTTTACTTGGAAAATATATTTAGATACTATTTTATCAGATGTGCAAACTTGAGTTTCTTCTTTGTGGTTTCCTGTTACAGCCACATGGATGAAGTAGTTCTGCAAGGCTGCTCAGCTGAATGTTTCATTTGGTCCTGGGGCTTTTGTTCTAAACTGGCAGTGTTGTATATTCCTTTTCTGTCTGAACTACATGAGAATGCTAAATTATTTCACGCTGCCACAATTAAATTTCCTTCTTCACCAGTAGAGAGGTGATAATGATAATTGAACTTAGAAAATTATTTTTTCTTCTTCTAAAGGGGATGAATTGAGGCAAACAGGAGAATTGAATACCTGTATGAATATCTGTCCTTATATATTCCATAAGGAATATATAAGAAAATTGTTTAGAAAATTGTTCTTAAACTCATTTTTCCAAGATTCCCTTATCCTAGCTAATCGGCCTACAGCTCGAGCAGAATTATTCAAATGGGTCTATTGATGGAGCACCCAATTCACTTGATTAAAAGCCCAACCTGTATTCAGTGCATTTTTTTTCTGCTTGAGCTGTATCTGCCATTTCTGCGTTTTCCTTACAATTACCTTCATAGCTGGCCAAAATCCATTCAAAATGATGTGTTTGGGATAAGCCTGAGTATTGACCCAAACAGTGGTGATACAGAGACTTGCTTAAAGAACTTAATGCATGTGCTCAGATATGAAATAAATTGTGTTTTCTGTTGTTGTGCTTGATCTATGAAGAATAAGTTTAAATGTAGATATTTGTAACAAGATATGGATATATCTATGGATATTCTGGTAAAGAGATAAGGACATGCGCAAGAGAAGGTGTAAAATGTCTTTTAATTTGATTGAATACCAATATGTGTTCTCCATAGCTGAAAAACAAGTTAGATTGACTTAGAGCTTTTTGGTGGTACCAGACTTCTTGAACAAGGTAGCTTAGAATCTCAGCTACTCTGCCAGCAATATGCTAAAGCACCACATGAAATTAGAGGAGCTCTATCTGTATCTAAAGATAGCACGTCTGTAAAGAGATTGAAGGGCAAAAATATTTTTATATATATACTGTACACTATTTACTATTATTTAGTTTAATAATACATATTTGGAGACAGTTATAGTTTTGCATACAAAATACTTTTTAGAGTTTTTGTTTTTTTTTTGTAGGCATATCATAGGAGCAAAATACCCTTTGGATCAGATTCTGATGCAAAATTACTGAGAAGCTGTAGTTGAAATCATACAGAAATATTTTTAAATGAAAAATGGAACATGTCCAGTTTGGGCTGAGAAGGAGAGGAAGAGTTCATTGCCTTGCCAAGGCTCAACTGCTGAGTATGAACTTGATAGCGCACAAAGAAAGTAGAAAGCATTTCCCATGGCTCTCACAAAATCACAGGCATTAGACCCCACACAACCTATTTTTTTATCTGGGCTTTTCTGTAGAAGAAAAAGCAGAAACATCCAAAAAATTTATTGAGAGGATCTTGCACACAAACACTGGTCCAAGTTCCTGGAAATGGAAACTGGTTGTCTGATAATTGGATACAGGATAGTGCTGTATCAAGGTTTAATAATGTATTTAAAATACAAAGTACAGAAATAAAAATTCTTTTCTTTTTTTCTGTTCCAGGTTCTCTGGGAGATGCTAACAAGGGAGGTCCCCTTTAAAGGCTTGGAAGGATTACAAGTAGCTTGGCTTGTAGTGGAAAAAAACGAGGTAAGACTACGTTTCTACATTCAGGTACATAGATCAGAAAACAGTATTGGGGTTTTGCAAAAGACTTTTTCATCTTCTTCAAATTGAAAGTAAGTTCACGCGTATGGAAAGATTAGCAGTAGGAGCTAACACAAAGGGTCAAAGTGATGTTATTCCTCATGAATGGACCCTTTACATCTAATTGTTGCAGCTTCACGTCGTGATGCTGTAGATCAAAAATTGTACAAGTACTGTACTAGTTTCTCAGTCTCAATTGTAAAACCTAGGGGTTTGTTCTTAGTGATGAAAGAAGCCATTGCGTCCAAGGTAGGGGAACAGTTTAACTCCATCTCCTGCGTTTAGGACATCTTTTTACTGGCCGGGAGTTGATATATCTGTAAGAGACCTTCAGCTACTTCAACTTAACTCTCCCAGCAGGAGTCACTATAGTACAAGAAACTGCCGCTTAGATGAAAATTTCAAAAATAAAAGAAGAAAAAATAGTTTTAAAAAAAGAGAGAAATTACAGTTTTGCCACCTACGTTCAACACTACATTGAAGATGAGCTCCTCACTGGTATCGGCAAGGCTGTGGCATAGCTGCAAGCCTCCTCATGCAGAGTCTTTCCATTTCAAAAGCACTTCAGTGGTGTAAACACCGTTTGTACAGTGTCCCCAGCCTCGCTTTTCTTCTCCTCACAAATTGAGGCTTTCAGTTAGTTGGACATGTGAGCGTACATCTGAACACATACTCCCTTGATATCAAAGACAGTAACTACATTTAAAAAACATTTAAAGTTGTGACTGTACCACACACAGACAAGCATGGAAATCCTCCACAAAGATGAAACCTCCACTATCTAGACACAGCGGAGGCTTGGGAAACATTACAATGGCGAGGCAGTGACTGTACAATACAGACTTCTATTATTCTACATACACTGTTTCTCAAAATGCTTCCAAGTTAAATAGTAGAGTTAGGATTCTACCCCTTAGTTTAACATTTTCTGGCTTTTTTTCTTGCCTTTTTTTCTGACTTTTTTTCTTCTATTGGGGGACTGGAATAATTCTAGTGAGAGTTAACATGATATACTGTTTAGTTGGAAATGCTACATTAATGAGTGAAGATTATGACTGTGGTCTTCTACAGTGTTTATCAAAAGGCATGATGAGACTCTTTATCCTAGTTTACAAAAAGCCTCCTATCAGTCTGATGAGAGAGGCCCATAAAGCCCTTCCTTAACAGTGTGTGTTTCCTATGCCTACTGATTCCACTTTTATGTAAGGGGTGCAGAGTGGCATTGGGACTGCTGTAACGCGATTTATTCACGTGATGAAAGATGTCAGAGGGTGCACAGACATTTCCTTACAGTTTTCGAGATCAAGGAACTGCATAAACCACAGTATGAACAAAAATGCTCACAACTATTTTACTAGTGGCAGAAGAAACCTGAGGGGTGAAATTTTCAGAGACAGCTGTTTAGCAGTTACTTCTTAATACCATCTTCTTTGGAAGGGTGCCAGGAAGCTTAGAGGGCATTAACAGTTGTTTATATAACTTTTATTTTATTCTGGCCATGACTTGGAGAACATGTCCAGGGTAAGCCTTGTAAACACCTAGTTGCACTGCTTTTCTTCACAACTGAGTAATTTTGTATGTCCTACAGCAAGCATAAGGGCCAGGTTTTGCTCTCAATTCAGTGTGTTGGCATTAATGGGGTTGCATATGTCCAGTTCACAACAGAATTGAAGCCACTGTTGAATTGGTCCTTCACTCTTCATACTGTAAATTTCACGTTAAAATCAGTGTGGGATTTGGGCCAAAGTGTAATTACTTTGGGTTAAAAACACTCTTTTTGCAGAGCTTGAGCCCAATAACTGAAGTGGAATTTAATGATTCTGTGTGGGTCTTTTTTGATCCTCTGCATTATTTCACAGAGTGATTTCTCATTCTGGTAGAATTTCTGTATAATTGTATATTTCTTAATCTGAAAAATTATGAACATTGCGATTACAGTTGGCATGAGCTCATAACTCAATAGAATACTACCTAGAAATGCCATCCTTTTAGAACGTGACACCTTTGAGCCTGCTACCTGTGTATTACATGACAAATAACATTCTGCATGGGTAAGGCAATTGTAAGTGATAATTGCAACTTTCACCTCTTGGACTAGCAAGAGTGGAGAAAAATACTGTAGTAAGACTAGCCAGTGTATTTTTAGGTTAATGACTCGACCAAATATCAAGCATTAGTACAATTTGTTTATGCATTGTACAAATTTCTGTGTATTTCTTGCACAGAAAGCTTTTCTCTTTAAGATAATACATTATTTTAATAACCATACTCCTGCAGTGCCCTGATTGTATCTCACATTTCCATTTTACGTGATGTTCAAATGTTTGTGCAGCAGATTTTATTAACTCTTTGTTTTGGCTGCCGTGGCTTGTGTGGCTTGTAAGGCTTTGCACGTCATGTTAGAGTAATATAATAGCAGAGCTTTCTCTGCTTTGCTTCTGAAATGCCTAGAGTAGCAGATATCTAAAGTCTTCATGGCAAGTTGGTTTGAACAAGATGTAATATCTGGTTTTTGCTTGTTTATAGAACTGGGAACCCTTTTTCCACCTTGGCCCCTCTTATATTTGGACTTATTCCCACTCTCCACTGAGAAACTATTTTTTATTTACATTTTTTTGGGATTCAGTCTGAAACATCTGAAGTCAGTTAACTGCCTTAGTAAGAGCAGAGGGATCTCCTTATATGTGTAATACTGGGATAAACACAGTCAGCTGGAGAGGTTGTGTATCCATGTGTATAGACATGACAACAGATTTGCTTTTAAGCTTTCCAGTCTAGAAGGAGAGCCTTTAAAAGTCCTCCAAGACTGCGAGAGAGAATCTTGTTAATAATTTAAAAATCTTAGTAAAGAAAACCAAACCAGGTTCAAACTAATTCTGTATAGTAAGCAGTTCTGACTCTAGCTAGCAACCCTTTGACTTCAGCCATCAGGAAATAGTTACAAGTTCACTGTGCTCTGTGAGTGAGTGCTCTCTCAGCTCTTCATACTCTCAGCAACTGATTTGACAAAAAGCTCATGAAACCTTGTGTGGTGCAGAGCTTCACTGAGCTCTCTCTAACTCACTTTCTGTAAGCTCCATTCCAGCCATTTGTTATAACAACAGTACAGTACAGCTAGATCATCCATGTGGGAGAGAGGAAGTAAGTCAGCTTCTGTGCTACACCTGTCTTGACAAGCATCTTGGAACACTATGCAGTGCAGCAGCCATCTCCAAAAAAAATACGTTTCATTATTAAAATCTGTTTGCCAGATTTTTGCCTCCTTGTTCTAGCTTTCTTAAGCAACTCCAGTAGTATATTTGTTCCATTCCTTGTTTGTGGGTCTATTAAATTAGTTCTTAGCAGTAATGTCTTGTTGATTTTATTTATATATATATATGTTAATCTCTAGGTGTTATGTTTTCAAATGAAAGAAGAGAGCTTTTTACTTCCGATAATGGTTTAGATTTTATAGGAAATCTATTCTTAGCAGCTTAAAAGGAAATGTTTCCAGTAACTGATATATTCTCTCTCCGTTAGAGGTTAACCATTCCAAGCAGTTGTCCCAGAAGTTTTGCAGAATTGATGCACCAATGTTGGGAAGCTGATTCAAAGGTATGGTTATTAATAATATATATTAAAGTGGTTATACTGTAATAATACTATAGTTGAGGTACTGTAATAGACTGTTTAACCATGAAAGTGGACTAAGAATGCAAGTTAAAGAAGATTGGAACTTTTGCCTCTATTTATCTGTTCTTAAGAGAATAAGATAAAGGAGAAATTAAAGTATTTACCCAGAAAACGTCTTATGAGTCATGGGAATAATCTGTCTCAAACTGACTTTGCTGATATCTTGTTCTACAGAAAACTAGTTGGAAAGAAACTGTGGATATACTAGCTTTGTTACCAAATATTCCCTTATCTGTGCAGGTAGTTAAAAGAGGGAAGGATATTTGAGAAAGGAAATCTTGCTGTCTTTCTCAAATCAAGTGGCCAGCAAGAAATCTTGACCCTGTTAAACTTGGAAGGAGGTTAGTTACTACTTCAGGGAGACGAAGATTAATCCCAAAATGAATTAGAGTACTTAATTAGAGCACCAGAGTGTAGCCATAGAAGACTAGGATGAGCAAGGAAATTAGGAAATTTCCTTTCTCAAGTTTCTTTTAGGAGCAAGGGGTTGCTTTACTCCAGAAGAGGTCTGGAGTATTTGGAAGGCAGAGATCTGTCAGCAACATGTGTTTTCCGCACAGTGGTTTGAATCTTTGAACCTGCAAGGAACCAAGACTTTAATAGTGACTACCAAGAGTCAGCACCCCTACCAAATGCCACAGAAGAAAATTTATTGGAGCATCTTTGCTCTAGCTGCTGAAGGTACTAGTTCTCCGCACTCTTCCACTTGCTCCATCAAGATGTGCAAGGGTCCAGGAGGCTGCCCCTTTCATGGAGATGGAGGCCTGTGGCAAAACAGGGAGGCCCAAACAGCAGACTGCATTCAGTCTGCTGGAGCAATCAGCCTGGGTCCAGCTTAGTCCCTCATGGCACTTTTCCTGATGCATGTGAAGAGTGAATCTTAGGTTAGACTAAAGTTGTGGTTTTTTTCACTTCTTTGTGCACCTTCTCTTCTGTTAAGCAGTTATAAATGCTTCATTCACATGACTGAAATGGAGTAATCTCTAGTCATATTTTTGAGCTTGTGACTGATGTATTCGAGGTCACGTGTTGGGAAAGAATCACTGCTTAAGGATCTCAAGTGCCTTGATAAAAGGCTGTGTGGCCTGCATGAGCCAAAAGATGGAGCACACTCCTCTAAAATACTGCACTGTGTAACGTACCCCTTTTGCCAGGATTAACTTCAGAGTATCAGAGTAGATACATGACCTGGAGGTCAAGCAGAGGAGGTGAGCTCAAGAATGTCAGCTGCTCAAAAGCAATTGCTCATGTGTGCACTTTCAGCCAGCACAAAGTGTGAGGTATCTTTGGGTGGCTTACCCCCAAGTAAGAGGGCTGAGATCCTGTGCTGTTACTGAGAGGCCGAGGAATACATGTGGAGAACCGCTAGAAAGCGGCTGGAGTGCCAGACATGGCTCACGCCATGACTTCCTGATGGGATTGAACACAATTATTAGCTTTGCTTTAAATTCGCTAGAATTTTTTCCTACTTGGATAAGAATATCCCTAGTTCATGGCTCCCGGTGATACATACATTGGTATTCTTGAACAGTGTAAACTGTTCTAGTTAAAACAATGCCTTGTGGGTTCACAGCATTTTACTGAAATACTTTAAGTCAGTAATTATTAAAAAACAATCTCAGGGGCTATTAAGTATCTTAACTACTTCCAAATGTTAAAATCCCTACCAAACAAGCTGGGTTTGCTTATTAGATAGTATTGGATAGTATTAGATAGTTGCACAAACAAGGCTGTTCATCATTAATGCCTTTGTTTGCTTTTGAATAACAGGTGATTTTTTTCTAGCTTTCTCTGTTCTTTACCCCTGTCTGTATCCCCCACTGTAACACTGCAGATGATTATAAATTATTGGACATATGGAAAATCTGGAAATGGAGAAACAACAGGAAAGGTGTATTGGTTAAATATGCTAGTTTTTTGCAGACATACTTAGTAAGAAATATAATGGAAGGGAACAGTGAATGTGTTAGCCAGAGTTATTTCTAGAACATGTATCTTAAAGATTTTTTTTGTATGAGACATCACAGATTAAGAAGGAAAGCAATTTTCAGAGGTGACTGATACCTTGATATTTTAGGAATGTCTTATAAGGAATCACTTAGCCTGATTTTCCAGAAAGTGCTTAGCAGTCATCCATTGAAAATAAGGCCTTTTTTTTCCTCCTCTCTCAGTAGGTTGAGTCTCCAGTTTCAATAATGATTTTTTTTTTAGCTTTTACCCAAGCTATCAGTCTGCACGTGCAGTGCATTTGCTGAATTTAAACCTGCCTCTGCCTTGGGGAGAAAACCAACAGACACCAGGAGCAGTGTAGGACATGTCCTCCCGTCACGAGGGAAAGGCAGGACCTGTCGGTCTGGCAGGGTCTCGGTGGCTGCTCACGGAACATGCAGCCGTAGGGGCACAGCCTTTGCCAGTGACTGCTTGCTCCAGCTGGAGCTGCGAGGCCCAACAGCCCCTTTCCTGGTAGAGATTTGCTGCANGGTCTGGCAGGGTCTCGGTGGCTGCTCACGGAACATGCAGCCGTAGGGGCACAGCCTTTGCCAGTGCTGCGTGACTGCTTGCTCCAGCTGGAGCTGCGAGGCCCAACAGCCCCTTTCCTGGTAGAGATTTGCTGCAGGGTTCAGCTTGGTTCTGCTCTGCATAGAGACCAGCGTGTGTTGTTGCTCCTTCCAAATTGGCCGCCCGGAGCTTTCAGCCGCCCTCAGCAGAAGCTCTGCTTTCTGTCACTGTTATCTCAACCCCGATTGCTGTGGCAGGCCGGCTGGTCACGTTGGCCACGTTCACTTGCTATTAGCTCTACCCCAAACTGCCTGGTGTGCCCCCTGAGACAGAAGGACCACAGAGAGTTCACAGAAAGGTTCTGTAAGAGCCTCTCAAATAACGCTAAGGCCAGAAGATGTCTGCTCGCTGTCTGCTCCCGCAGTAGCTGGTTTGGTAACGGCACCTCGCCCCGCGGCAGCGCACTGGGCAGCAGTGCGCGTCCCCGAGCCCTTGTGGGGTGAGGCCCGAGGCCCGCGCGGCGAGCCGGCAGCCCGGAGCTCTCCTGCCGTCCCCTGCGCGGCCCCGGCTGCGCACCGGGACTGCGGCCGCCCCCAGCCCCTCCGCAGGCGCCGTTCCGCGGCCGGCGGCTCCAGGCCTGCGGTCTGGGGCCAAACTCCATGCGCAACCAGGGCCCTGCGAAGGAAATGAGCAGAGCTCCAGCAGCTGCCCCTGCGCCTGGAATCGTGGAGACGGACCAGAAAATGACAGACAAAGCCTCCAGGCAGAGACAAATAGTGCAGCAGTACTGTATAAGAGAGCTCGTCTTTTTTTGTTATGCATTTGACACTTTTTCAGGCTGTTTGACATTTAAAATAAAGAAATTGTCTTTCTTTTATAATGCGGAAATCACTTGGATCTTCCTGGGAGAGACACCTCAGCATTGTTCCTAATTGTTTTCATGCTCCCAAATTAAAATGCACGTTTTAATTGCAGCATCTGTAATTTTAGCAGAAATGGTATAATTACAGGCAAGATAGAGAGAGAATGTGCATCATCCCCTTATTATGTATCTACATTTTGTTTCAACCTTTTGTCTCAACCTTGTCTGGGGTCTGTCAAACAGACTAACAGAGTCGGTGCTCTTTCAAGAAACACATTTAGCTGTGGCTCTTCAGTTATTACTGTACTTTGTAGCTTCTTCTGGGACTAACTACTAGGGTAGAAAATAGGGAGAAGTTTTAACTGTTCTCTGTCAATAGTATTTGTGGTTATCACAGCAGGGGCTACATTGAGAGCCCTGGAACATCATGTCCTGTGACCAGGATGGGGCCAGCAGAGAATCCAGAAACCTGAGCTTTGCGGCTGGGCAAAGACGCTCGGCATTTCTGGTGGAGCCTGGATCTTCATTTCTCGGTCCTCATGAGATAGCTCCCTAGAGCTATCTAGCTCCCTAGATTTTCAGGAGAGTCTTTCTCCACAAGAAATGAATGGCAGCCAGAAAACCACTTTTGATGGGCCGCTAGCTTGCTTGTTCAGGCATTAAAGAATTTAGGTTGCTATCTGTAAAACACAGCCTGTTAATGACCAGTTGCTAATGGATCCAACCGGGTCTTTTAGGCAATATTTTCTGCCTTTAGAACGGAGAATCCTTATGGTTATTGATACCATGAATGCTGTTTATTTTTTTTTCATTGGTTTCAAAGGGGATTTCCCAAGGATTTTACTGGTAGATATGAAATGCTAAGGTAAGGCTTGAGTCCTTAGATTATGTCACCCTTTCCATGCTGACCTTTTTTATTTTTCAGTGGAAAGAACAAAAAATCTGTAACTTTATAGTCCTTTTGTAGGCTGCTGGATCAGAAAGCAGAATCCAAATTTCTGTGTTGTTTTCAGACTTTAATTTGGAAAAATCCTGTAAGAGATTTTTTGCATAGACAAATATGACTGCAAATGCTTTGCTCTTTTTGTCTTCAGAAAAGGCCATCTTTCAAGCAGATCATTTCAATTCTGGAATCTATGTCAAATGACAGCAATCTTCCAGACCAATGTAACTCATTCCTGCATAACAAGGCAGAGTGGAGGTAAGTTTTCTTGCTTCCGAGATGCAGTGATACAGTGTTCTTTGAAATGATGTGAATCCTTATTTGTTTCAGAAGACTTTGTATGCAAGAGAAAAGACATCAGCCAATGATGATGTATTATGTTTTGGTTATTTTTAGGATATAATTTACCTTGTTTTTCAGGAATGCTCAGAATGTCGTGAAACTTGTGTTAGGAGCCAACACGCTTAGCTGTACACCATGCTTACTGGCTTAGGTGTCATGGTATTTATGGTTTGTGATTCACATCTTAACACAGTTATGTATTTTCAGTCAGTAGTATGAGAATAAAAACAACTCAGATAAATGCACAGTATGATGTAATATTCTTGGAAAGTAAGGACCTGTTTATATCAAAAGCACAATAAAAGGCATAAAGGCCAAATTTTCAAAAGTAAAGACAAACAGAGGCTTGATTTAGGTGTTTTGCTGTTTTTTGAGCATATTTTCTGTTTATTGTCTGTGCATGCGTGCATGTGTATGCATGCGCTGCCTTCAGTTTTTGCATTGTGCACCAGAATTGCTTGAGCATGCAATTTTACCTGGAGCATGATGCCAAGTGCAGAGGAGATTTTTGGGACAGTGACACCATTTTAGAGAAGTTTCACGTTGTTTTTTGCATGTGCTGAAACTTCAGAGATGTCCCCAAAGTTTACTGATTGGTCGGAAGGCTGGCTGCTTCACACTACATCTTTGTGTTTAGAAGAGAAAATTGCAAGCAGATCTGCACAGGCAGGAGATTTTTACCAGATGATCATGCCTCAGTCTATATTAAGAAGCTCTGGCCCCTCTCCAGGTAACCTGGGAGCATAAATATTAAAAGATTCCCTGCCTCCATGGCTGTGCAAGACATGAAGGAACGCTGCAGCCGAGGGTTAGTAAGGGATGGGGAAAATAAAGCGGAAATAATTTTTTTTTTCACCAAAATACCTATTTTCCACACGAACGTGCATCAGAAATCGATCGATGCGAATGGAAAAAGTGAGCTCAGGGTGGGCGGCAGCGCCCGCTCACATGGCGGGTATAAATAGCGCCTGGCGCGGCCCGCGCGCCCGCCCTGACTCAGCAGCGGGACGCGGGGCCCGGGCGGCTCCGCGCAGCNGCGGCGCCGCCACTGCGCGCTGCCCGCCGCCTGCGGCGCCGCTGCCGAGGCGGCCCGCGCGGAGGCGCCTCTTCTGGAGCGGGGAGCGTAGCCAAAGCCCTGCCGGGAAAACGAACTTCCACCGACGCCTCGGCCCGCCGAGCAGAATAAGAGCTGCTCTCGTTGACATTTGCTGCCATTAAACTGCTACTCTTCTGAGAGCAGATGGGGTCGGGCTTGCTCAGAAACGGGGGTGTGAGAGGTTCTCTCTTACGGGACTCTTCGCTGGTTGTGGCTGGCTTCCCTCATGCAAAAGCCATGTCTGTATGGAGACATTTCTGAAGGTTAAGCCAAATTAACAGAAACTGTGAATGTAAAACCTGCTAATTAAAGCAGATTAAGGACTGGTGTGCATGAATTGATCCCAAAGGATAAGCTAAAACAAGCTAAGACCATTTCTGAGAACAACTACATGACTTCAGTATGCTTTAATTTTTACATTGAAGAATCTTTCACTTATTGCACTTTTTTCATGATTTTTTTCTTTTCTTTTCTTTTTTATTTATTTTTTTTTTTTTTGGCAATAGAGAAAGAATGAGATGTGCTATCAAAAATAGGATATTTAGATGAGACCTGGCTATAACAGTCCAAGAGAAAGATGAGATCGGGATAGTGCAGGTTATGACTCATTCCTTGGAGGAAACTCCAAATTAGTGATCCAGGTACTGCACATTCATATGGATACTGCACTTACCAAAGCAAATCAAAGCTAAGGAAAGTGGGTTTGCATTTTTCTTCCACTTTCTAAAAGGCAAGGGAAACTTCTTTTTTGCATAGGAAAACTACCTAAAATGCTTAGAAAAATCTGTAGACTCTCCAACTTTCTCTGAATGATGTGAAAACAGACTGAGAAAGTTGAATCTATAGATAACTGACAAAGGTGGTAGGATGATGGACATTTTGATCCATCTTTAATGTGTTCTTGTCTGCAAACATTCAGTGGTATTAACGTTTGTATTAATGATATATTTTAATCTGACTGTTTCATTATTTCTTAAAAACATTTTGATATCTTGTTTCTAAGTGTTCTCTCCTTCATATCTGTTATTATTTAAAACAACCAAGGGCACTATCTTATCATTAAGTTGCACAGATCTGTCGTACCTTTAAGTTCATGTTCTGTACTTTTTTGTAACCCTTTCTCAAGTTACTATGGTAGGAAAAAATTGCAATGGAAGTAATGATATTCCAGTTCAATGGGAAATCTCATTTGTCCACATTTTGCCATATATATGAACAAGAGTTCTCCTTCCATCCTGTCCCCACAAGCAGCTGTTCTAATAATTAAAGTAGTCTATTAGTGATACTTATGTCCATGTATCAGTAGCAATTCAAGGCATATATAAACAAATGCCAGTCATTTTTTTTAATCTGTGACTGTTCATCATTTACAATAACACATATACATTCCTCTATCACAAACTGAGATTATTCTAGAAAAGAGAGCAAGCTCAAACTGCAGAACTACAGGGGCAAACAAATACACGTACCCTGCAATGTATAATCTTTCAATCCACTTTCCTTACGAAGTGAGACTCATTAACTGAGCAATGTACAGTAGCTTTCTCTTTAATTACACAGTTTTGTTACACAGTGGAATGAGTTTTCAGAATGCAACTGTTTTTGCAGACTGACCTTTTATTATAAGAGAAGTTTCTGTCTAATGAAGAGAGGTAATTACAGCATGGAGTTGACTTTTGGCATATAGAGAGCTATGGTTGCTTGGGCTTTCCTATTGCAGAATGTTATTTAAGAGAGAGCCTTCATTTACATATTTATATATATATATTATAGAGCCACATTTAAGCAGCTGTGATGTTGATACACGGACTAAGAAAAGCAGTGCTTGCAACTATCCTCAGAATGCTCTTTAGATCACACAGTAGATTGCATAGGATGTGTTGCACCTGGCAGAAATGTGTTATGAAAGGGACATAAGTGTTCAGAGAGGAGTCACTTTTTGGCCTTCTATCAACAGCTAGTAGTTTTGTTTCTAGATGCAGTCGAAGTTCTGCCAAACATGTGCATCTGCAGTTCTAGCTGAAGCATTATCTGCAGTATTTTCTGAATGTTTTAAAACAAAAGTTAAATTTACTCTTTATTAGGATGTGCGACTGCTTTGAGACAGCATAACAGTCAGCCTTGACCTTTGCTTGCCTGTATATGAGAGAGCATTTTGCTTGCGATGTGAAGCATAAGAATTGTGAGGGGCATTTGTTCTGACCACCACATCTAACAGCTCACTCAGCATGATTTAAGTGTGAAAAATGCCCTTCCCCAGGTGGCTGATTTTTGTAGTAGAATTAAGTGTGGTGGGAGAGTTTGCGGTAGTGTTTGCTAGTTATTCTAGCTTTGAATTTTTCACTCTGCCTTTGAAAGCATTACACTCCAGCAGAGATGTCTTATTAAAGTGGGAAATGCATAAGATTTTGAATATTTATATTTTCTCATTTACTTAAAAATAGGCCATTTGGATGTGTGTTTTCCCATATTGATACTGGAGAAGAACTAAATCATTCCATGATAGAGTAGATCTACAGTGCAAAATATTCGTTTTTTCAAATAGAAATGATAACTACTTTGCTGTTAGTCATTTTATTTCCTTTTTGCAAACATCAGAAGAGGGAGATTTTGTTTACAGTAATGTTTCTGAAAGGAAAATGTTGCCAGTGTTTGGGCAGTATTTAGGATTGCCAGATCTCAGTAGTTGTCTGTAAAGTTGCCTTTCTCATTCTAGAGAGCAAAACCAAACACTGGCATTGACCATTTTCACAGTGTAAATAAGGAAATACCTGAAATTACAGTCAGGATACCAGTTGCAGATGGTACAGTCCGCCATTCAGTCACAGAAAATGTTTGTTAAAACTTCCAGTAATTAATATCTCGATACAAGCCACAAGCGCAAAAGAAACGTCTGAATTCGACTGAATTATTTTTCAGGACGTACCAAGATACACCCATGTATTTGTGGTCTCTTGTTGAACTCTTTCCAAGAGCACGTCAGTCCATAGACACTTTTAGAAGGTGCTGTCAATCAGAACATATGTCAAAGGAAACCACTCTGCCAAGGGAAGAATTATATGCAATGCAACCTATAAAAAACAGATCTAAACCTCTGTTTAGTGCTGTCTTCACTGCCTGCTTTTCATATTTTCACATCTTTGCATGTATGGTGAGAAGCAAATTAAACCAAATAAGCCGTTACAGAGACTTGCAATCAGTTCCAGGCCTGGGACAGATCTCGTTTTGCCTTCTTGTTCTGCTATGCATTCTCTTTTATTTTAACAAAGAGAGGCATCAAGGTTGGAGCAAAAATATTGCAGTACTGATTCTGGGTATGAGGAGGATGAGTCCAATAACATATGTGGCCAAGTTATAAACTTAGCAAATAGGATTCTCAGACTGCCCATAGAGTGATGCTTAATAATTGCCCCACTATCACTTCTTAACACATTTTTTTTATGGATAGTATAATATCTCATAATGTTTGGGGAAAATATGGTATTTTACTGTTCTAAATTTTATTACTATTCGACTGGAGGCATTATGGTTATTCTCAAGTATAAACAAGACAAGTTTTTCTTAAAGCTCTGAAAGGTTTTGCATTTGGTAATTAAATGAACTGCTTGAGTTAGTATTGTACTTTTCAGCCTTTCACATTTAATTAACATTCAAGGGGGAATTATGAACAATTTATATCTGTCAGGAAAAGACAAGATGTAACAAATTGTCTCCGTGCAGATGTGAAATTGAGGCAACCTTAGAGAGACTAAAGAAACTGGAGCGTGATCTGAGCTTTAAAGAGCAGGAGCTAAAGGAACGGGAGCGACGTTTGAGGATGTGGGAGCAGAAGTTAACCGAACAGTCCAATACTCCTGTAAGTAGACAATAATTCAACCTATCGACCTACTTCAAAAAACATTTGGAGCTTTGTCTGTGTAAATGTAAGGGCACAACAAGGAGGTAGTGCCCCTGGGTCCCCTATTTGTTCCTTTGGGCCAATTAAAGCCTATTTTACTAAATCACTGCAAATAGTAGTACTTTTTAAAAATTTTACCTGATGTATTAGATATACAGTAGATTTTAACTGTGGGTCATATTGTGCCAAAGGCATTTAAGTAGTTTCCTGTTGATTTAATTGCAGTTCTCAGCTTTAAAAGCTGATTGTCTGAAATCAGATAACCATTGTATTCAATAAAGTCATTTTTCAGATAGAAAGTTGTTGACTTTAATGGACACAAGATTTGGTCTAAAAAGCATGAATCATTTGTTTCTGGCAGAATAAGGTTTGAGAAATCTATTCAGATTTTTTATCTCTTCTTTTGCTGGAGAAGCAGCAAATTTCTATTCC
Source organism: Crypturellus undulatus (assembly GCA_013389825.1). Lineage (NCBI taxonomy): Eukaryota > Metazoa > Chordata > Aves > Tinamiformes > Tinamidae > Crypturellus > Crypturellus undulatus. The sequence continues at coordinate 59,148 of VWPW01015954.1, read as the reverse complement.
ATGGAAAAATTGAGGTGTTCATTTGGAACATCACGAATAATTATAATTAACATACTTGTACTGGCCAGTCATTAGCTGTTAGAGTTACCACATTTCTGTTAATAAATGGAACAAAAAGTCTTTTTTTGGATTATTTTGAATTTGTTACTGAAGTATTCTGGCTACTGATTGCCAGAGAGAGGCCACTGAGTTAGCACCTGACTACACATATTGCCACAGGTTTGTTGTTAAGAAAAATATCCATTATCCACTTGATTTTAAAATACTAGCCAAAACAAACAGCAGATTGAGATTGCAGTAGCATATGATTTCCTCATCCTATTCCAGACAGTGCCATTTACATAAACTTGTTTTCAAGGTATAGCTTATTGTCACTGTTTGAAGATGCATTGGTGTTTTGTCGTGAACATGTAGTAACGAAATGACAAACTATAAATGTTTTCCTATGCCAGACACTGTGTGTTCTCAGTAGGCATCCGTATGCCTGCTTAGTGCTTGCAAACTCTCAGCAACTGAGCTGTGAGCCATCATCTACCAGTGCACAGCATAAGACCCAGCCTTAACGAACCAGTCTTTTTGCAAGCAAAGCAAAGGTTTTTTGTGCTGTATTTGCTTATCACTTATACGACTCTAAAGTTAGAGCTAGCATTGCTGAAAGAATGAAGCATTGTGCTAAGCATGAACTGCCTTTTTGCGTAACATTAACTCTTGTATTGTGTTTAAGTGCAGTTTCTTCCAACAGAGAAACATAGATATGTTCTTTTCTCCTTAGATCTTCAGTGGACTGTTACGTAGAACAGATTATTAAAAAGCCCTTTTGTTGCAGGGGAAAAAAAAAAAGACACATTGATAGAAATTGGTTTACCCTACCAGGATCAGTCTCTTACTAGCAAATGAAGTTCTGCAGGGCACTCAATGACAACTACAACTCTAGCTTAAAATCGTAACTGAAATCATTTTGAAAACATCCCTGAGCGTTCCTTTTGTGAGCTGTAGTCCTTGGAGTCGAGCATCTCTGTCTCCCGTCAGGTTCAGCGTGTGCCTGCCCAGCAGTGTGAGGCTGTATCATTGGAACAGGAAGGGGCACTGCGTGAATTTAAGCTACTTGGTTGCAACAGCAGTAGTAAAGATACCGCAACTGGGGTTAATAGCATGAGTTCGGGTGCCCACCAGGGCCTCATACTCAGCTCTTAGCTGACACCAAGCCCCGCTGTTGTCTGTTAGCTTCAGCTGTTATCCCTGCTGTACACTCTGCCATCATCTGTTCATTTTGCTCTGCAGCAAAGACCAGGGGCCAGCAGATACTATTAAAGTGGTGTGCAGGAGGAGAGACTCAAACCAAGCGAAAGGAGAACAGGAGAGTTCTCTGCCACTTGATTCTCCAATCCTTTAGAGTAGGTACAAGCTCCATCCTGCCATCCCACATGGTAGGTAGATCTGGGAAGCAGGCTGCTCCTACTCCAAGGAATAAAGTACATCTTTGCATATATCAGCATGAGAGATGGATGAGGGCAATCCTTAGCAAGACTTCTGTGGTAGTAATATTTCTCTCTGCTCTGTTTTTGACCCTGTTTCTGCTGTATCTTACACAGCAGGCACATTTGGCTCTGATTTGTGTGGATTTGCTTTGTGCAGGTATTCAAGAGCCTTTTGCAGCCCAAGGGAATCTGGAGCCTTTGCGGGGAATAAAATATGTCCAATACACACAGCTGTAGTAAAAAAGAGCCTTTTTTTGAAAGAGCACCTGACTTTAAGAAGGGCAAGTATGTAGCTCAGCTGAATGTCACATTGAGAGGAAGACAGTGAGCAGGACTTGAATTCCAATATTCACCTGTGATTCCATGCAACTGGAGTGGGTCATGTAAGAACAGGTGTGACTTGGGTAGAGGTTGGCGATGAGAGATCACAGCCATCTATCAAAGCCTTCGTGATCTTATATGTAATGTGGATATTATACGTAATGTGACGTAAAGGCAGATGCTGCCCCATACTCTCACTCTCTATATAACAAGAGATAGGAAAATGTGGAGAAAGTGAGGAGTGAGTATAATTCACAAAATGAGCCACATAGTTTGCAAGCCACGTAGTTTGCCACCCACATTGTCAAAAATGGCAAAGTGTTGCCTCAGAAGTGCATTTCAGTAGAAAACCATGTTGCAGCTTTGTTGATTTTTATGGGGAGTTCTTCCCCTGTGTCAGGCGAATGGATGCAAAGTGAGTAAAATTACAATAGACAAAAGAATTAGCAGGCACTGAATTGTTGCAAGTACTGGGTATCATGTTTCTGTGGTTAGATCTTGTTTTTCACATAGTACATTACATTACATTAGTAGGAGCTTTTGGTTTTCTTGAACTGAATAGTGCTTTTGTGGTTGTGTTATCATTAAGAATGGTTAGCGCTTCCCCTCTCTTTGTAAAATTTACCTTTATTTCTTAAATGGCAACCACTAATTTTTGTTACAAGTAGAAAGTGTATGTAAGTAGGGGAAACTTAGACACAAATATTAGACAGATATTCTCATTTTTTAGTGATAGATGATTTATGAACAAATTGGTTTTGTCTTTTGTCAAGAAATGGGTGTTCTTTTAGCCAGCTGGCCTTGTGGTCTCCCTGCACTGCAGACCATCGTATTATCTTTGGCCAGATAGATTTGGATTTTACTGGGGGGAAGCAGAGCAACCTGAAGAGGCCGTCCGAGGGGCAAGCAGCCCCGTCTTGCTGCCCCGTGTCTGCCTGCAGCGACTTCCAGGAGCTGGAGAGCCCTTCCTGCCACCTTGGTAGTGGTGAGGCGCTTGCTCACAACTGCAACAGTCACAGGGGTGATCCCTCCTTTTCCTTTTGAGCATCTGCTCCAAACCAGTCTTGGTATTGATAATACTCTGTTGTTGTTTTGGGTATTTAAAAGACTGCTCCACTGAGCTTTGGGAGTCTTGGGGGTTCTTTAGTCATGCCCTGATTTATTCTTCAATCCTGAAGGGTTCAGTTAAGCAACTCAGACTTCAGTTGTGCCCGCACTGCACTGGGAGACAGCCTGTCTGGCTAGGAAATGTCATGATCTATTTTATGTTGTGCAAAATGAAGGCTTGAAGAGTTTGAACCTTCTTTTATAATGAAAGCTCGGCTACCTGTGGTCCTTGCCAGGTGATTCAGTGACTTTGCACTTTGATTTAAAAACAATGACCACGCAATTAAGCTAAGACTGTTTTAATGCATTCTTACCTGAGCTTGATGTTTAGATTCACTAATCATTATGCTTTCTGTTTTTTGCCAACTAATCTGGTGGTGTCTTTTTTCTTGATTTTTAAATTGGTTCTAACTTTCACTTTTGCTCTGTCCTTTCCTCCTTTAAATAGTTTCTCTTACCTCTTGCTGCAAGAATGTCTGAGGCGTCTTACTTTGAATCTAAAACAGAGGAGTCAAACAGTGCAGAGATGTCATGTCAGATCACAGCAACAAGTAACGGGGAGGTAGCTGGCATGAACCAAAGTCTGAAGGCCTTGATGATGACGGGCTTTGGGGATATCTTCTCTCTGAACAAAGCAGGATCTGTCCTGCATTCTGGAATGCAGATAAACATGCAAGCCAAAAAGAATTCTTCTAAAACCACCTCTATGAGAAAAGGAAAGAAAATCAACATGGCTTTGGGTTTCAGTGAATTCGACTGGTCAGATGACGATGATGATGATGATGATTATTTTGATGACACAGACGATAGCAGCGAATGAAATCAGTTACAGAATTAAGTCTGAAATCATTTTTTGCAAAGCAAAACAATAAAGTTTTAGAACAAGAATCCTGTCAGTTTGGTCTGTTTAAATCATGTAAAAGAAAAAAAGTGAGTTTTCCAGGCTGAGAGTGTTTGTGTGTAGAAAGACATGTTGTTTCCATTTAGATTGTGTTGACTTATTTCTACTTGGATGAAATTTGGAACTAAACTTTCAAAACCAATTGAGATTATTATTATTTTAAGAACTATGATTATAGCTATAATTTTTGATGCCTGATTACAGAAACTATGGCTTAAGATCTGAAAACATTGGGGGAGACTTTAATGCCTATTGTACTTCATTTTTTTCTTTGTGTTTTTTTTTGTCATTTTCCTTGCATCTTTTACAGACAATCATATGAATATAATTGTACTTCCAGATTTGCTTTTCCTCTACAATCCTTTCTTTCTTACTATTGCAGCGAAGGGGTTTGCTGTGTTTCTAATTTAAAGTCTTTTTCAAGACAGCATTGTGCGATGTCACAAATATGTTTCTAGGAAAAAAAATGAAGCTTGGATGAGAGAAATAGAGGGGTTAGTTAAACACAGTTTAAAAACTGAATAGCAGAAGAGTATAGATAATCCCTGTTAGTAGCTGATTTGTATAAACGTTTTCATTTCTCTTGTGTGTGTGCTTGTGTATATAATTCACTCTAGCACAGCCAATTGCAATCAGACCTCTGCATCTATTAACAGTTATTGTGAACTAGAAGCTGATTTTCAGTTATGTTGATGTAAATCCAGGAAGCCTCATTAACTTTGATGGACTTACTCTTGTACCTGAGAGTAAAAATTGGTGTTAGGTTATTTACAGCAAATTTTGCTTCTGTTGTATCTCTCAAACCACATGTGCCATCATTGTGAGAGGAGGAAGAGAAGTCACAAGGACATTTCTGCTTGGGCCTGACTACTGCGGCTCATGTGAAATTCTCAGTGGTGGTGGTAATGTGAGGAATATTTGCCAGTCTCTTACTATCTGTTTCTTGCAGCTAAATCACTTTTAATGTATTGCCACTGCAGTGATGACTTATCGTAAAACTCAGTGTGCAACAATCTGCTGCAATAATTGCCCGCCAGACACTTACGCTGAGAGCAGCGAGCGCGTTTCTCCTGATGACCCCTTCAGTGGTGATGCAGGAGGAGGGAGGGAAACCAGTGCAAACACAAGTGCAAGTTAGAAGGGCAGATGATGTAGAATATTTGTCCAACGAAGAAGGGCAGTATTTCAAAAGATCACTGTTACTGTCTAGTTTAGCTGTAGTGGGAATAAGTCATCAAAATTCCAATAACAATTACTGGATTTTTTTTTTCATGGAAACTTCTGGTTTTGAGTGGCTTTTTTTAATTATAGGCTTGTCTGTTACACAGCTCTAACCTACGTATTATGGTGAATGTTTTTATAGATAGTTTAGGGAGGGATAGATACATCAGATAACAGCAGGCCTGAAATCATTACATGTGCAGGCAACAAAGGCAAAGGTTCCTTGGTGGAGTCTTCCTTGAGTGATGAGCAGCCGCCTCTCTGAGATGCGAGAGTTTCACTTGGAGAGCCCCGCGCTGCTCTGATGAGCTGCAAGGCAGCCACTGCTCCGCGTAGGGCTAGCTTATTCCACTCAATTTTCACAGGATTTGCCCCTCTAAATGCTTAATTTTTGTAGGATATCTACATTCCACCTCCTGCCTAACTGTTGCAATTGTAATTTAAATGATATAATTTTATTTTGTATCCCATGGGGAAACTTGCTCTTTCAGTATAGATAATGATAGTATACTATAGTAGTATAGTATAGATAGTCGGACCTCCAAAATAACCTGATTTTGGGGTGGAGGAGGATATTGAAGAGCAAAGAAATAGAAATAAGAGCCTATAGACTCTTATTCCAGTGCATATTTCCATTATTTTTGTAAGTCTATGTCTGCTAACACCCACAGCAATAATATTTTCTATCTGCCATGTATGTCCAAGAAAACTTGATGGATCTGTGTAATCTAATATGTGCACTTACAATATGTAGCATTGTCCATAAATTACAGTACTACATTTCCAGTTTAGTGTTGCACAGTTCCAACTAAGAATAAATTTGGTTCAAAACATTGATTTTTTTTTTTAAATGTCCCTAGCACAGACGTTTTGCACTTTTTTAGCATCTGACACTCTCAAAGCACTTTATGCACATTTATATTTGTGTGGGTTTTAATTCAATTTACAAATTCACTTCATAATTTTTACAGAATGAAATAAAAGTCCTTAAATAGTATATGATACAAGGTTTCTTAGCTGCAAAAACATGCATGTGCTTTATTTCTGCAAAATATATTCAAAATGTGGTAGCATGCTTATAGGAATTTCTGCTGGTTAGAAAAAAATATTTTTTTGTAGTGAAGCGAAAGTAGAATTTCCTCCTTTTTTCGCCTTTTTTTTGTCAAACCTGATTAAGGTGTATTAAGGAAAAACTGAAACTCTCAAAGTTGCTATTTAAAGTGGTAAAGGTATTAGAATTGTAGATAACCCTAATAACCTTAAAGCGATGACATGACAGACTATCCTGGTGCAATTCCCTTATGACAGTGTTATACTTAGAAAATATATATATATATTTTCTATATATGTATGTAATACTTAGGCTGTGCTTATTTAAAAAAAAATCTGTATTCTCTTGTGATGAGTTTCGTATCAGATGTTTCTAGTTTACTGGTCAAAATCATATACGAGAATCAAGATGTTTGTGCCTCTGACATGCTTTTAACCAGATAAAGATTCTGAATGCAGCTCTGGTGTGCAGGTGTGTTAGCATGGAGGATAGCAGAGTATCTCATCTTTCACACCTGATTTTGCTCCACAGCGCACGCCAGTCTGTCTCCTACCCGCATCCTCACCTGGGTATCCGTGGCCATCAGCGGTGAGGAGGGGTCGGTGAGGAGGGTGTTACCCCCTGTCGTAGGTGTTCGTTCCTCTGGCTGCTCCGGGGGGGAGCGAGGGCACCAAAAGCCTTCCCATGCCTCAGCCTCATCGTTCCTTCTAGGTCTCGTAACATCCCAGTGTTCTCTGCCTTATGTAGAGCTCTGGAAGTAACTCCAGTAAAATAGTATTGCTCTATTTTAATGAAAAGAAGGTTAAGAGCCAGGCCTGAATTTTTTGTTTTTTACCAGGCTGCTATACTACCAATGGTGACTTAAATAAATGGTTAAGTGCCTATGGGAAGAATGTTGAGGACAATCTTTTGGTTCAAATAAGGGTGCGAGGTGAGTTGGGACCGAGAGAGCGTATCCTAACTCCCAGCTGGCCCTTCAGAACTGGGAGAAAATGAAGGGAGGAAGTCTCTGCAAACCACTCTAGCCAGCGGGTTCCTTGCAGTAGCACGTGTCCTGATGTGTAGCGGGTGGGTGCACTGTGCTGCCAGGCCAGATTTGGAATTGGTCTCCCTCTACACGGAAAGAAGGACTTTAAAGAGGTGAGATGTGAGGTAGCTCCTTGTCACACGGCCACGTTCTTGACTTGTCATTGGTTTATCACTTATGGGGTTTTGTTAGATCTTAATTCCCTTTCCTTCTAGATTTTAAAGCTATCATTCTGAGTTAAATACTTGATGCAATAATTACTCATATTGCTCTTAGTGGTAGTAAATCCATAGTGTTCATATAGCTGTTAAGTACCTAGCAGAGTTACTGTGTGTCTTTAGTACTGTCGTTCCTTTTCTGTAATCAGGCAGCTTTTACAGGTTTTTAACAAGGCCTCTAACTTGACAGAGGTTTTAACAACAGGTTTATGTAGAATCCAAACTTCAGGTAGAAAAATAACTTCACTTTCACAGCCCTTAAAATGTACTGGTAGGAATCTGGAGGAAAATCTTTTTCCTTTCCCCTCAGACTTTGACTCAGTGTACGCTGTAAAGTCTGCACAGGGATTTCTGATGCGTGAAGATTTCATTTTAAAAATGTAGAACCAACAATCTACTTTAAACATTCTGTGTTGTGTGCTGAATATTCATATGCCTTTTAAAGTCAGATATAGTCCACTGCATTTCTTGCTTTTGCACTACTAAAAAAATTTTGTACCGAATAGTAGGAGGTGATGCTACTTACACTTCAAGTGTGATTAAAGAAATTTGAATAGAAAATATTTTCACAGTGTTAGAAAACTTAATTCTCCCTTCTGAAAAAAAAACAAACAATGCTGAGCAATGCCTGTGCCAAAACTCTTGTGCTGTAAACTGAATATATAATTTGTGTGGAACATGCAATGTTACACTTCTGTGTGGTTAAAACCTTGCAGCGTCAGTTATTCTCTTTATTGCACTTGACATATGATGTCTTGTTTTATTCACATTGTGGATTTGATTTTCCAGTGTAAAAACAAAGCAAACAAACAAAAGGAAACCATGCAATGTATTCAGCTCCTTAATTGGTGTCATAAACTTTCTTTTGATGTGAACTTTTTCCTTTGCTTCTCTTTGTTCTAAACTTCTATTTTGCAATAAACATTTTGACAGTAAATTTTATGCATCTGTGTTCCTGTGTAAAATGCCAGTATTTCAAGAAGTTCCTTATTGTCTGCCAGTTTAGTTGTTTTCTTGCTCCTCAGTGTGACATTTGTCCATTTTTTCTCCCTTAAAAAAAAAAAACTTTGAAATAGCCATTTGACCATAGAAATTCTTACGGTAGGCTCCTCACACAAGAGCAGCCACTGTCTCCGCAAAGACCTGTGTGTTGCCTCGTGTCCTCCCTAGCTGCTGCAGGTTGCCCCACAGCTTCCTAGCCAGGCTTAGGTAGCAGTTAGCGTAGGATATGCCCGAGTAACAGCAGGTGGGTTGAGAAGATTGGCTGGAAATATGTGAAGGACAAAAAAGACTGGAAGGCCTCTTTTTTTTTTTTCTTTTTTTTTTTTTTCCTTTTTTTTTTCCCCCCCTCTGGCAACACCTCCTCCCATCTGCCACCTCCCTGAGCTGCCTTCGGCTGTGTCCACTTGGGGGAGGCAAAGGGATGGGTTTGATGGGCGCCGAGGTTCTCCCCACTGAACCAGTCTTCTGGATCGTTTATGGCTGGGAAGGTTTGGCCGCGCCATTGAAGTGAGGAGGAGGATGAGGTCCTCAAACTCCTGCTGGGGAGGGACAGCAAAATCCTACAGCCGCAGAGGCAGAGCTCACAGGATGCCAGGGCGGTCGCAGCCCCGTGATGAGGATGTCTCGTGGCTGCTGCAGAAGCAGTGGTTGGAAGTTGTGGGCAGGTTACGCTGGACCACAGTCTCAGTGCTTGAAGAGCTCAGGAATAGTCCGTTCTGGGATGTAATGGGCAAAAAGCGTTGGCCATGGGGGATATCAAAGGCATGGGCGAAGTGCTGGCCTGGCAGGGCTTGCTTGGCTGGGCCTTCAGGGGCCTGGGCTGCTTGAAGGCCCCCGGGGCTCCCACTAGATACTTTCCAGGTGGGCGGGTAGCTGAGCTGATTCTCTCTTAAGCATGTGCTATATATATACTGAATACATTTGTAGCTGGGTCATAGTGTTGAGGTGGGAGACACTGGCAGTTCAAACACACACAAATTAATGTCACCTCCTTAGCTGGATAAAAAAGCAAAGGTGAAATTTGGAATAACGTACTTGAGCAAGCGAAACTGCAATCGGTATCACAATGACATCCTCTATTGTGTCAGTCTGCAAATCACCGCAGAATTTCACCTAACACATCTATCCTCCTGTGTAACCTCGTGCTACAAGAACTAACACCATCTTATATACGAGCGTGTGTGACGCCCTGGCGTGACCTCTTTGTGTGGCAACAGTGTTGGAGATGGGAAGTGCTGCGTTCGCAGAGCCGCAGGGCAGCGGTTACGAAGCGCTGGCAGAAACGAAGAGGTGTCTGTACAGGAAGAGGAGCCACAGTGGCCCAACTCCAAATTCTGCCTCCAATACTGTTTAATGACATCTTCCTTCTGCAGAAAATATCCCCTGTTCTGGAGAGTGCTGTGATCACAGCACTCCTTTCATTGCAGAAATTGACTGATACCAAGTCCATGACAAAAGCAAAATCCTTTCCATAGTGTGAGAAAAAAAAAAAAAAAAAGGAGACACCTAGAGAGTCCCTTGTTATTGACCTGTTTTCTTTTGCTTTCTAAATTGTTTTTATTGGAGATCTGTTGGTGATTTTATCTCACGAAAGTGACGGGATCAATTTATTACCACTATCATGTTATTGGAGCCAGCCAGTTCAGTTTGAATGTAGGACTTAGGTTGTCCCTCTTATGTGAGGTGCTGTCTGGTGCCCTCGCTATGAGATTCATGGCCTTAAGTCCTCCCCTTTAAAAAGAAAAGGGATTAAATAAAATTGGCATTCAGAATATAATTTGGGGTGGAAGGAAGAGAAACAGTCAGATGGTTTTCTTTTCAATCCATATTTCTCACACAGTTGCTGCCTTCCTTTGATATTTGTGCATGGACTGAAGAAGATGTGGTGAGTATTAATGGGCCCGGCGGTGCTGTGCTGCGCTAGGTCCATAAGGTATGCTCAGTACTGAGGAAATGACACCTAGATCAGAATATCTTGGTGAGATCTTACTGCTGTTTCTTTGCGTATACCCTAAAAAGATAACCACAGATAAATTAAGTGCTTAAATGGCCTTGATAGATCAGTCACATTCTCAAGTGCCCACAAAATAATGTGTTCTGGGAGCCCCGTAGAAGACAAAATGTGTTTGAGTTTCTTATCCTACTGCATGCCACCATATGGCAATTTAACTAAAAGTTAAGGTTTTAGAAATGTGGGCTATGCCTTTTGTATAAAACATGGTATCGCATATTCTTTTTGCACCTTTTATTTCAGTTAAAATGCTAAGCAAGAAATGCCACTGATTTATCTCTAATGTGTTACTGTGTCATAGTGATTTTAATGTCCCTCTTAGATCCCTCTTCATATGTGGGGCATCGTGTGCCTATTTGACAAAAGGTTGCCATAGGACTGGCTGGGAAGTCAGAGCAGAAGCTACCTGACTTCACTTGTTCTATCATGTGACAGATTGCTAAGCTTTTGCTTTGGGCATTTCTGTTGTTCCCAGTAATGATAAACCAAGGATCCACATAGCCACAAAATAGAAGGCAATTTAAAAATGGTAGATAAGTGTACAAACTTATATTGGAGAATCCTAGGTCCCTTTCCCAGAAATATTAGAAATATTATTACCTTAGAAGTATTTTAGATTTCTGTATTTTTTAATTAATTATGCCTGTGGACTTCAAATTACTATAATATAAAACTGTGATTAAATGAACTTAAGTTTTATTCCTCTTTTTTTTGCAGTATTTTTGGATGCAACAACTTACTAAAAAAGGTAAAAGCTATTCATATGTTCAGTTATGCTCATATTCATGTATAAATATAAATTTGTTCATATCTTTTTTTTTTCCCTTCAGTGAAAAGCCCTGTGGATTTCTGAATAACCTCTCTTATCTTAAGGTGATGCTTCTGGTGAAATGAGTGTATATGCTAGCTTGTTTAAGGAACATCATATCACTGGGAAAAGACTGCTTCTTCTAGAAGAGGAGGATTTGAAGGACATGGGAATATTTTCCAGGGGCCACATCATTCATTTAAAGGTATCTAATAGCATAAGTTGAAGACTGCTGTAGAATACAGCGTGAGTACTGAGAAGGAGCCTATGGATTTTCAGCTGTATTTAAAACAAACAAAAAAGTTATAAAACTATATAGAGAACATTTGGTGCCAAAAAATAAGAGCAATGACTGTGTATGACTCCAGAACCCAAAGCAAACTTTAACGTTTCTGCGGCATGGAAATGTTCTGTGATCTTCACATGCTGTGTTTGGTGGGCAGGGGTTGATCAGACTGGTAAGGATTTTCTAAGGGGACCATTCCCCCAACAGAAAGCTTTGGGCATCTTTTGAGAGTGTGTTTTCATAAGATAACTCTGAACTGAAATTTCTTTCCAAATTTTGCATCTCACCTCTAACAGAAAACTGCTTTGACTAACAAAATTCGCTTGGACAATTGCTTTGTGCAATTGAGGGTTGCTTTGCTTTGCTTTTAGAGCTTTGCTTTTGCTATTTTAAACATTAAATGTTAGCAATGAATTCAGAAAATCGTGGTCTGGAAAGTGTGATCACAAGAGCAGTAATAGTATTAATACTGTAGCCACAGGAGATGCTTTTGTTTCCTAGCAGTCAGCTTTGAAAAAAAGATTTCTCTAAAAGCGGCTTTTGGAATTCTGTTGGGTTTCAGTGATTTTATACTACAATTTACTATCGAAGAGATACTTTTATCCTAGCTGCTAATCCTGCAAATTTAGCCTCAGCTCTGTAAGTCATACAGATTTATTCCCCCCTTGCTCATCAGCCATTGTTTCCGTAGCACACACCATTACTGATACATTTAATTTACATTTCCTACAGGGAAAATTACTGAAATTTAATAAAGTCAATAATGCCCAGAATGAAACATTTCAGCTCCCTCAGTTGGCTGAACATCAGTAAAAACAACCAAAACAACCCTCCAAACATTTATTTTTTTCTGATTAAGCAGATCTGATTCTGAATGCTAGATGGGGTAGAGCTACCAGGACACTTTCCAAAGCAGAACTGTATTTTAAGCTATTCTTGAGTGCCTTATATCTCCACCATGAAAAATGCAATGCACGCTATACTGCACTGTTTTTCAAAATGGTATTTACAATGTTAGATAATGAATTACTCTCATCTGATTTTTTTTTATAGATTGCTATTGAGAAGTTAACCCAGGACTACCTAAATCTCTTTCATTTTCCACCGTTAATTAAGGCAAGTCTCGTCGTTTACACAGGGAGTTTCTCATTTTGGTGCAGATATCTCTCCCAGCTCTGACGCAGTTCCGTGGCGGGCGGACGGGCCGGTCGCACGAGGGTGGTCGCGGGGGCTGCTCGGTGCAGGCAGAGCCGCGTGGGCTCCCTGGGCTGCTCCGACACTGGCGACTGCCGTGCGGCACCGTGTGAGCTGCAGCACCCAGCAGGGCAGGGCGTCTCTGAGGGTGGCAGACTGTTGCCATGTGAAGGGCAAATCCTTTCTCCTGCAGCCGGCCTGGTGTCTGCCGCCCTCGCCAGAGCTCTGAAGTCCTGTGCTCTGTTTCCTTGGCAGGATTCTACCGGTGGCACTGAGGAGAACATAGAGAAAGTCGTGAATCTTGAACTCGTGTTTGGTTACCACCTAAAGCCAGGGAGCGGGCCACAGGTAAGGTGGTTGGGGTCGGTTGGCTTCCTTTGCTTTTCAGTCAGTGCCTGGAGGTCCAGGACCTCTGGAAATACTTTGCTGTCAAAATCCTTTTGCACTGGAAATTGCTGGACAAATGTCTAGGTAGAAAATAGCACTGAATCAATGATAGGGTAATGCACCCAGGAGCAGGCAAGGAAAATAGTGGCACAGAAGGCTTGGATGTCAGCTTTTGTTTTTCATGAACATTTTTACTAACCGTATTTTTTGTAATTCAGCTTTTTGCTTGGTTTCCTTCATGCCAGTGGGTGTGAAATAATAATAAGGGATGCCACATCCTAATCAAACACGATCTCCAAGCAGCGTCTGTTGAAGGGTCTCTAGTTACACCCGGGTAACTGGTGTGCTGCCTGCTTACTCCAGCTGTTCCAGGAGAGCATTCCCACCGTGTTGTCTTTTCTCGGGAATGAGGTTTGACCCATGCTTTCTGTTATCTTTATTCAGCTTGCCACGGACTCTGAGTTCAAGCGTTTTAGAATTAATCAGCCACGTTGAAATGGTGTGCAAAGCATTTCTGAGTTAGTCAGGGGTTGCAGCAGCGGGATTTGTTTTCTTTTGTATTTGACAAATCTTCATTGTGTGTCCACCCTAAACTTGTGGGAGGCTGACTTTCATCTTGTTTTATGAGTGTTTTGCTTTTAGGACATATTATTTGTAGAAGTCTCTTTATTTCTGTACTTGGTGGTGCTTGCAGAGAAAGTATTTAGATTTGTACTTGGTAGGAACTTGGACTCCTATTGAAATCATTTCATCAATTTGAAAAAGCTCCCTGCTTTGTTGTCTGGAGATGTTTTTTTCTTTTATCCTAAGCACTTTTTTTTCCTCTGAAAATCTTCATCACAATGTGAATTACATGGACTTTCTCAGTGTTCTTGAAAGCATGTAACTTAGGATGATATGTAGTTGCTTTTTTCTAGAGTTACTTTTTCCCCTCCCATTTGTAAGGAGCTGAAAGGCAGTGCCACACTGCTCATCTCCCTTGTGTTTCCAGTAGTGCAGGAAGATGAGCAGGAAGGAACAGACAAGGAAGGAACAGAGCTGGGAGTGTGGGAGGCAAATACAGGTTACATTAATGCCTACTAAGTTTGAGGGCAAGTGTACAAAATATTTGGGCTGTGACAGAAAAAATTGCAAAAGGAACCACGTGGACACAGAAGGAAAAGGAAAAGGAAAAAGAAAAGGAAAAGGAAAAGGAAAAAGAAAAGGAAAAGGAAAAGGAAGGGCTAAATTCTTACTAGAGGAGAGGCTAGTTGAACGGGAATGTAATGCCAACATAACCTTTGCAAGTTTCCCACATGCTAACTAGAAAATTGAGAGAGGACATTCTTTTTTCTTTTTTTTTCAGTATTTTGTTTTGGAGGTTGGTTTTTTATTTCATCCTCCCTTCCCCATGATCTCCTAGTTGGTCCTCTTCGCCCTGCGTGGTGTTGCACTCCTCCTTAAGGAAGTAATTCTTATCGTGGCCATGAGACACATGTCAACTCTACCTTTCTGGGATTCCCTCTGTTTAATGAATGTGCCACAAATGAGGAGCTCCAGGCATCTGTCTGGAACTGAAACTTCTTCAAAGATCTATTTGATTGCTCATATGTGACTTGAAAAATGCAGCAGCTAAACCAGTTTATAAAAGTGGATGGGAATGACTAGCCAGGTTGAACTTCCAAGCAGTGCTACGGCCAGTGCGAGCAGGCTAATTTGTTTGAGCGAGAACTTCATTAAACCCAACATTGGCAAGGAACTGTGTGGTACATAAGTTGAAAACTGGGCTAACTTGATTCTTTGAAAAACTCAGGATCTTCTAGCTACCCTACAGGCTGCTTTAAACCAACTACTGCTGCCATCATCCCCATTTGTTTTGAAATAAACTGGAGATGCAGGGTAGGCCAGCATTAGGCCAAGTTTAAGGAGACTAAACTTGTTTTACTGACTCATTTTTGTAAAAGATGGCTGGATGTGTCTTTAAAACTGACCAGCAAAAAATGCTTGGGATCACCTTTCACTATCTTTCTAGCTAAAAGGTGGCATATATCAGTTTAAAGAATAAATTCCTCAAAGTAGTTTTATGCTGGTCGCTCCCTGTCACAGACTCTCTAGCTAAGGAGCATTTCTCCCATGTCAGCCATGAGGAAAACAAGGCAACAAGCTCAAATCTAGGCCATGGAGGAGGCCTCTAAGGAGTGAGGTGAGTTTTCTGCGTGATGGGTAGGCTGCTAGGCCTGTGCATGTAGAAGGAGCTTACTGGGGCCAGGCAGCAGCTAGGGCAGCGCAGCAGGACTGATCAGCTGGTGCTAGAGGCTTCGCTCTGCTCTGGCTGGGCCAAGTGTCCTGTAGTGGCTGCGTCTCCTGGCGTCCTTTCTCTTGTCACCAATGCGGTTACCATGCCCGGACCCGGGCGAACAGCTCCGGGGACAGACGCAGGCTGCTGGTCCAGTTGTGAGCACTGGTGCGGAGGTGGCCGCACTGTGCAGTGCTGTGCATCGCAGTGCCGTGAGGCTGCGGCTGCGTGGAGGAGCTGCTGCAGGCGCTAGCAGCCCTCCGAGGGGTCTTCAAGCCCTTCCCTGTGAGCAAAGTGCCTTCTCCAGGGCATTGCATGCATGAGAGAAGCTTCTTCAGAAGCAGAGAGCAGCACAGCAAAAAAGTAAGGACCTTAATAATGCCAGTGCTTTTTAACAAGGATACAGGTGAATAAACTTCAGGATGCCATTCGAATATTCAGCCTTTTCTATGAGCTAAATGAAACATTGGCTTCCCAGTGTAGACAGTTTTGACATCCTAGGATTCATCTACTTTAAACTGCCTCTGCTAGTGGAATTATGTTGGTTTCCATCAGCTGGTAAATGCAGTCATTTCATTACAGTTTTCTTCCCTTTTCTGCTGCATCTTTGGAGGTGATGAAAGCTTGGCTGACCTCTGTGCTCTCCGAATGCATCAGGAGTGAGCGCTGCAAAGCTAACCTGGTTTTTAGAGGTTTCTTTTCCAACTCTCATAGTTCAAGTTATGAGGTTACTTCCATTTACTTCCTTTTAATGACCTTTCTGTACACAATTCCCACTGAGCTAAAAGGTGATAGATTTAGACATTTTATATGAATTTTTATTCCACAAATAATAAAAAAAGGGGGCCCAATTAACTCCAAGATACCAAAGGGGTTAAAAAACAAACCCTGACAATTGTGGCTTGAGCTGATTTGCAGAACTGCAGAGTGAATTTTCAATGGTTTTCTCATCCTAGGTGGCTCATTAAAATTTCCCAATCAGGGAAAGGTGTCTGAGCTGTGTCGGCTCCACAGCGATGAATCATCCAACCCCTTAAGAAGGATTGCTCACAGTCTTTTTGTCTCCTGTTGATGCATTCTTTAGTTTTGGTCCTCAAAAGGGCAGAGTTTCACCATACCTTTGAATGTTTTCATTTTTACCGAAAGTGGCACAGTCTGACCTATATCCAAATGCAAAGCTTTGAACTTGGCACACCATTTTGCCTTTTTTTTTCCCCCAGTTACCTCTCACTCCATTGACAAGGTAAGGAGCAGAGCCTCTTCAAAAACACCTGCTAACTCTGTGAACTCTACTTTAGCCCTGAATATCCAACCTGGGATATATTTTAATGCTATTATTTAAATGTGTGGTGCAAAAGTGTGTGTAGTAGTAGGGCTACTTCAAAAAGACATTGAGACCTGCCCTGCATGTGGAGAGACATGGGCTGGCACAATGCAAGCAGTACCAGACAAAATGGTGCTAAAAGGTGTTTTAACTGGAATGCATTTTAGCAAGTGCTTGAGACTATTTTTACTGCTTATTCCTTTCCACCTTTCTATTACATTGACACAGATGAAACCTTTCTTTGCTTTTTAAAGTTAATTCCTTGTGAAGTAGGACAGATGTGATATGACATCATCTGTTTAATTTTCTGTCTAAGATACTCTTCACATTAGGTTACAAACATGGCAAAAACATGGCAATGATCTGGTCCAAAATATAAAATTCCAGTTTTGTAGTTTTCAGATGTATCATGTTCACCACACACTGTTCATATTTAATAAGTAAGGCTAGAAGAGCATTTCTTGTTATCTGTCCCTTCCTTTGAAAGATATTTGCAAGTACCTTGACTTTCTAACATGTAGTTAGTTAGTCTTACCTCAAAACCTCAACATCTCAGACCTATCTCTTTAATCTTATCTCAAAGAATGGGAGCAGCGGTGTTTGTGGGTCATTCTCAGGGACTTGCTCAGGTTCTAATAAATAGTCATTAAAGAAGTAACTACTCTGTGAAGAAAAGGGAAACTACTTAAGCTAAAACAAACAAACAAAAACCCTAAACCAAAACAGAGCTATCCTTAAATAAAACTAGCCACATTCAGAACTGGTTAATTTACTCTCCTGGGAGGTGCATGGGTGGCAGTATTACTGGCTATGGATGTTGAGTGCAGGGGATGTGGACTCCTTGTGCTCTCTTTGCAGGGGGACGGCAGGACCACACACTGTTTTCATGCAGGTGCGACTAGTGTTAACTCCACCGTCTCTGCTAGGCTCGCAGCAGCTGGCTGCTCTGCTGGCCACAGCTTCAACGCACTTGAGGTCGAACCCCAGCCAGCACCCTCATAAACCCCTGCGTGCACAGTGCTGAGCCTGGAATTCCCATTGGAAATGAGCTGTTTCTCCTTAATCCTGAGGAAGTGTAGACTTCGTTACGTGACTCACTCACTTGACTTTCTGGACATTTTTAACATTTATCTTTACACCCTAGCCACTGAGTTAAATTGCTGCCCTCTGCATGTCTTCCTCACACGCGTCACCTCTGTAGCTGGCAGGTCCACAGAAGCACGAGGGATTCACGATTTTGTGTGGGCTTGCGGCGTGTCCCTGTGCCATGTGCTCTAGGTGTTCCTCCTTAAGCAGAGGGGTTGGACTAGGTGTTCTCTAAATGTCCCTTCCAACCTCAACCACCCTGTGACTCTGTGTCCTCGCCCCACGACGGTCTGGGAGCAGCCCCGTGCGCCGGCACGCGCATGGCGCAGCCCAGCAGCGCTGCCGGCGCTTATCGCTGCCGGCGCTTATCACAGTGCTCCTCCCCATGAGGCACAGGGTCTCCCTGCAGCGCCAGCGTGCGGAGAACGGAGCCCTCAAGGGACAGAGCCTTTTGGCCTTGCTGGCAGTGAGTGCAGGTGGGGAGAGGCCTCGCGCTCATCCCAGTCCAGCTGTGGGCCGCAGGCGCCTGTTGCCTCACGAAGGGATCGGGGCTCCTGCCTTCAGAGCGGGCGTGCGGGCGATTGGTAGCGTAAATATCTCTCTCCGTTGCTTTGTTTCCTTCTGTTTTAAGCAGGTCTCTCTCAGAAGGCCTCCCCTCCACCCCTATTTTTTTCTCCATCCTCAACTGAAACAAAAAGCGCGGTGGAGCCACCTTATCTTGCTCGAGCCGTGCTGGCAGCAGCCTGCCCTGACCTGAGGCACGAGCCATTGTTAAGGGTATAACACATTTACATATTTTGCAATAAAACATCAGTTATTTGCATTACTGTGTCAAGTTTTATTTGATTCTTTCACCTAAAAATGACTCATTTTCCTTTCTTGTATTTTAAAAACCAACTACTCTAAGCTTGTTTGAGAATAATCAAAAATTGCCCATTTAGCTAGAAGTCATTTTCTTTTCAAAAGGCAAATGTTATTTAATCTTTCAGCTGTTCATTGTGCCATCATAAATACTTTCTTTTCAGCACAGTTGTGGGGACTGAAATGAGCCCACTAATTGCCTCCCATTTCGACTGACATGTGGTGGTTTAGTGGAAAGAGAACACAGCGGGGAGAAGGAAATAGGAGGCTGAGAAAATGAGAGCTAATTATTTTCACTGCCTCATGTCAGGCTCTGTGTCAGCCTTGTTTTTACAAACTGGAAGGTTTAGCACTAAATAAAACAAACTGGCGTCATGTTTTTATATACTGGCAGTGTCATGGAAGCAGCTGCACATCTCAAAGACAATATAATGCCTGCATTCGCATGGACACCATCTGACAGCCACTGTGAGCCACTGCTAATGAGGATATCACAGTGGTGCCAAGTGAAAGGTGCTGAATTATGTATGATTCTTCATCAGTGCAGCAATAGTCCTGTACATCATTATGAGACATTGTTTTGCTGAAGAGATTAAAACATTCTTAGTTCCAGACCCGGCAACCTATACACGCTACAAGAGGTTATTAATGGAATTTTTAGGGAGAGTTTCTTGCGGATTTCTTTTTGGTTAAAAATATCTCGTGGGACAAAGCCGTGGAGGGTCATGACACTATATATATAAAGAAGAGAAGCAAATTAACCATAATTGTGTTATCTGCCTTTAAATCCAGAATAATAAAATATAGTGTAGCTGAGTGATACATAATGATAAATAACCCAAGTGCTGTCACTAGATGTTCAACTCTAATGCCTTTAAAACAGCAGGTTTCAGCAGCTGAGATAGATAATAGCTAAGAATGTAAAGGAGCTTCTGGGGACCTAAATCGTCAACATGCTACTACTTTTAGTGCCAGCATGACCAACATTTTATTTCTTATTTGTTTCATCTGGTATTACATCTTATTTTTCTTCTAATATCCAGTTGCCTGCTACAGTGCCATTCCTGTTTTTCTCTTGGATCACACACACACAAAACAAAGTTTATTGCAACTACTGATTTTAAAAGGAATGCTGGATTTGGACCTCCTTGAAAAATGAGGTGTCTCCCCAGCAAGAGTTTTAAGCTGGTGTTACAGGAGACATGTTTGTTGTTTAAAGCCTATGCTCAACCGTTTTCATTTCTCTTTCATTTTTTGTTACAGGCATTAGTACGTACGGGGTTAAGGGAGTATTTTCAGCACAGTATGCAGCAGACCTAATTTTTAAAGTGTTCTTATTTGCTGTTTTGAAGCTGAGGACAAGTGGCTCAAAATATGTTTGTGATTTGCTTTTCTGTTTCTGCAGTCGTTTGCAGGGGGTGCTGATTTATTAGCATTGTCAGAATGTTACTCAACCTGCTTTTCACACTAAGTTTTAGTGATTGTGCCTCTCAGTTATGAAACTACGCTCTTTTTAATCAAAAAGCTGGAATTCTCCAATTAAATCAAAATGAAGTGTGAAAGTATTGGGAGGTATTTTAATGTTTGAGTTCTGAAAAGTCCAAGAAAATTTTTTGAAGGACCATGTGCAAACATATTTCTCAACTAGACATTCTGAATCAACCATTTTCGAAATATTTTCCCACGTCCCATATTACACTAAATGGAGTCTTGCTCCAAGAAATCTTATGGCTCCAGTGCATGAAAGAAGTGAAATACATGCTATTAATCTAACCATTTTTTGACTTAAGTGGTTAAACATATCTTTTATATTCATTGCTAAATAAGAACCTACAAAATAATTGAAAATCAGGGAAATATTTTCTGTTTTTGAGAGCACACAAATCTAGCATTATTTACTGTGTGGGAGAATAAAATGGTTGGCAAGTTTTTAAGCAAAGAAGCCAACTATATATCTTATATAAAGTGTCTTTACTCTAAAGTCACCTGGATTCTTTCTTCCTCTTCCATTCTTCTCCTTCTTTCATTTTTTTACCCTTTTCCTTTTCCCGTCCCCTACCTTTTACCCTACCCCTTTCCCCTCTCTTCTTTACTTTCTTTCCTTT
Organism: Crypturellus undulatus; assembly: GCA_013389825.1. Lineage (NCBI taxonomy): Eukaryota > Metazoa > Chordata > Aves > Tinamiformes > Tinamidae > Crypturellus > Crypturellus undulatus. The sequence goes on along the minus strand of VWPW01015954.1, from coordinate 38,485 downwards.
CTCCTTCTTGTCTCTTTCTCTCCCTCTTTTCCTTTCTCCTTTTTCTTCTCTCTCTCCCGCTCCCTCTGTCCTGATTTTTCTATGGTCTTTCTCTCACCCTTTCTCCCTTTCCTCTGACTGTTTTACAAAGTGAAAGCCTTACAAATGCAAAGTGGAAACCTTTCCAAATAAAATGAGTGTTTTTGAGAGACTGTTGCGGGTGCATTTAGTGCTGTAATTCGCTGTTCTTGTATCTGCGCTGTGCGTTGGGAGAGAACGCTGCGGAGGACCGAAAGCTTGGGGGCTGGGTTTTACAGATGCTTTTAGAGCATATTTCCTGTTACAAAGCTGCAGTTGGTAGGCAGGAGAAGGCGGTGTTTGTGCATGGTTCGTGCGTCCCCGGCTGCTTCGGGCAGCCAGACGCTTTGCCGCACTGAGCGGGTGCCTGCAGGGGCTGCTGTGCCGGTGAGGTGCTGGCAGGAGCCCAGCACCCGTGGACCTTGCAGTCACCGTTGCGTTCGCTTTTCCTTCAGACTAAGTTGTTTGATTTGCAGTGGTTACTAGAATAAACTCGGTTTGTCAGATGTGGTCTATAGGGGGACTTCATTGCACCAGATTTATGAAGCCAGGGGAGCCCAGAACAGGGTGCCTCAGGCAGGAAAGGGCTGTGGCTCTTGGGTACATTGCAGTAGTGACATGACAGGACACACACAGCATTAACTTGATGATATCTTATGTCACTATTCTCTATTTGGGTCAGGTGTTTTTGTAAAAAATTATAAATGTCAGTGAGGGAAGCACTGCTTTGCTTCATCTTTGAGCCTCCAGGTAGACCAGCCCTAGGGTGGCCACACAGCATCAGCCTAGGAAAATCTGCAAGAAGTTGGGCGGCAAGAGGCCATGGGTGGCTCAAGAAGGAGAATTTGAAATGCAAGAGGTCAGAGATGACTCAGACTGTTGCTGCTGTTGGGTTGTGCGAGTTCTTAGTGGAAATAGGGGCCTGGTGTTCAGTGTGGCGTGTGCCCAGGAAAAGCCAGGGGAAACCTCAGCTACAGCCTGAAGAAACAGGACAAAGGTGTGCAAAGAGCTGTAGTCCCCATCAGGGCACGCAGGAGAAGCGTTGCGGCAGCCCTGGACGTTCGGCTTGGCCGGTAGGGCCGTGGCCTGGTACCCTGGCTGAGATCCCTTCCCGCGGAAGCAGTCTCTGTGGCGTTGCTTAAATTAACTCTCACGTCCACTCTGCTCGCAAAACGCAGAAGATTTCAATGGGGACAGATGGACATGCAGGGCCAAATGCTTTCATAAGCATAATTTGTTGTTGTGGTTCTGCAATGATTATACTCCAGTTTTCTTTTATCTTAGAATTGCCGATTCAATGCCTGATTAAAAGCTTTGAGACTTTTGAGGGCTGAGCTCCTAAGTTACATTTATGAGAGATGCACGTGCAAACTCTAACAGATAATTGCATGTACAAATGGATACTTTTTAGGCTGCTGTACGTTTGTGTGTGCAAATAGCTGCTTATGCAAGCCTTTGGCCCTAAATGGCCATCTGTGTCCCCATTGAAAGTGTTTGCATTTGGTGAGCAGGGCTGAGGAGGTGACTACCTTGTGCTCCCGTAAGGTAGGGGAGCACCTGCCTGGACCACCACCTCTGTGGGCCCAGCAGGACATCCACAGGTGCCTCTGGGAAGGGAAATGTCTTCCTGGCCTCCATGAGCCAGGGCAGGTTTCACTGCAGGCCTTGGGGAGTTGCTCAGCGTCTGGAGGAGCTCTGTGCACCTACCTAGCAGTATCTCATTGCCAAAGTGCCTGCTGGGCATGGTGTGAAGTGCCGGCTGCTTGGCTTGGCACCAGAGCTCGGGTCTTGGCTACCCTGCTGCCCATCACCACCCTTCGCTCCCCCTGGCTCCAGGGCACTCTGCTTCCGCTGCCGGGCCATCACGGAGACATCTGCGGGCACGGCGGCAGTGCGGGCATCTTGCAGGCTTGCACCCAAGAGTGGTGTGGAATGCCGGGCCCCAGATATCCTCATAGGATTATTTAAGGACACAGTGAAGTGCTTTGTTCTACCAGGTACTACTGCTGTTCTACTGCTGATTGCTAAGGTGAGCTCCCTTGTAGTTAGCGCTCCTCCTGGAAGGGAATGGCAGCCGAGGTGGCGCAGGGTCCCACTGGACACTGGTATCTGAAGCAACTGGACTGTAGTGACCAGTCCATTCTCTTAGCTGTGACCTGAGCATGACTTGAGTGCCATTCACAGAACCTCTGGTCGTTCACTTCAGGCTTTAGTGGGCTGTTTTCACAGGCCTGGCTGCCGTTGTTTAGCTTTAACTCGGCTTGCCCGGCCTGCCCCTTTGCTCACCCTGGCGTGCTCGTGCCGGACCTGCCCCTGAAACAGCTCTCCTCTCCGAGCCCGCTCCAGGCAGGTTGCGCCACTGCCCACAGCAACCCACACAGCACGGGCAGGGACCAGCTCCGCCAGGGCAGTATGAGAGAAGCTAAAGGTTTTCCGTTATTGATACTTAAAAATGTGCATATCTTAAAATAAGATCACATTTCAAATACTTTATTTAAAAAAATAATTTTTAATTCTGCTGATTTTGATTTGTTTTGGTTTTCATTTCTGTTTCTTTTTTATTATTTGTATTCTAACAATCTAGTGGTTTTTTTATTATTATTCATAGGACTGTAAATGGAAAATGTACATGGAGATGGATGGGGATGAAATTGCAATAACCTACATAAAAGATGTGACATTCAACACTAACCTACCTGATGTAGAGATTTTAAAGATGACAAAGGTATTTACAGCCTTAAAGCTTTCACAAATCCACAGATCTCAAACAAAGACATTAAAATACCACAGCAGTCGACTTTTGTGCTTGTGGAAGCTCAGTCTCTTGACAGCTTTTAAATAAAATGCACATTTTAAACAAATTTGTATCATAATAGGAGTTAGGTATTTTGGTTTTCTTTTAAGCTGACAATAATGTTAACAATAGAAAAATAAGCGATGGAACTAATTTATATTTTCTTCTTTTAATTCCATGTTATATCTTCTGAATTTATTACCTCTTTTAAAGAAAAGCATGTCCAAAAAATTACTTTCCTTTTTAAGATAAGAAAGCGATTTAAATGTTCCAATTTGAAACTTCATGTGATTTGTGTGGGTGTTTTTTTTTTCTTTTTCTATTTTTTAAGAAGGTTTGAGAACTTTTATGTGGTTCTAAACTCCCTCTTTCGTGCAATGACAGGTTCCAAAGACAAAAAAAACATCAGCACGTTGAGTGCTGGCAGTGTCGTACTGAACAATTCCAGTTCAGCATCACTAGACATTTAACCTTCTTTCAGAATCTGCTGATTTTAAGATATACAAAAGAAGCTTTGCTAATGCACAGGATATTCTGTTTTCTGTTAATTTAATTGATTGTTTTTATTAATACACTCCACTTGGTAATAGCTACCAAGATATATTTCTAAGTAAAAAAACATATAGCTTGATTACCAATTAGAATGCTGCTCTAATGTGCACTGATAAAAAAAAAAAAAAAAAAAAAACCTACTGAATGCTTTAGCTGGTTATGCCTTCTGCAACATTTTGGGGGCCTCTTTGGTTATTTTTTCTAAAGAAAAGCTCTTGAGAACTAAAATTATTGAGAATTAGATTCTCCTGGGCAGAATAATAGGAAAAATATAAAAATATTTTGGCAAAACATATTTTTGATATAAAGATTTTCCTTTTTGATCATGTTAATACTATTATTATAGCTGTTGTTTCTAGAGCTTTACTATTATTTATTATTAATAGTATTTGCATTTTTAATAACAATGTTTAATTTTTCAAAACCTCTATTTTGGACTTTTTCATTTTTTCCTTAACAACAAAAACAACAATAACAACAACAACAAAAAGATTAAAGTTAAAAAAAATCACTGGACGTAGTAAGGTTAACACACTTCTTTATGGAAGGGAATATCTCCACAAATTTTTAGTTATTTCTTCTTCCTCATTTTTTAAATTCTCTCACCAAAAATTTGCATGTGAAGAAGAATTAAAAAGGATGATGCCCCAATGAGAATATACATATTCTGTAACATTTACTCAGGTTTCCTTTTACATATAAAAAACAGAAGTAAATAACTTCAAAATATATTACTTTATCTCATAACTTTTTAAGAAATATACTGATGCTAACACTATGGGAAAGTATGGGAAAAAGGCAAAAGCTAAAAGTGGCTTTGGAGTATTTTAGAGACTAGTCAGGAGATGAAGAACCTCTCATAAAAATCCACCCGTGTTTTTTTCAGCCACCGTTTGTAATGGAGAAATGGATTTTGGGAATTGAAGAAGACCAATCTGTAGAATGGATTGTCACATATGAGGTAAGTTCTAGCACACACACAAACAAATGTTTATCTAAGATAAAGCCTACATGGAAGATGTTGAAATAGTATCCTCTGACTTTGTTATTTGCTATAATCAAGGCTTAGCACCCTGTAATGACTGTGAAAGCTAAGGTTCGGAGCAAAGGCAGAACTAGGTCTACAGAGAGCCTGTTCTCATACTCCTAGCAGGGACAGCTCTTTTTCTTAAGTAAGAAAACTCCTTTTACCTGAAGTAATGGTCAATGTTGCTAATGTTACCTGGAGAGATGGTGTTTTTTACCTTTGCAGCAAAGAGCTAATTAGCAGAGCTCAGGGCACAAGGAGAAGAAAGAGAATAAGAAGTGAAGAGTAAAATAAAATAAAATCTGGAGACAATTTAGCAACATTTAATAAGACAGAAATTAGCCTTTGTAAAAGGAGATTGTGGTTACTTACAAAGTGTTTTTATAAAGACCAATGACATGCTTCACACTGAGGCTAATAATTGAAATTCCAGCTCCGTCCTGAGTCAAGGATTCAAGCAGTGATGGAGAGACAGGAAAATTCTGGACCGTGTTTGCCAGGCTTAGAAGTGAAGAATGGTAGTTTTCTGTTGCAAGAAGAATAACCCTAGGTTTCTTTTAGTCTGAAGTTCCTCCCAGGAATCACAGGGACTTACTGCAGAACTGAGGCACATGCTGCTCCAGGAAGGTTATCATGGAGGGAACCTCTGCAAAAATACCCACTTTGTCCTACCTCCTTTAGCAGAAAGCACTGTCTATTTGACTCACAGTAATATAACTATCAGAATATGTTCTGTATTTGTTGAAAAAGACCCTCGGATCTTTTTTCCACATAGTACATCAATCGAAACAGTTATTCACTACCACATTTTTAGCGTAATCATAAAATACCAGCCAAAATTATCTGGAGTCTAAAAATACTTGAGAACTGCTGAAGCACTTTTGCAAAACAAACTCCTCACTCAAAATGCTGCTGCCGCCCAGGCACTAGTGGAAGGCCCCCGGTAGGAACTGTGCATCCACTGTGCGTTGTATCCTAATGCGGTCCTGTTTCCTGAGCAGAGTGACGTCAGGACTCCCAAAACTACCCGGCACATCCAAGGTATCCGCTGGGGCAAAGTGAAAGCGGAGGATGAGGTCGAGGCGGTCCAGCTCAGGATACAGACCTCCCTCCCGAACTCGGAAAGCAACTCACGGAGCAGGTCCAACTCAAGTAAGTCGCCACGCTCAGACTGCCTCCTGCTGCTGCTGCTTCCGCCCATATTGCTGACACGGGCAAGGGGCAAACAGGGAACATCAGAAAGCAAATGCTGCTGTTGATAGAGCCCCATCCTGCTGCTTCAGCCTGCACTGAGGTCCTCGAGATGCCCTGGGTGGATGCACACAGGAGCCTTTCTGGCATGTGCGACCTAACCATTAGGTAGTGAGGTGCTCCGTGTCACAGCAGCATTTGAGGAAGGTGTCCTGTGTGGGTGCATACTGGCAGTCGTCCATGGCTATTAGCGGCAGCACTTTTTATCTTCTGCGGTCCCTTGCAGTTGCACACCATGAGCAGAGACAGAGCTCAGATCCTTCTGCTCCAAAACCTCAAATGCTTTGCATCAAAGTGAACTGGGATTTCCTCCAGAAGCAATCATTCTTAAATACAGACACTTTTGCTACCATCCTTAGCCCTCCTGTGTAGAAAACTTGGTCCTTGGGACCAAGTCATTTATGACTGGGACAACTGAGAGGGCAGCATGGGCCCTGGGAGAAGATACACCAGTCAGTGGAGGGTGAACATCTTAGATAATATACCAGTACTGCCAAATGTAGAACAGTGGCCTGAAAAATAAAGAAGGCTGGTTTAGACTACAGACATGTCTGAAATGGGCGATCTTATTCCTGTATAATGGTACCTTGATCCAATTACAGCAAGTTTGTGTTTTCTAATGCAAGTAAGACCCTGAGCATGTTCTAGAAGATAGGTCTTCTTTGCGGATTAGCTCTAGTGATTTTGTCCTGAGCCAGCTGTTTCCAAATTAATGAAGTCTGTGTTTTACATACACAGTCTCAGTAGAGGAACAGAGACATGACAGAAGAGACAGTATTTATAAAGTACCTTTCACCATGCACAGTTCTTTTAAAACTGTGACTTTGAGGGAGGTTAAGAAACAGAGAAGGCAATTCCCATCTGTCTTTTTGTGAAAGGAGGTTCATCTCTCAGTGCAGACAGAGCTATCTGCTGTGGAGATGTCACAGTCACACTTTGACAGGAAAGACAGTTTTCTTTTGACATATTTGACATTAAGTTGAAGTGATTTAAATCTCTTGGGATTCTAGCAAATTCTGAGGAAAGGAGGAATGGAAGTGACTATCCATTACGTCTTAACAGGAGCAATCTTAACAAGGACAGAGTTACTAACCAGCTTTCTGAAAACTCCCCACAGGAGATGCAGTGATCGGGTTGCTAATAAGAGCCAGAGGACTCGCGCTGGAGGAATGCTTTCCTCAGGAAACCGGCAATAAGATGACAGAGGAACTCCTCTGCTGTGTGTCCTCTGCTGTGCATAGTAACATTTCAGTCGCATTTAACCTGCTGCAAGCTGCCAGGGTTATGGTTTTTGGCTGGAATGATATTAGCAATGTTTAAGGACAAATCATTCAAATCTCTCTACAGCAAAATCACTTAAGTTGCTCCCTGTGGGTTTTTGGCCAGTGCTGTGGCCTCTGATAAAAGGAGATCCTGGCCTCAGCTGTACCCATAAAGTGAAAGAAAAAAAATGTGCAGCTTTCACAGTCCAGATGAAAAATTTAGAACTACTGTATTTGCTATAGGCTTTCATGCCCGCCCCAGGGCTGACTTTCAACAGTGCTTCAGTCTGATCTCTGGGAGCTACAACTTTTGTTAAGATCCTGGGACTGTAACAGTAAGTGTGAGGGCACCATAATACCCTGGGTATTTCATGGATAAGTGCTATGTGTCCCTGCTATCCTAGATGGACTGTACTGCCTCACTCACCGGCTGTTTTACAAATACAGTTATTTTCTCTGTGAAAGCCAGGTGAAGGTTACCCACTTCATTTGTGGCTTAGGCTCAGTGTTTTGAGTATGCAAAGTGGACTGGCTTCTGGGCTCATGGGAACAACAATCACCACCAAAGTAGCTCAACTAGCTGTGGAGCACACCAGTTTGAAGAGCAGAGGGAGAGGTGGTGAGTTTGGTTGCTGCAGCGATATCTCTGTGCTGGAAGCGTTCACCCTGCAAGTGGAAAGACTCACACAGGGTTTTGCTCCCCCTCGTGTGTGGTCCCCTGGGAATGGCAGGAGCACGGCAGCCCAGAGGGACGCAGCTCGAGGGGACGCCGCAGCGGTGGCCAGGGCCTCAAGTTATCCACTTGGTGGCTTCGTATCCCAGAGTTGTACTGAAGGTCTCTAGGCTCTTTTGCAATGAAAGCTGTGGAGAAATCTGCCCAGGCTGCCAAGAACATCTCAGGAAATGTTTAAAGCTCATTTGAGTTAGAAACATTGGGTACTGTTTGGGAGTGGAAACCCATTTGGGTGCACAAATTCACTGGATGATTCAATAAATATTTTCTAGTCTAAGCTCCATAATCTGCACCGGCATAACACACATTCGCATCATTTTAAAGTATGCAGTGCTGAACATGCTCAAACCCAGGATTATCTTCTGTAAGGCTGGGAGGCAAATGGCAAATTCAGACTTACAGTGATTCTTCAGATGGATGAAGCCTCACACCTTGGGCAAACCAGAAAGCAAATTTTCAGCAATTCATACAAAGTTGATCTTGTTTCTCATTCTCCACCCAGGTATTGACAGCGAGTGGATGAAGACCCTGAGAATGCACCAGGTAGCAAAAGCCTCGTCGCTTCAGCACAGCCATCCCCACAGCCCCACCACCGTCACGCATTACCTGCCCTTCCTCCGGAGCCAGGACTCCTACGCTGCGGCCGTGAGGAGGACACGTGGGCCTGTCAACTACCAGTTCACCCCTATCAGCCATTCCAGAAATTCTTCTCCTCTCTCGCATAGTTTGATGAGAAACCTGTCAAATCTCCATCTCAACTCAAAGGGCAGCAGTAACTCTAGCACCGCTTCCGACACCGCCTCGGAGAGGGACCGGTCTGCAGGCACAGCCCGACATGCCTCCCACAGCGGGAACTCGCGCAGCTCCTCCGACGGCAAGCGCAGCGGCACGAGCTCCCCCGTGGCGCCCCGGCACTCGGCCAGGCCCTACCGGACTTCGGCCGCGCCACCCGGCACCGCACAGGCCGCCGACCGCAGGAGGTCCCCGCACGCCGCCGCGGCGCCCAAGGCCATCCCCGGCATGCCCCTGCAGAGCGAGAGCGTGCCCCGGAGGGGCGAGGGAGAGGGCAGGGCCAGCGAAGGAGGGTGGATAAAGGTGCAGCACTCAAAGAAGTCCCACCGGCAGGTGGCCAGCAAGCCGGGCAGAGACAGAGCCAGGGGTGGCTGGCGAGGCCGGAGACTCTTCTGAGGCAGGAATCTGTGGGCGGTTTTGGCCGAGTTTTGTTCACTTTTATTTAACAGAAGGTTCAGGTGAAATGGTGAGAATACATGTGCTTTAATTTAATGTTTTCCTCTGAAGTCACAATACTACCTCTGAGTTCACCAGCCTGGCAGCGCGGGCCTGGGCGCTGCTCGTGGACGGGACTGACCGCCGGTGCCCGCCTTGTCACGGGAGCTGCTTTCATTCCCAGAAGCGATCCCTTTAATTTGATCTTCTCCCCTCCCTTTGGCTGCTCATGTTCTTAGCTGGGTGGATATCCATTAATTTGCTTAATATTTCAATAATAAAACAAGTAGGACACAGCAGCGTGCCATAACACCAAGTTCTTCATTTCACCCTCGCAGACTCCGCTCTGCAGTTAGACCTCCCTCACTGCAGCTCTTTCTCTGGATACCAAGTCCGTCCATGTGTGCGGTTTCCCCTCCGACCGCTGAAACTGATTCTCCCAGGGCTGGAGGAAGAGGTCCTACTTTTAGCAAATCACTGTAGTCAGAAAGAAACAGGAATGCATAGAGATTTTTCTTCAGGCCCAGACCAGTGATTTCACTTCTGCTTGCCATCCCCTTCCAGGAATTTCTCATGCTTCTCTTTACAAAAAGCCCAGATATCAGGTATCTGACACTGCAGAGCAGATGCTGTGACATCCATAGCTGTCATAAGGAGAAAGAGAAAAAAAAATGGCTTTGTGCTCTTGGAAAAAGAAAAGGGAGAGAGAGAGAGGAAGACATTGCCTTTGTAATAGTTTCATCTAACCCTCTGAGGTCTGTGGTAATGTTTATCCCTGGGCAGCAGGCATTTTTTAATTGAATTTTTAAATGTAGCCAGACTGTGCTGCTTTTGTCTTTCAGTCTTCAGGTAGTAAAGGGGAGGTCAGCAAAGCTGGTGATTAATGTGGTCTTCAGCTCTATTGAGAACAAAGGCGCAGGTGCAGACAAACTTCACAAAGTTTCTTGTTGGCCTTTTCACTCCAAGCTGATTTCACACAATTAAAAAGGAAATATATATATATATATAGGTTTCCAAAGATGCAAAAGAAAAAAAAAAAAAAGGAGAAACAGAAAAAGGCAGCTGAACCCCAAGCAACACATGGTAGCTTCTGTAAAGCTAAGAGACGGTAAATGGGAGGTTGCTCTGGGTAAGGCCCGGAAACGAGGGAAGCGTTACCCAAGTTTGTCTGACCTGGGCACAAACTTGCCTTCCTTGGGGTTGAGTCCCCACAGAAATGGACGGCATCTCTGCTCGTGCTGGGTGATGGCCATACAGAAGATGTTGGCCCAAAGCTGGCATTTGGGTTTGGTATTTGTAACCCAGCAACAGAGAAGGTTGTGGTAAGGTCGGGCACCCCAAACTCAGAGCTTCAACTTGGGGATGCTGGTGGGAATCCCCATTGCTCCGTCTGTGTCTGCAGGCAGCAGCTCTGCTGTGGGAGATACATCACAGGGTGGGTAATGGCCATCTCATCATTTTCCTGTGCAGTCCGTACTAAAATCAGACCTTTCCAGAAATACATACAGCAGGCCCAGCTGTCTCCTGGCCTGCCCAGGGGAGACCCAGTGCTTACCAGCGTGAGCTGAGAACGGTGCTTCTTGGGTTCAGAGCAGGGCTCACCAAAGCCAATGGAGCCAGGAATCCCCGATACCCGTCTGTCAGTGCAAGAAACTGCAGCACTGTCATTTAAGTACCTTATCTTCTGGCAATGGTTAAGAGCAGAAAAAAAATATATATCTGGAAATGAACGAGGCTGTATATATAGCTGTGTGGAAACAAAAGCTGTTACGGCTTCAAACTGATGGAAGCTGGTTAGTAACCCAATTTTTGACCTTTGATTTACGCATGCAGAGAAAACCAGACAACTGATTTGGGTAACACAGGCCATCCAACACTAGATATTTCTTTTCTACAACTCAGAAGACTGGTTCTTATACTGTTCAGTTTGGAGATGCAACACCTGGCCACATGATTTGCGCCTGTGCAAAGCCTAGAGAAAAACTGTGAGACTCTGGAAGTGATCAGGACGACTGCATAGTTACACGAGCCTGAAAAAAGGCCCTACCCAGCAGACACTCGAGGCTGTGGGGTGGTGGTGGCCATCCACGGTCTATCAGCTGCTTGCAGCTGATTATCAAGACGTCCAAAAAGGATTCCTCTGCTGTTTGCAAGCAATTTAGTGCTGTGCCTAATTTTAATCTGCAATGTACTGTCTGTCCACATCTGTTGTATTAAAGTATTCATTAGCACTTAAAGGAGAAGCGGATGGTATTGATCACGCCTATTAAAATTAAACAATCATGCAATAGTCACTGATTAAAAATCCTCTTGCTGCACCAGGATTGATCTGTAAAGCAACAGTAAGTGAACTAGTCAGAAAAAAATCTTCATCCCCAATGTGTGCCCCAGCTGTGGCACCAAAGCTATTAAAATAGCAAGAAATAAATGACTCAGTTACAAACCATTTTCAACACCTGAAAAAAAAATCATATTGGAATACAGTTGCATGCAATTCCCACTTCAAGTGTGATTTTATTTTTTAATTATGAAATACATTTCATATAGTCTCCCTTGGACCATCTTCCCTCTTAATGCTGTGGAAGTGAAAAACTCTCAGAAAATGTGCTTTTCTACCTCATTGCCATTACTCTGCACATGTCTAGTCCTTGGTAATAATTACTTATAAAGCAAAATGTGCTTATAGAGCCTCTTTCATCGCCCAGTACTTCCCTAAACAGTGATTTATTGCCTTGTTCTACCAACTTGCAGCCACCTTTGCCTGGAAGGCTATGCACAGAAACATGGAAAATTGGACAAACACATGTCAACAAATCCAAAAAATTAGCCTTTTCTCACAAATCTGTGAAAAAATGCTCTATCTAGATTTACACCCTAAGAACTGGGACATGCTTCCCTCGGTCCATGGGCAGAGTCTCGGGCATGCTACGTGTCCTGTCCATGGCTGTCTGTGCAACCAGACCCTCTATCATTACCAGAAATCCACTCCTAGCTTCCCTGGCTCTCTTTTCTTTTGTTCTTCAGAACCTAGTGTGTTCAGGTTGCTGTTTTCTTAATTCCTGGAAGGGCTGAACATGATCTGCATTTCTCTGCCACAGTTCCAGGCTCATGAGCTTCAGCAATGGCTGCTGCATTGGATGAGAAAAATAGTGGAGAATCGCAAAGGAAAATTCAGAACTGAATGTCTGAAATGAGGGAGTATTTGCATCCAGTGGAGAGACTGTTTATGAAATCAGACACATTCTCTTTTTTTCTTCTCTTTTTAACACACCATGAGACAGTGACTGCCACACGCTGCCGCTCCTGCAGACAACGTGTGACTCCAGCTCTCGTGGGAGCAGAAAGACTTCTTCACAGACAGCACCCCTTCTGGCTGGCTCCTAGCACTCATCCCTGCTGCTTGGTCGGTTGGGAGGAACCAGCGTGTGGAGGGTCAGGCCCTTGGGCCTCCTGAACCTCCCAGGCCTCCCCCAAAGTGAGGTGGCCACTGCGTGAGCCAAGGAGCTAGGAGCTCAAGACATCTCACGGGCTTGCGGCTGCATCTGACAAGCCGAAGGCACCTCTGAGACCAGCTCCATTCTGCCCTAGCTTCCAAGAGCAGCCGCTTGGGCTGAGGGCCATGTGCACAGCCCCACGCCAGGCAGCCGCACGGCCGGGGAGTCAACCACGAGGGGTTTAATCCTGCTGTAAGCCTCCTTCCTTCCAGGAGTACTGGGATGTGCTTCCAAGCCACGACGTGCTGCACTGTGTTGACCGCGCTGGTGAGTGCACCCTGACCTAACTGCTGCTGTTATTGCTGTTCCGTGGACGAGGAGAGACAGGCGGGTGCTCCGGTAATTGCAGAGAAACCCCAGCCACAGAGACCTCCTGACTTCTCTCATCACTAAAATGGAGCAAAATAGCAGCGCCGCCGCGAAATCTGCGTCTGACAGGATTACTTGCTCTGCGCGTGCACACACGCCCAACACAGAAGTGTTTTTACATAATTTTCTTACAAATGAAGTGCCAGAGCTTAACAGTTCAAAGCAGTTTGTCGCGGGAAGTTAGAGGTTGCAGAGGAGAAGCCTGTGACAGCAAGGCCACTAACGAGGGTCTGCTGCGGCCGCATGTTGGGACGTGAGCTCGCCGCTGGCCAGGAGCACCGACACCGGGTCGGGCGCCGCGACGCAGCCGGGCACTGCAGCCCAGGGGAGCACCAGGGCCTGCAGCGCCGCTGCGGCCGAGCGACGCAACGGGCCAGGCCACCGCGGGCACTGCCCACGGCTGCTCGTCCCCACAGCCGCGCGCCTGCAGGGCGTCCTGCGTGACGCACGGTCTGACTCGGTTTATTTTGCGTTTTCAAAAGGAAATACAAATCAAGGCCCAAGAATGAAAGGGCTCAGAGCTTGAGGCTTGTAAGCTGCTGTTGCGCATTAGCGACAGCTGCTTTTGATCAGCATCTTTTGCGATGCGTTTGGTGTTCAGGCTCCAGGATACTTTGCACATACCAAAGTACAAAGACAAACATACACAAAAACACTTCATAAAAATTAATGTTCAGCAAAGCTGTAGCAGTCTAGCTCTAAATCTGCAAAAGTAGCCACGCTCCTGTCTGTGTAAGAACAAACACCCTTTTAGGCTGCAGCCGATGGCAGGTGGCCTCCTGCACCTCTGTGTCCCTGCAGCAGCGCAGGCCGCTGGAGGGTGACATGGGAACAAATACGTCTGCCTCATCAGATCTTTTACAGAAACACACCTTTCCAGCGAGAGAAGAACAATTAGTGTGTTATAGGTTACCAATTTACAATTTACATCATAAACCAATGTCTGATTATTTTAATGCAGAACATGTTTAGCTTCATTTTGTTGCACTAGCGGCTGCAATAACACACTGTAATTTGCTCAGATGAAGAGGTGATTGGACAGCTCTTGCGGTAATTTTTAATTACTGTCATTAGTGGCCGCAATCTTGCTCCTTTCTAAGGCACCGGGATTCACGCTGTCGCCCCGCGCCACAGGTACTCCTTTGCATACCCTGGAAACGCCAGTGCTTCCCACAGAGCAAAGCTGCCCTGCTGCACAGCTGCGGCCCGGCCGCTCGCCGAGCCCACCACGGGCAGCGCGCGTCGTACTCTGGCCTCAACGTGGGGCAGGCAGGAGCACGACGCGCGCTGCCCGCGAGGGTGAGCTGGACGAGCGGGCCGGGCTCGGGCCGCGGCCGCGCGGGAGAGCAGCTTTGCTCTGTTGAGAACGGGTTGGCTTCTCCAGGATTTGCAAAGCGGTGGGTTTTTTTTTGGAAGAGATAAAGTTACACCGTAATTGAGAAGCAGCCCCCCGTGGGTGGCACTCCTCCCTCGTGCGGGTTAGAGGGCTCCGGCGCGCAGGGGCCGGTTTGGCTCCCCGGCTCACCATGCGCCAGGTGGCCAGGCTGTAATTAAGGGCTTACGGCACAGAGGCACCTGCACGGGCAGCCGCGCTGCACGCGCCGGAGCGGCAGCCGCCACTGAGGAGACCTTGTGTGTGGCTCCCGTGGCCCACACGGGCCTGCGGCCGCCAGCACCGGGCACATATGGGCCACACGTGCGGCGGCACCGGAGCCAGGCCCGGCTCGGCGTGCCGGGGCGCACGGCGGGTGGGTGTGCGGGTGCCGGCGTTTCCCTGTGCGTTGTCGGTGAGGAGGCGCCGCTTGGTGCTAGGTGTGGGTTGGTGTGACCAGAAGCCGCACGCTGCCACAAGCGGGGTGCAGGCAGCACGGCCCCCGCCCTGCCCTGCTCCCGGGGAAATGCTTCCCTGGGGAAGGGAGCAGGGGCACAAGAAAATCCCAAGTGCTGCTGCTTAGGGTGTTTTATTGTTATTATTTACTTCAGAGTGGGAGGAAAACACGCGGCCCGGCACGCGCACCCCTGCAAAGCGCTGGGGCGAACGGGCCGCCGTGGGGCGAACGGGCCGGCGCTGCCCGGCCCTTTCTTCTCCCTCCCCCTCGCCCCGGGTTTCGCGCCACGGCCGGGAGCGTTTCGCGCCACGGGATTGGGCCCTGGCAGCTCCACAAACGCCCCACCCGCGATGCGAAAAAAAAAAAAAAAAACGCGGGACCCCCCGACGTGCCCCACGGCGGCTCCTGCGGCCCGCGCAGCCCCGCGGAACCCCGCGCAGTCCCGGCGGCCCGAACGGGACAAGCGGGCCGGGCCGGGGCGGCGGTGGGGGTGGCGGCTCGCTCTGTATCTGCCAGGACGCGGGAGGCAGCGCGGGAAAGCGCCCCCAGTCCCCGCCCCCCGCCGGCTCTGGCCGCTTTGGCGCGAACCGCCAGTCGCCGCGTGCCGTTCCCGCGCGCCGCCCGCTCTCCTGCCGCTGCCGCCATGGCCCCCCGGCGCCCGC
>VWPW01015954.1:5250-23038 GCA_013389825.1 Crypturellus undulatus | reverse complement strand
GGTGCGTTTCGCGTCTCTTGGCCTGCCAGAAGCTCAGCGCTCAGGCCGGGCCTCGCGCCCCTGGCTCTCCCGGCAGCGCGGGGCTGCGTTACCGCTCGGCCCGGAGCGGGGCTGTGCGGGGAGGGCAGCTCGTGCCCCCCGGCGCGGGGCCGCCAGGGGAAGCGGCGGGGAGGAGGGTGCCCCGCGCCACGCGGCGCCGGGTGCGCTGAGAGCGGGCCCTGCGGCGCAGCGGCTCGGGGCTCGCGGCTCCAGCGCCCTGTGTGTGTGTTAGGCGGGGGACTGACTGCCCGGCCTTGCCGCAGTGTTGGCAGTTTGCGTCCAAGTGAGAAGTAATAAAACGGGGGCGGTTTCTGGGCACTCCTTGGACTTCACTCCCGTTTCTGACTTTGGAAGCATCTCTGTTAGTTCCTTTAGTTTGAGGCACTTGGATTATAGTCAAGCGCGTTAAGTGTCCCAAAATGTTCAAGTCTCCTAAGCTTTGAGTTAAGGTTGCTTTAAAGTGACAGTGTGCTGCAGCAGATGTCCCATTTCAGTGGTGTTATCGTTTTGCTTTTGCAGAGACAAGGTTGCTTGGGAAGGAAGAACTTCACAGCATTCCGAAATATGAAGCTGATTCCCATGGAAACATCCTCATCCTCTGATGACAGTTGTGACAGTTTTGGTTCTGATAATTTTGCAAACACAGTAAGTACAGGACAGGAATAAAATTGAATGTGCAGCGTTGGTAATGACCCCCGTGCTTTGTGCGTGATTAAAACTGCTTGTTCTGCTTACATTCTTGTACAATAGTCACAAATCTACACTGTGCACTGTAATTTCATTTCACTTTGCTTATGCTTCTAGGTAGTAATTGTTGGAAGCAGATTAGCTATTTATTCCAGCCTTTGAAATGTCACCTAACCTAACGTGCCTGATAATTTGCCACCACAGTTCTGAACCACTTGTAAATCTCTGGACTACTTTTTCCTTTATTACAAAAGCTATTTGCTTCTAGTGCGCTCTTAAGTGTGAATCATTTTCTGTACAACTTGTGATAAAATACATTTTATTCTTTATAGAAACCCAAGTTTAGGTCAGATATTACAGAAGAACTGGCAAAAATCTTCTATGAAGCTTCTGATGATGAATCCTTCTGTGGTTTTTCAGAAAGTGAGATTCAGGATGCATTGGTAAGATGGCTGATTTTAATTTGTAGTTCCAACTATAAATTCTTGCACATTTTTAATTGAAAAGTAGTAGGAGATTCAGCTTAAAAGTCCAATGTTGTCAGAAAGAAACACTATTTCTCCACCAGTGTGGCAGTCCAAGTAGTCAAGTAGTTTCTTGTTTTCGCTCTGAAAAGTGGCCAAGCACCACAACTCTGCAGGGCCAAAACAAAAACTGCCATGCAGATTTTGAAATACCTCCTGAAGCTGTCCTGCTGGATTTTACTCTTCAAGTATAGACTCTTGCATTTCTGATCTGCATGGTGCCAAATGCTGTGCTAGCTCGGAGACTTGGGCAAACCTGAGAGAGATCCCTGTGTTTATTGGCATGCGGTTGTCCCTGTGCTCCTCCAGTGCCACAGGAAACGCTTTACCCGTTAGCAGTAGGAGGTGGAATTCCCCTTCCTGCTTTTCCTTGACTTCAGTGAAAGAGCAGTTTTACTCTCTTAAAGAGCAAGAGCTGGTACTGAGTAGAGCAGGGAGCAGTGTTAGCATCTGTGGCATAAGATGAGTTTCTGGCGTAACTTTAGAGCATGCTGAGGAATGACCAGATGAGAATAGCACGTGACTGGAGGAGGATGTGTGCCTCGGTTAATTTATCACAGCAGTAAAGAGAACATGCAGGAGGCAAAGGGGCAAAAGATAAGGAAAGAAAAGGAATCAATACCTACGTGTAAGTGGGCAAGCCAGAGCCATGTACCCTCTGTGTGTGTTAATAAAACTGTGCAGATAAGGGTGGCCATTTGAAACTGAACTGCACGTGAAGCAGAAAGCCTGTTTTTACCTGTGACCCAAAATAAGACCAAGTCCTACAAAAACTAAAGTCGTCTTCACCACTAGTCTGACAGGTGGCAGCTAAGACAGCTGCAACTGAAACCAAGCTTTTCTGGTGTGTTTCAGTTTTACAGTGTAGCTCTCCCTGACAGCATTTTACTGTATCCTATCTATCTGTCTCACACGCATGCGCTTTAGCATGTTTTAGAGCACTAAGACCTGACACTTAGAAATGAAAGATTAGATTTCAGCTGGATATCATCTTTAAGCCACCATCTCCAAAATATAAATTTGTCAAACTGTATTTAATTGCAGGACAACTTACTTGGTTTTCTGTGCTTCAATTTTTGTTTGTTAACAGAAACTGGACTCGGATTCAGAGGAGAGTGATGTAAATGCTGAAAATGGGATAACTCAACAAAGACAGAAATACTCTGTTCCTCTAAAAGTAGCCATGAAGTTTCCACTCCGACGATCGAAAAGGAGAAAGGATGAGATGGACTCTCTTCCTGAGGAGATGTCGACTGTTCCAGATTCAGACTCTGACTCTGAAGAAAAGGGATCCATGTTCTTAGAAAAAAGAGCTTTAAACATAAAGGAAAACAAAGCAATGGCAAGTACTCTAGTGTTCTTATCCTCTTCCTTGACAGTTAGCCAGTTCTCCTTCATTGTTTAGATTAAGTGTAATTAGAATTATAGTAATTCTGTAAGAGAATTTATATTCCTAACATTTCAGTCTGATACTTTGTTCACTGACATGTGAAAATCCACAGACTGAGAAGTCCTTTGGGGGGGGGGGGGGGGGCGAAGGGAAATGGGAAGCCCAGATGTTAAAGCCCTACTGTTGTTTAGGTTGCCCTAATCTATTAGTCTAATAGCACATAAATGGTTTCTGCTTCCTTTTTCTCTCTTTTGTTAGCTTGCAAAGCTAATGGCTGAGTTGCAGAGTGTTTCTGGGATCTTTGATGGGAGAAGATCACTGCCAGCTGCCAGTCACGTAAGTATAAACTTGCTGCATTTGCCTACAGATTTGAGAGCCAAATTCTGATGATGTAATCCACGATTGTCAGGTAAAAAACTTAATAAGCCAAGTAAATCAAAGTACAGCTCTGAATTTTATTGCTTACTAAAACAAGCATCCTTATTATGCAGGTCTCTTTGATTTGTCTCTGTGTAAAACTGATCGGATATCAGATTCATAAAGGTCTAGAGGCCAAGAAAACCTCCAATGATCCTGGGTAAATAGGGATCCTGGTAAACACTGGAGATAGGAGGGACAGACCAAGCTTTGAAGTTCAAGCCTCAGTATCCCTTCTATTTGGAGTCTTGAAAAAAATATGATACTGGGCCCAACGAGGCCTGTTAAGTTACCAAGCTGAGAATTGCACTGCTAATTTACCTGAAAGCCTTGTGAAGATGGGAGCAGCAATAAAAGTGACAGCTCTTCACAGATTAAATCCTGCTGCGATGTGAGGGAATTACTGTGTACGTGCAGAGATAAGATATAAATGTGCCACTCTGGCTCTTCTCTGGAGCTTGCTAACTCTAAGGATAAATTAGGATGAATTTGCCTAGGATGCTGCTTTTTTTTTTTTTTTTTTCTCCCCTCTTCTCTTGACTGACGTTATAGAGGAGGAGAGGAAAGGGGGAGGGATGCTTTGGGGGAGAAGGGAAGCAGAGCTGTGTTTTGGGGGAGGAATACATAGTGGGCATAGGAAATGTTGTTTTGGTTTTGGACCGTTCTATAAGGGACTCTCATTTCTTCTTCCAGGCACCAAAGCGACTTCCAAGACGTTCTTTTCCCAAAAGTGTTTTGAGGAGGAACCCAGATCGAAGTTCTCGGCCTCACACAAGATCCAGGTCCTTGATTGAAGGTCCACCTCCTCCTTTACCAGAGGAGGAGGATGATGATGATCGGTACTTCTTAGTGAGAAGAAGAAAGGTGTCTGATGAGTACCTGGAGGTATGTGGAGGTTTTACTTCTTCAACTGCAAGTTGCTAATGAAGGTGATGTTTTCTGTCCCTTGAGAAAAAATTGAACATTTGTAAGAGAGCTAATTAGAGTTGTGAATATGTCACAGGCTGGAAAGAAGTACAAAGAATAGCATGTTGCACATGTTCTTCTTTGCGCTCCAGCAGGACCAAAGTAACAGCCAGGAGTGTGTCACTTAATTGGCTAATAGCTTCAGATGCTGAAGCTCTATCCATTTTATATGTCCTTGCCCAAAAAAAAAAAAAATTTTGAATAGAGAATCTCCAGTTTTAGTAGAAGATGGTTATGTGAGCCTGTGGTACTACTTCAAGGATCTCCACTTTCTTGTGTGTGTAGAGTTTTTGCTGACACTAATCAAAATCTTATTATGTCTTTGCTATTCAGCACGAAGCCCAAACTCCCCAGAGAGGTCACCGTGGTGCCATGGCTCTTCCACACATTGTGCGTCCAGTTGAGGAGATAACAGAGGAAGAACTGAATAATATTTGTGGATCTGCAAGAGAGAAAGTGTATAACAGGGCCATGGTAAGTGTATTCCAAGTTTGTGAAATGAAGACTTTGTGAAATAACCGTTTGGTATTCCCTGCTTTGGGTTAGTGTCAAATAGCAAAGACAGAGTCTCCCTTGCTAAGAAGGGATTTGATTTTTTGAAGAGGGAGAGAGTATGCCTGAGATCTTGAAGCATCAGCTGTTACCTTTTCTTGAATTGACAGGATGGCCTTTATCAAGACAGTTACCTTCCTCACACTCTGGAACTGCTGTCATATCTGGGAGATAGCAGTCCCTGAAAGTGTTTTAACAAGCACTGAAGATACAGCCTTAAAATAGTTTTGATCCAAATTTGCTTTCAGTTTCTGCATTATGTCCTGCTAGTTAACAGAGATAACTTGGTGTTTATTCCCATATCTGGAAAGCGATCTTTATTGTCTTACTCCTTGAACTGTTTATCCTTTGTAGGGCTCCACTTGCCATCAGTGTCGTCAAAAAACCATCGATACCAAGACGAATTGTCGTAACCCTGACTGCATAGGAGTGCGGGGCCAGTTCTGTGGGCCCTGCCTCCGCAACAGATACGGGGAAGATGTCAGAACGGCCTTGCTGGATCCGGTAAGACTCCTTTGATTGTGACCTTATAAATACTGCTGCCTGCCTGAGTCGAGCATAGTTCCTCACGTGTAGGAGTTCTAGCAGGAAAGCTACTTGCAGTGCTGCGGCACATATGTATTCCTAGATCAGCTCCAAGTGAGCCATAGAGCCTTGTGTTCTGTAAACACCCTGTAATTGTTTCTGTAGCGCTATTTACAGAGAGAGGCTACAGGAGCCGAAGCGTGCTTGCATTTGAGCATTGAAACAGTGTTATCTGTTTTGTCTTGCAGTTTATCTCCACAATGCATTAAATATCAATGCATCTTGAACAAAGAAAATGCTGCTGTTGTGGCTGTTGAAAGGGTGCAGGAGTTGAGCAAATGCTTCCTGTGGCTTTGTGCAAGGAAAGCAAACAGCTTAGAGGCTGAAAATGTGGATTTTCTTCTGTATTGCTCTAGACAACTTCAGGACTGATGTTTGCTGTAGAACTTAGTGGGAAGCAGGGCCCTTTTGAAAGCGGCAGTTGTGAATAATGTCAGGTCAGCCAAAAGGACTTGTCTGTGTTTTCTCCAGACCTGGAAGTGCCCACCATGTCGTGGAATCTGCAACTGTAGCTTCTGCAGGCAGCGAGACGGCCGATGTGCTACTGGTGTCCTGGTTTACCTAGCCAAGTACCACGGCTATGACAATGTCCATGCCTACTTGAAGAGGTGAGTGTGCTCAGCTCTGCACGCAGGAGAGGCAACTGGCAGCAGGGAGGTGAGCGCCCTCCCACTTTCATGCATTCGCATCGATTAAGGATGTTCAGATCAGTCCTTTTTGCCTCTAGAACCTGAGATTTGCTCTCAGTCTTTCTGTTATTGCTAGTTCTCACAAAAGAAAACCCACAAGTGGTACATCCATTCTGTCTTTTAGCACTGAACTTGAACTGGTGTTTATTGTTGTGGCTTCTGCTAATATATCTAAAGAGTTTCTGAACAACACTTTGCTATAAACTGATTCCTGTCTCTACTTGTCTTTCAGTCTGAAACAAGAACTTGGAATGGAAGACTGAAGCTGTGACTGCCTTCAAACTACATTCACTACTCCTTCACCAATATTTCATTATTACCTACAGTGAATTGTTTAATCAAGTGACATTACAAGCCTGCTGCACTCCCGTTGCTTTTTGGGTTAAAAGAAGATAAAGAACTGTCACATATCTTGGTGCCAACAGTACTCAGAAAA
The DNA here is from genome assembly GCA_013389825.1 of Crypturellus undulatus. Taxonomy (NCBI): domain Eukaryota; kingdom Metazoa; phylum Chordata; class Aves; order Tinamiformes; family Tinamidae; genus Crypturellus; species Crypturellus undulatus. The sequence continues at coordinate 16,753 of VWPW01015954.1, read as the reverse complement.
AAAGTGCTTATTGAAGGCCTTTTCTTATATGCTATTGTTACCTATTAACTTAGCAAACTAGAGAGCAAGCAGTTTGTTTTCATGGCAACAACTTTTACATTTTTTTTTCTTTTTTTTCTTTTTTCCTGAAAGGAAATGGGGCTTTAAGCCATTAGTTTTATTCATATGATGATCTATGCTGCCATCTTGCTTATGCTTGAATATTGATCTCAAAAAGATAAAGCTGTTCTGGCTATTCGGGTCACTGGGGAACCTTCCCCAGTGAACAAGGTATGTGTGTAACTCATGACCAACTTCAACTTTCTCTGCAATACAGACCCATCCTGAAAACACATGATATAAACTAGGAGTTCTCTAAAGCAGCTACCTGGTTTTAAGTTTAAAAAGGAAGCCGTAACGGTTGCAGCATAGCAGTTTCTAGGCATTATTCCAGTTGTTTAAGAGTACGCAAATTGCAGACTTACTTTGAGGGAAGATCATCCACCGAGTGGCTTAAAAATGCAGCAGAAGGATTTGGGGGTGGTGACTTGGTAATACATTTTCTCACATGGCAGGAGGCCACCGGGAAGCCAAAGCTTCCACAGCACCAGTGAGGATTGTCTGGCCATGACAGGGACAGGTGTGAAGGTCCTGGTGTGCATTGTGGAGTGACTGCTGTGTCTAAAATAGTGTGTCCGGTGGTAGTTCAACCCTGTGTTTGGAAGTTTGCTTTTTGCTGCTGCTGCTGCCAGCTGCAGAGCTGCTCTGCAGAAGGACCCTGGCCTGGGGAAGGGGAGCTCCCAAGAGCAGGGCTTGCAGTCAGTGCAGGAGCACAGGTGGTTCATGGGGCTTTCAGGCAGCTGTGAAGTAGATTAAAGATGTAGCTTGTTGAACTTGGGTATCAGACGGCAGTGACAAAGCACCCCAGTACTTGAGGAACTTGAGTTTTGTTTTACATATGAGCAAAATGAGATGTAAGAATTTAAGCTACAGTCTAGCTTGCGGTTGCATAGAGCAGCATAAACATGAATAGATAATGCTCTGCAGAGACGTACCGTGGCTATAGTAGCAGGTAAGGAAAAGCAGTTGCCTCATCTAAAAACTTCTCAATGATGAGTGAAAAGGCAGATGTAATGGTTGCATAGTTTGTGAGCACTTATGAATGTGCCATATTTCTGTTAGTCTGACTCAGCGTGGCTGTAGAAGTTATGTTGGTAATGAGCTGTGAGTACAGCAAAAACTGAGCTGAAGAACTCTAGCATACTGTGTGGATGGGTCTTGTGTACTTGATGCTGTAGAAAAAGTGCCATGAGAAATTACATGTGGAAAACCACAAAGTGTATAAAATGCTGTGAGTTTGGTAATGGAAACTGCTGCATAAGCTTTGTGCAAGATTTAGAACACGTTGTAAAAAATAATGTACAGTTGGATAGTAGGAGAATCAACTTGCATGTATTGAGCACTAGAACAAGGTATGGCCTTACACCTCTCTACTGGCACAGTATTTGTACCATATGTGTATATATAATGATCTACATTTTATACCTTCCTGGGAAGTACATCATAATGTGTGGAAGGCAGGAGGAAAGAGGGATTTGGAAACAAAAGATGTTTATGTCAGACATGCAGCTCTGATCTGTAAAGTGTCTGCCATCTGCATTGTTGAAAATCTCCAATCCCTTCTTAGGCTCTATTTTTATAGTGTGATTAGCTGTGCAATCTAAGGTGGAGAGTGCTTTACCTTCTAGGAACATTTCATGGAAAAAAGGGAGCTCTAGAAATACATGTTTTGAGAGCTAGGAGTGATTTTTCTAATTGTTGGCTTGCCATTTGATTGGAGTGTGAAAGGATCACGTTAAAAGCAACCCCTTGTATCATGTCATGGAGACTGCTATACTGAGATTCCCTCAGGTCTATGAACTTCTGTACAAAAGTTTTTATTTTGATAATAAATTTCTTTTTTTCTGTTTTGAATTTTTGCTTCTTTGCCATTATTAAAAAGTACTTAGATTGTGCTGCCTTTCTGATAAATAGCTGTGTGTACTGCTACAGTGCAGAGGAGCTGCTTGTACTTGGGGCTGCAGTTTCTCCTGGGATCCCAAGGCCCGGATATCTCAGTTTCTCATATAGAGGCTTTTGCAAGGCACTTGCCTTCGGCCCTTTGTAGGGGCTGGGGGGTCGGGTGCCTCCATCCTGACCTGCAAAGGAGCAGGAGGAGGATATTGACCTCGCTTCTGGTGTAAGTCAAAATTAGGAACCTGCCACTAATTCCCCCAGCCCCTACCCAGGCTCTAGGTAACCTCTCAGAAACCACCTGCTGCTCTGGGGAAATAACGGGGGCTCTGGCTGCAGCCTGGTGGTGCAGAAGCCCATTCTGATACTTGGGCTTCTTGCAGTCTAGCCAGTGTAGCCCTGTCTAGAGAAGAGGTGAATGGACTGTAGCAGAAGAATTCATACAGCCTGGGATCAGATGGAGTAAATGGGGTAGAAACACCAAGCAGGGTGACTGAGTTGACCTCAGTTCCTAAGGACAAAAATCTGTATTTCATGGCTCTTGCCAGAAAGCCTTGTTCAGGTACTTGTCTCATTATGTTGCTGGTCCTGTAAAATTAAAATTCATGTTTAAATTGTGTAGTATTCTAGTTTAAGATTTACACGATTCTTTTGTATATCTCAATACACTTTTCCCCAAGTTCCCATATCACAGCTACTTCAGTGCTGTTGCTATCAACCTGACACGTAATTAAAAAGCTTGTGGTTTCTCTCTGCAGCAAAGGGACAGTGTATTAAGATACTTCACAAGGAAGGAAAAAAATGTAAAAAAAGACCCACTCCGTCAGATAATTTTGAAAACAGAGGCATGGAGATAGAAACTTGCCCTTAAAGGAAGACTGTAGGAAGATGAGTTATGTGCAAGGTAGAATTACTGCTAATTTATTAGTGACTGCTGTGTCAGTTTATATTCCCTCACCATTCCCAGTTTTGGTGCCAGTTTGATACAATTTGTAGGGTTGGTTTGTTCGGTTTTGATCCTGCAGTTCTATCATGCTTAAATGCTGCTAGAAATAAACCCTGAAAAGATTAATAGGAAAATTATACTTCTAAATTTGACTCTAAGATCCTTCTGCATTTTTGGTAGGGTGAGGGGGGAAATGCTGTCTAGAGAACAGAAGTGACGGTGTGCTGGGAGAGTGACTGGTATCTTGTATTTCTAGGTCTATAAATACAGCCTAAAGCTTCCCTATGTGTCAGCCCAGCCAGAGAAACACCATGCGGCTCAGCTCTTGAGTCCTGGAGTTAAAATAGTCAAAACATAATAAACAATCGGTGATGGAGTGATAGACTGAACAAACCTACTCAAGTTTCCCCTTACTTGAGAAGATTCTCTTGTAGGCTTATATACATATAGCTAGATAGAAATATATGTATATTATATATATATGTATACACATTGTGTGTGTGTGTGTGTGTGTATATATGTGTGTATGTTGCTGCTTTTTTTTCGAGTTTTCCTTTTAATAAAGTCATATGCGGAAGTCCCCCCCCTTTTTTTTGGATAAGCTCCTTTGAGGGGAGGTTTTTTGTCTTCTTCCTTACCCATTTAGCAGTGTTCTTTCATGTTATATATAGGGTTATAAAAATAACCATAAAGCATTACTTCACAGAGTGATCAAGTAGCAAGGACTGCCTAGGCTTGAGCAACACGCTCAGCCTCTTAACCAGTTACATGAGTGTAGAGAGGTGCAATGGAAAATTTTAAAATAACCCCTTCTGCCTTACCACCCTCACAGGATATTACACATTTTTTTGTCTGTAAAGCCTAAAAAGTGTATATATGAATGTATGTATATATATATTATTTTTTAAAGGGGAAAGCAAAGAGAGGAATATAAAACAGGGGTAGCAGTTGCTCGGCCAGTTAACAGCATCGAGGCTGGCAAAGCATTTGTCCAGCCGAAGCGCGGCTCTCCGCGTAGCGAGGGTGTGGGAATGCTCCTCCGCCGCGCACAAAGCCGGGCGGGATCTGTGCCGGACGCGTCTGGCGGCGTCGCCCACTGACCTCTGCTGGCACCAGCCAGTTGGTTCCCTGAGCTCTTTGCTAGCACCGCGCTCGGGTGAGGAACGGCCCAAGGTAGTGCGGGGGCTTTGGACACCCTGTCGCTGTGGTTCTGCTGTGGGGTTTGGGTTGGTTGTTTGTTGGTTTTTCATATTTTCAGCTTTGTGACCAAAGCTTTTTCGTGACCAAAAAAAAAAGCTTTGTGACCAAAAGAAAAAAAAACAAGAAACAAAGAAGGATGTGTCAGTCAGTCTATGGGATCCTAAGCTTCAATAACCTAGGTAATGCTGGGCTATGCCACAGAGTAGGTCAGCTTCCAACGCTAGGAGAGAAGAGAGCATCACCCTTACTTAGTTCTCACCGTCTCCAAATAAACTAAGCCTGGACTGTCAGGCTTGCTGGGTGGAGGGGGCAAAGGGGAGGGTAATTTATATGTTCAAAATGTGACAGCTGATGCTAGTGGTAGGAATCTGAAACTGGGAGCTGAGGGGCATCCTGCTATGACTGAGGTTTAGGAGTAGCTGGGGATATTAATTTTATACAAAAACATGTCTAGGGCAGAGAGCCATGGTCATCATAAACAAGATCTGTTGGCTGCTATTTGGGCGGCTTCTGGCCACAATTAAACGAGAGCCCCATTTGAGAGGACGACAGGCACTTCTGCAAGGTTAAAAACAACAGCCCAAAGTCATGGTTGGGCAGGGGTGTAGTAAGACAGCGCTGCATCTACCTGCCTCTTGCTGGTAATGCTTTACTTTTTTAACTAGAATGCTCACATATAAGTGCTGTTCTGTCTGTAAAGTGTTACGCAGCCTGTGTGAGAAGGCTCCCACCGATACAGCAATGAGCATTGCTCAGGCTGTCCAAGAATGCCTCCCCGCCAGCATCCCAGCAAGCGTCTGCTCAAAACCCTACAGCAACCACACGGGAGAGGCTCCAGCGAAGCTCACCTTCAAACCTTGCAGGTGTCAGAGATGCTGGTAGGTTTTCTTATTTTATTTTTATCACTGAAGTAAAAATACAAGCCAAATCCGTGTCAGCCACTTTGGCTAGTACTCTGAAGATTCACCATCTGCAGATGTGCTCTGGGGGGCCAGATCTAGAGGCTGACTTGTGCTAACAGTTTTTTTTTTTTCCATAATCTCAAAAATATACTAACACAAATGCACTTACTGTCACCTCATGAGCTTCTCTTCTTATAAAGCTTTTTATCAGAATTAAACACTAAGAAAGAGCTTACTTCCTAGTACTTGCATTGTGTGGGGTTTTTTTTTTGCTACTGGATGTAGCNTGTATTGTGTGGGTTTTTTTTTTTTTTTGCTACTGGATGTAGGGGGTGGTGGTTTTGGTTTGGGATATTTCTTTTTTGAGCCTGGTTATAATGTGAATATATGACTGATAGCAGTGAATCATCATGCAGGAAAAAAAAAACCTTTTGGAAATAAGCCAAAGTCAAATTCTTTTCTCGTGCTCAGTTCAATCTGCTTCCTCTTTAAAATAAAACTTTCACATTAGCAGAAAAATAAGTGCTTAGCCAGAGTTCTTTTTGTGTCCCTTTCAGCAGGGAAGGGGATGAGCTGCCTCGCTCCGACCCTGCTGGCTTCCCCCGCCACCGGGACTTAATGCTCTGAAGCCCTTTTCTTCCCCCTTTATTTCTCTTTTCATTTAGCTCTCATGAAAATAGTTGTGATGTTACAATTTTGGTATTAGAAGCTGAACATAGTTTTGTTGTGAGAAACTGAACTGCTTTGATATAATCCCAGTTTCCTCTGGTAAAAAATCACCCCTAATTTTCAAATGGTTGTTGTGGCTAAAAGAACAGCTCCTGCACTACCTAGCTCTGAAGAGTTACTCTGAAAAAGAACTGTTTGTAGCTACAAACCCTGTCTCCTTGCAAGCAGCATTATTTCTATTTCTTAATCTTTTGCTTTATTAAGTGTACTTTTGTGGGCTAAACACTGCATTGCAGCTGAAGGGAAGTGATTGGCAGAGTATCATGGTCTGCTTGGTGCCCTTCTTTTTGTTCCTGCCTGTTCTGCTTTCCAAAACCTCTGGAAATGCAGTGTTTACCTCCTGCTTTCGCGGGTGCGAGACAGCGTCATTGCCAAGATGCACAACTCGCCTCATGTCAGGCCTCGCTCACTGGCTACCTCAGCCTCGCCGACTCTTCCCTGTTCGGTATCGTGTCACTCTTTAAACTTGGTAGGATCCCCAAGGAGATTTGATTCCTGCCAGATTTTAGGGTTCCCTGCCTTGCAATGAAACCGGCAGCCTCACTGGCATGTCCTTGTCCCCACAGCCCAGGCTCCCCTCGCAACATGCAAGCAGGGATGGATGGCGTCCTTCCAAAGGGAGCCTCAGGAACCCCTGTGATAATCGTCTTGGGTAATTTGTACAGAACACTCAGGCCCTCCCTGCATTTAAAACACCTAACCCTCTTTCTGCTTCAGTTTCTGAGCAACATCTGCCTGGTGTTCGGAGACATCTAAACAAGGTCAGCCACATCCCTCACAAAGTACAAGCCTTTGGAGTGGAAGAGCAGTACCTGAGGTTTTGGGCCCTGCTACTCCTTTCCCTGCAGCCACACCAAGCTCTGCAAGGCTATGGTGAGCGTGTTCCGAGGAGGTGGGCCACCAGAAACACAAAAGAGGAGGAGAAGGTCTCCTACACACTGCGCTGTGTGCAAGGATCAGTCAGCCAGTGTCCCCTAGTCGTGGCCTATTCGTGGGGCTGGTGAGGTGATGTTTTCTTTGGCAACCTGTCTGGAAGGGCAAGTACTTGTGAGCTCAGTCCATCGAGATTATGAGTTTTCTCCATATCTGTCGCAACAGAAATCTGGGTAATGAGAGGACTTTATGAGAGTAAATGTAAGTTCTGTGAAATGTAGACATTATGGAGTGAAGCAGCACCTGAACAGAGCTTGCAGGGTCTCTGCGCTGCATCTTCCAGCGATGCAGAGGAGCCCTACGGTGATTTGGTGCTGACGGCCTGTGCGGCATTAACTGTCTGCGGTTGCTGTGGAGGTGATGTGCATGTTGGCGCCAGCGGCAGGTCAGCGGGTGCTTGTGCTCCTGCCCGTGAGACCCGAGGACACCGGGCAGGGCCTGGCCGTGAGGAAGAGACTCCGTGGAAGGCGTCGAGCTCATCTTCTCAAATGAAACAACCAAGGGGCGAGAAGCCGCTCAGTCAAAAACCTCCTTTAAAAAGAGGAAGAGACCTTCTGAGGTACAGCCGTTGCCCTAAGTGACCCTGGGTTTGCCCAAGGACCTTTTTCCTTTTTTTCTGTATGAAAGACTTATTTAGACAAGAAAATTGACTGTGTAGGACAACAGCACTATTTGTTGATGTAGGTAAAAATAACTTAAAACCAAACTAAATATATATATGTGTACATATATATATATTTTAAGTAGTGTTGAAACTATAGAATATAAAGTGATGCTATAAAACTAGACGTAGCTGGAAGTACAGAAAGCATTCTCAGATTATAGAAATTTCAAGGTTTTTGTCCTAGTGCAGAACACCTCTGATGTATATCCAAAAACATTGCAAATGCCTTTTGCTACATTTCAAAAGAAAAAAAAATGCTGCTGAAATTGGCATAAATTATGCTGGAGAGTAAAGACATTTTCAGCCTTGATTTATAACAGTTTGCATTTCAGCACACTACATATTTCTACATTTTTTTCTCCTAAACCTCTTGGAAAACTCTTTAATGTGAACAATTTCCTCGAGAAGCATATGAATGTATTGCATCACTGCTTGCCCATACGTGTTAGTTTTTCTGAAATAAAATGCCTTGTTGCATGCTATTAATGCAGCCTAAATCTTTTTGCATTGCTGATTTGCAACAAAGCAAAAAGACCTCTGACTAAAGCAGGCTGCTTTCATGAGGGCTAGGAGAGAGACACAAATATTGGAGCACTCTTCCTTGACCTCCAGACAAGCCCTTTATCTTCACTAATGTGCATTATTTTACGTTTTGCAACAGATACCCCAATTTCTGTTTTGCCATCTGCTCCATGGCAATTGACACTTCAGAAGGCTGGAGATTACTGACTAGCCATGGATAGGAAAACAGTAAATTCTTTACAAAATAAAAATCAATACTCACTGACATACTGCGGATTGAAGAAAATAATTGTTTATGGCACTCAGCTTAAGCTGTTCTGGTAATCACGTTGAAAAATACAATATTTATTCATTAGATCAAATTTAATGAGGCCTCCTGGCAGTAATTATAAAAATTACTGTAGCAGTAAATTACTAATGAGTTGTGATGTGCTTCCTACCTGTGAGGAAGGACTGGGGGATGAAAAACCTGATATCCAGACAGCACTAGGGAGGGTAAGATCTTGAGGCCAGGAGTCAAGCTCACGGCAGTGCAGAAGTTGCTCACTGCACCTGAATGGTAAAGAAAGGAAAAAAAAAAAAGAAAAAATAAAAAAAGACGCACAACCAAGTAGCTTCAAAGGGCTGCTATAAAAGGTATTAAACACTTCCAAACCAACATGCATAGACAAGAGAACAACATTATCAATGGCAGAGACTCCTTTGCCACATGTACATTATCTTGTCGATAAGATCAGCGGAGGTGACCTGATTTACTGTAACAGATCGTGGGCTAGGAACAACTTCTTGCTTTCTTGTTGTTATAAAGTTTCATGCAAAACACAGACAGGAGGGCGATGCTTTATTAGTGCCCTTAAATCTTACAGAACAGTCACCTAAGATGTGGAGCTGAGACGAAGGTTGAAATCCCCCACCAGCTTGCTTTGATGCAGGGAGTTTGACCCAGATTTCTTTCTTCTTCTGAGACAAAGCTTTAAGGAATGCAGAGGCTTGTGGGTAGCAAATGGTCCTCCGCTCGAATAACACGAGGCGGAAAGGTGTGGAAGTGGTGTCACTTCTGTGAAACGCGCAGGCTCCTGCTGCGTCTGCGCTGCGGCAGCAGCAGCAGAGCCCGCCCGGCGAAAGGGCTTCTGCCGCGCGGGGAAATGAGAGCCCAGGGGGACGGGGGCAGCTCGAGGTCTTGCCATGGCTTGCAACGGCACCGTGGATGGGACAGGGGGTCCTCTGCAGCACAGGGCAGGGAACAGGGTAGCATCTAGCAAGTTGCTCTTTCAAAAAACTGACCCTGGGTTCAGCATCTGCCCCAGGCCAAACAGAGCAGGGCTGCGAATTTTAATCTTGCGTAACACATGCGCTGCTCTTAAACATAGCAGTGAGGCATAGGGAAATGTAATGGGCCTGGTTGCTCCTTACAGGGACTCAAATAGGGACTTAAGGGCACAGGTGCCTCCGCACGCTTAGACAAATAGTGATGCCAAGGTGAAAAGCAGCAGCCCGGAGCGATGCTGCGGCTGCCCAGAAGGGAGAAGGCGGCTGCCTTGTCCTGCCTTGTCCTGCCGCCTGCTCCCGCGCTGCCTTGCGGAGCCACCGGCCTGGGCCCTGCAGGGCCGAGCCCTAAGCCCCTTGGGCGGGAGCCTTTCGTCTAGGGCAAGGTACGCGCTGAGAAACACCGAGCACTGTCGGCATGTACAGCACTTCGGAAGAGCTACTAAATAAATAGCAGTTGAGTCAGCACGCAGCACGGGGTCTTTCATAGTTTGTATGTTTTCAGGAACACAGATACATCCTCATTCCCCCTCACCAAAAAATAAAATAAAATAAAATAAAATAAAATAAAATAAAATAAAATAAAAACAATGGTTTGCAGTGATCTAACTAATTCACATCGGTGAGCACATTGATCTTAAATTATGGCCAGGAGAGTTCTTGCCACGATGCAATTACAAAAGGTCTGTGTCTCACTGCCCATCAGAAATTAACCTTATCTAACTACATCACCACAAAAACCACAGTGTCGTCTCTGCGCTGTAATGTCACCACGGCAGAGCTAAAGCAGTCATGTTGCAGAGGAATAAACATCGGCTCTTGCCTGGGAGGGTGATTCTTGGGCTGTTGGAGTGCTGGGTTCTTTTCCCAGCATTGCTGTGCATTTCCTCAGTGACCTTAGGGAATTCAGGCTCTCCCTGCTTCCCTTTTTACATCACGGAAATCCTCTCCAGGCTTTCCCTTGCTGTCTGGTCCTGTCTGGCAGATTAATTTTTTTTTTCTTTTTTATTATTAGCTAAACTGAATTTGGCGATGGACAGATGTTCACTTTGCATACAGCTGTGCTGGCTGAAGATGCTTCTCTCTGTTTCTTTCTGGAGCTGTTGTGAGGCTAAATTAACACTGATAGAAAATCTGGAAATCTTCAGCTAGAAAACACTTTAGGAATAGGAGGTTTTGTGGCTTTTCAGAAGTGCTGTCAGCCACATCTACAGCTGGGTCTGTGGGAGCTGAAAGACAAAGCCTATAGCAGCTCACGTGAGTGGAGGCAGTTCATGGGTGGCACAGGAATTCATATGTCTTTACATTAAATCCCCCCAGGTAAATAGTAAAGGTAGACTTGGAGCAATGAGCCCTTTTCTTTCTTTCTTTCTTTCTTTCTTTCTTTCTTTCTTTCTTTCTTTCTTTCTTTCTTTCTTTCTTTCTTTCTTTCTTTCTTTCTTTCTTTCTTTCTTTCTTTCTTTCTTTCTTTCTTTTTCGTGTTTTTTTATTATTATTATTTTTTTATTATTATTTTCTGTTTTTCATTTTTTTCTGCCTGTGCTTTTCTTTAAACTGTGGCATCCAAGGCTGAGGAGCCCAGCAGTGTGGGAGCTCCCACCTCAGGCCGGCTGACTGGGCTCACGAACAAAGCGTGGCTGTAGGTAACACTGTGAATTCTTACGGGACCTGCCAGGGGCAAAATAGAAGCACTTTACCTAGGGTTTCTTCCTCTACACCTGTGAAATAAATTTAATAGATACTACGGAACTCAACCTAAATACTAAATAATAACGATGAAGCTTTTAAGAGAGAACGTCTCACAATCTGACATAAGTAGTAAGATTGTTGCTGTGCATTATTACTATAATTAAATTACATTATGCTATTGCATTAAACTAATCCGTCAGTAATACTGTACTTAGCAGTAAGATTTTTGTCACATAAACATTATGAGCCTTTAAACTTCTGCATTTTGTGATGCAAAATACATAGAAAATAGAGAAATTGGAGCAACAGAATAAAACATGAAAAGCTGTAGCATTAGAAGAGGGCCAGGCAGTTCAACATGACAGTCTTTTTAAAGAAGGTAAGTTGAGACTGCCGGAATGCATTTCCTAAGCTGGAGGATGAGCTGTGCGTGTGTGGGGTGCCTGCTATTAATTGAAAATATTAGGTGACATATAAATGTTATCTTCTCCCTCTCTTTTTATTTTATTTTTTCTTCCTGAACTTCAAACACGTAAGCTTAAATGAGAAGCTGCTCATAGTAAACTGCTGAGAAAACCCTGCAAACGGTAGCACCTGGAATAGAGCTGCAGCCGTTTCTGTGCAGGGAGCCGGGGGCGGCAGCTCCGCGGGCCGCGGCGG
>VWPW01015953.1:922-45872 GCA_013389825.1 Crypturellus undulatus | reverse complement strand
GGGGGCGGGGCCAGGACAGGGGGCGGGGCCAGGCACCTCCCGCCCTCCGGGGCCGCGGGAAAGGAGCGCGGGAAACGGGGCGGGGGGGGCGGGAATGGAGGGGCTGAGGGTGCCCCGGCCGGCGCGATCCCAAGGGATCCTCCCCCCCCCCCATATCCCGGATGATCCCCCCTCCTCCGGGAGCCCCCAGCCCCATGGATAACCCCTGCCACGGGAAGCGCCAGCCCCACGGATCCTCCCTCCCTCCCTGGGATTGACTCCCAGCCCAGCCCGGCGCCCACCACAGTGGGATGGGGATCCGATCGGGATGGGGATCCCACGGGACACCCCCCTATCCGGCAGGAAGGCCAGTCCAGGCACTGGGATGCCCAAGGTCATCCCCGCTCCAGGACTCTGCTCCCAGCTCAGGGAGCCAGTTGGGGCTCTGGGACTGGGATCCGGATCCTCCGGGATATTCAGTATTCCGGGCACGGCCGCCCCGAGCTCCCGCTGGCCCTGACCTTGCTCTGGGCTTTGCGCCACCTTGGGCTGGTTTTTTGCCTTAGTTGAAGGAATTTGGCTCGAAACGGCCCCCGCAAGGCAGAAAAAATGGCAAAAAAGCAAAAGTAGGATCACACGGCCGAGCTGCATCTATGCCCGCGTTTATTTATACTGAACAGCTTTAAAAATACAGAATAAAATAGCTTTATCTACTATTATTCACAACATCTGGTCCAAATATTACATTTTTTTTAAATATTCGTTTAATGAAGCCATGTTAGAAAAAAAAAAAATTAAAAAAAAATCCATAAAAGAATTACACATCTCAGGAAAAAACAAACGTTGCCGAGTAACAACAACAACAAAAGAGGTTTACAGCCAGAGTCAGTCACAAAAAAAAAGTGAAAAATAAAATATTTATCCCCACTGCCTAAGAACAGTCAATAGTTTGTTACGCCGAAGGTGGTGGTGAACGGGCAGAAAATGCAACATTTTGGGTAGGCAGCAAGACGCCCGACGCGCAAGGGTGTCGTAAACGCCGGCTAATTCCAGGCCGATCCCGAATCCCGCGCGCGGCTCCGGGAAGGGGTGCGGGAAGCCGGGGCCTGGCGAGCTCCGGACGGCTCCGCAGGGAGCGGGATGGGGGGATGCGGAGGCTCCTCAGCCTTACGGGGAAAGGCCGAGAAACGGTGGGAAATTTGGGGCTGAAAGTGCAACCCGCTCGCTCCCCATGTTGGGTTGAAAAAGAAAAAAAAAGGGAAAAAAAAAAGTCCTTTTTGGTTGAAGANAAAAAAAAAAAGGAAAAAAAAAAGTCCTTTTTGGTTGGAGGAGGCCATGGTCCTGGCCGGACCTCAAAGCGGGCCGTTTTGGGTCACTTTGGGGCAAATCGCCCTCATCCAAGCACCGCGGCCCCGGCCGGACCGAGGAGCCGGGGGCTGCCGGGAGGGCCACGATCCCAGTAGGGAGATGCGGGAGAAGGAGAAACCCTTTATTCTGGGGTAGGAACACGGCCCGGGGGTAAATAAAGTATCCACAGCTCCTCGGGGATCGTCAACGAAGGAATCTACCATCCCATGACATTGTCATGACACTCACACCACCCCCTGCCCGGACGCGGCCGCGCCGGCCCGAGCGGGAATGTTAGTATTTCTCTTTAATACACGGACACAAAACACCGCAAAGTTCACGTACAAACCAAGTTGCCGCAGGGAAAACCAGCGCCGAGAGGCGGAGAGGGAAATCTGGGGTCTTCCCGTCGCGGCCCCGCGGGCGCTCCGAAATCTGCTTTAAATCTGCTGTTCTGCAGGCGGAACCGGGGAGGGTTCGCTTTAGCCAACGGCTTGGCGAGAATTCTGAATCTAACCTAAAGGAAAAACACAAAAGAGCATCCCAAGCCCCAAGGGGTCTCGTTTGTCACACGTTTCTACCACCTCTGAGATGCCAAAAGGAGATTTCTCCCATCAGCGCCTGCCCTTGCCTCTTACGCCACCTCTCCCCTATCTCGCTAGATCCAAAGGAATAACCTGGTTTTACTTATTCGGATTTTCTTTCTTATGCTGCAAACAGAAAAGAAAAGGCTGGTATTTGCCCCGGGAAGGGAACCAAGCAGCCCCTGGTTCACCGCCTTGTGTCTCTGTCCAAGTCCCCCAACGTCCCCGCCGCCGCGCCGGAGTTACGGCCATGAAGAACAGGGACATCCAGGAGCGGGAGGAGGCTGCTCGGCACCTCCTCCCACCAGGAAAGCACCCGGGCTATCCCGAGAACATTCCCAAGGTCACGGAACCTCCACATAGGACAGCTTTGAGCACCACGTTCGGTGCCCGCGTTCATCCCAAAGACGAACCTTTCGCCTCCCATTCTCAACCTTTATAACCGAACCAGCTTTGGTATTTTACATGATTGCAGCCACCTGAAACAGGCGGCTTTCTCCTTTTTGTTCCTTTTTTTCCTCCTCTCGTTTGTTTTCTCTTGCAGCCCCACCTGTGTGAATTCCCCTGCGCACGAAGTTGGGGAATTCGGAGGCGCTGGGCTATGCCGAGAGCTCCGTGCGCTCCTCCTGTCTGCAGGTGGACGTGAAAAGTCCAAGAGGTCGCTACCCACAGAGGAAAAAAATCATTAAAATTATAAAAATGACTTCGTTTCACAGCAAACTCCCTCGTCTAGAACACAATACCTCTTCCGAGCAGCTTTCGGGATAGTCCAGGTGGCACCAGGACTGCAAACTACTGAGGGTTCCCGCCGCGGGAACAAGCACATGCTCTGCTATGGGAAAAATAAAGCGGGATAAAAGAGTTCCTGACATGCTGAAAACTAGTGGAACGGGATCACTCCGATTCTACACTACCCAGTACCAACCCCTAAAGCTCCTGCCTCGACCCTCCCCACCCAAACCCTTCCATGCTTCAAAAACCAACAACAAATTCACCTGGAAGTCGACTTGGAGAAGAGAGCTCCTGCGCGCGGGTCCAGTAGTCAAACTTTGATAAATATATTAGTGATTTACAGGATCTACTGTTACTTTTTTTTTTGGTTTTTGTTTTTTTTTTTTTTTTTTCCAGGAATACAAAACGCAAGCACCGTAGAGCATACTGGCCTCGAGAGGACATGACACTACCTCTCCCTGATGATCTCCACAGCTCGAGAATGCTTTGGGGCCACACCGAAGTCTAGAGCTAACTTGCAATAGTAAGAACATTAAACATGAATAAACCTTTTAATTATGAAGGCAGGATGAGCATGAAACACCCATGTAACGCCAGAGCTGAGACTGGTCCAGGAGAGAATCTGCACGGTGCCCCGATTGGACCCGATACCCGTTAACCACCCGGTGGATGAGGATGTCAAATGTAGTGTCTCTGCTGGAGGAGGAGATCGCCCCGGCCTCCCGGCTCCACTATGCAAAAATCCAGATTTAAAAAAAAGAAAAAAAAAGGAAAAGAAAATTCCCATGATTTGTCAGTATGAACTAAGCTCGACAGGGTCTGCAAACACGGAATGTGTCAAGGAGCGTCTGGAAAACGCCACGGCCATTGATTCCACGGGGCGTTGGGGAGCACGAGGGTTCCAATTTTTCCACCGGATTCCGGTTTTGTGGCGTAACTACCATTGCCAGCAATGAACGCGCCAGGAAACACCAGCATCGATGACTTAAATAAAACTCGCCGTAGAAAGAAGCATTTCCCAAGAGCACCTAAAGACTTCCGGAACTCCGCTCCATTTAACGCTTAAAAAAATAATAACAATTAAAAAAAGACGAACTTAGGTGCATAGATATCTAAAGCTTTTGGAAAGTGAATAGAGGAGCACTGGAAAATTTGACCCAGAGACACTAAATCTGGCTACCACCACCCACAACAGGAAAGCTTTTTTTTTTTTTTTTTCTTCTCTTTTTTTTCTTTTTAAACTCGTCTCAGCTCTGGTTCCAGAATTTAAATGCAGATATACAAAACATATATTTTAATGCTTCTTAATCAGCAAGAAACTGCAAATACATATTTTACTACAACTAGATAATATAATTTCAACTAAGGCTATACTGTAGCTTCCGAGTCTTCGTCTGAACTCCTGCAGTTACTGCTTTTCCTGAAGCCTTTCCACGTGTAGCCCATAAAGGTAGGGCTGATTGGCAGGAAGCTGAAACACCTGTATTTTTTGATGAAGTTCATGCCAAAAGGCAAATCGTACGTTTCCATGCCGTCCAGGGACTTGCTGCCTTTACCCACCCCTTTCTTCCATTTCCTTATCCCCCTTTCTTCAGGGCTTCCTAGGAGTTAAAACAGATAAAAATTAATGCGGATGCACACAGACACGCATATAAATATATAAAGACATGCTACCATTCAGTAAGTTAAGTCTGCTCAGTCTGTTCTCTCTTTATTTTTCTCCCCCAGTGCATTTATATCTTTAATAGTAGAGAGACCTTAACTAGAAGATGCCAAGTGCACTTGGATAAACTTGAATTTGCTCTGAAGAAAGTCAAAAGCAGAACCAGCAACTGCTTTCCTCCCTCCTGCCTCCCTAAGATGCTCTCCAGAATTCACTTCATTTATTCTTTCGGCTCAAACGTGTCTGCAGGGCTGACCTGGAATGGTGTTATCCAAAATAAAGGCAACGCAGCCCCCGACAAACATGGCCGTGGTGAGGAGAACGTTCAGGACTTGATCGATGCCGGCTATTCCTGCGAGGAGGGAAAAGCAGAGCAATTTATTGAGAGCTTTCATGGTCCACACGCACATCCTACTGATTTATGTGCCGCCCGACTGGGAAAAACACTGAGGTCACGGAGGAATTTGCTCTCAAAACCACGTGGGAAGAGACACAGAAGCAGCTTTAAGCAACACAGTCCACCCACAGATCCTCACCCCCAGGCATGACTCCATGTGCTTTAATAGCTTATGGAGATGCAGACAAATGCCATTTCGGTTGCTACTGCAAGCACAACTTTGTATTTTTGAAATGATTAGAAAATTAAAACATTTTTTTTTTTTATAACCTAAAGAGATGTAAATGATGAAAAAAGATTTAAAAAGAGCAAAACCTTATTGTAGCATTGAAACATCAACCTCTGTTCTCAACATCTCAATATTTATCCACTTCTGAACGCACCTGCATTATCTACAGCTTTTATTGTCTCATTAGTATTTTGCTTTTGCTCTTCCTTGCTCTGCAAGTTACTTTATACTTGTTTGTACTTTGTATATTGAGTATAAAGAATGCTCATGTGGGTGCAGCGTTCGCTTCCCTCCGTACCTGTGACCAGCGGGTTTTGCTTGAGATAGCTCGGAAGGACGAGTCCGAAGAAAATGGAAAATCCAAGGACAAACAGGTTCCGTGAAGAATTCAAATCTATGAACTGCAGATTAGACAGCCCCACAGCTGTAATCATTCCTAAATGAAAACAAGACGAGTCTCAGCACCGAGACAGCCTTTTGCTAAGGAAACACGAGAGCGTCAAACAAAAACACGCTCGAGCCCAGAGCCACCAGGGCACCGAGAGCAGCAACAAAACACACGGTACCGAAGAGGGTGCAGAAGAGGGCACCGAGCACGGGGTCCGGCAGCGACGCGAAGAGGGCGCTGAACTTGCCGACCATGCCCAGCAGCAGCATGAAGGCTGCGCCGTACTGGATAACCCTGCGGCTTCCCACCTGCGGAGAGGGCACAAAGCAAAAGACACTGCGAGAGGCTGCCTTCACGCCAGCTTCAGGCCTTCATTTCTTACTTTTTTCCCCCATTATTACTATTTTTTTGCATTCTCCCTTCAGAATTTTGTCCGCGTTGACGTATCTGAGACTCCTTCACACAAGACACCGGTTCCCTTCCGTTCGCTTGCAGGAGACGCAGACTTTGCAGACAGACATTTTTGGGTCATTTTACGCTTCTCTCCAACATCGGAGCTGAATACACTACAGATGCAAAACCTGCCTGTGCTAACGCTGTGAAAGCAAACGTCTTCATTTCCTTCCCATTTTTATTTTAAGCACTCAACCTAGGGCAGTACTTCCCCAGCAAGATGTTGTAAGAGCAGCCGTTGCGCGTGAATGTGCAGTAGAAAAGTTTTACACTTGCATGAGAGCTGTACCGGACAAAAAAAAATGTGTTATGCTGCAAAGGTGGTTCCCAGCAAAGCTCTTTGCAGATTTGTTATAATTAAGCTTCACCGGGAAGTTAAGATTAATTATGTGTGACCAGCCCGAGTGCCTCCTATGTAGGATCAGAAGGAAGGGAAGCATCATGCTGGTGTTTCAATAAATGCAAGAAGATATGTGTTTACATTCTTGGACTAAACTTATGCTACTATCAGACCACATCTCAGTTTAAGAAAGGATGTAATAGAAACATCTAGGGTAAAAGTGCTTCATTCCTCAATATTCTTCACTGCTCAACAGTTAGATAGGAGGCATTCAGGTCGAGGGAGGAGACGATCACTGGGCAGTCTTTTGCTCATCTGGGAGATTTTTTTCCCAAATAAACAGCCGAGTGTACGTGTCAAAAAAACAGAACAACAAAAAGCCTATTTTGAGGCAAATTTTAAAGCTGCAGACTACTAAGCACGAGGCCAGAGACTGGAAAACAAGACAAAACACTGGAGCATGGCCGTCCAGCTGTGCCATTGAGGACGAGGCACATTCCCTTGGAATGATGCTCCCTGAACAAACCTAACTGCATTTAATTTTGTTCTCTGTAACAGCTGCCGGTTAAACATTCATTTTCTGTTGTTCCAGAGCAAAAAGGTACTCTTATTCCTGCAGCCTGCTAAAAACAAAAGTGCTGTTAACTGATATCAACTGCTGCTACGAAGTCAGTGGGAGAAGCAGAGGTCAGAACTGAATAAACCTTTTCTTCGATGCTTTTTGTAACCAGAATTTCTTCTAGGAAATTTCCATCAGCAACTGAAAGGAAGAGACTTACACAGACAGCAGATGGTGCTGTTAGTATTTATATTCTGTCCTAAAAGCAGACAGACTCGTCCTTTGTGCAGAAAAGAAAAAAAAATGGCCGAAGACAAATTCCCCATCTTTGCTGCACTGAGTCAGAGGGATGAGTTATTCTCACACGTAAGCAGCAAATTTACAGCTGCCAGGCCCGACAGCACAACAAAATGTGCGCGTTCACAACATAAATCACTCGTAGCAATTTTGTTGGTCCTTTTTAGCAAGGTTAAATTAACAGCGTCAAGCAGATCTATCTGCAGCCCAAGGCCTCCGGGTTCAGAGGCTTTTGTGCATGCGGACAATTTGGCACATGAATTATCCTGCTGGTTCCATAGGAATTCCTCAAGAGGCTACATATTTTGCTGGGTAACACCCCCCAAAATATGAAATCCCCTAAGCATACTCAGGGCTCTATAAACCATGATGGGGGCAAATCCTGAGGGGATATTTAACTTGGAAACTACCTTGACCACAAGCTCCTGCTCTGACTGTCACTGCAATGTCCTCGTACAGATGTAGATAAGATCCAAGGGCCTCAAGCTGCATTTCATCAAGTGCCAAAGTGAGAAACTAAAAATATTCAGGTCTCCTCTACTGACCCTTTCAGGGACAAGATGGCTAGAAAAGAATCAATTAATATACAGTTTACAGTGTTTATATCTCAACCTAAAGGAAGATTTTTGGGGTCCTTCTCAGGAATCAATGTCCACCAGATTGATTCAGGACAGTCAAATTAAATCGTAAATACGGAGTATTTTTTTCTGCAGAAAGTAATACGTAAATAATTTGTGAAAGCTGAAAGGTACGAGCCAGCCACCACAGAATACAAAGTCCGATTCCAATCCTCAGCTGATCAAGGTGAAACACCTACCTTCGTGATGCCCAGGACACCAATGTTAGGGCTAGAAGAAGTGGATCCGTTCCCTGTCCCAAATACTCCATCCAAGACACAGGAAAGACCCTCAATAAAAATCCCTCTGCAATTCACAAACAAAAGTTAAAATTGCATTAATGTGGCCTCATTTCAGACGGTGATTTTTCATCGCGTGCTTTCTAGGTGTCAAGTTATTTGCCTTGCTTGGTTTATTTTCGTCAGTGTTTCAAGCTCCAACATCTGGAGAAACAATATAGGTGCCATCCTCTGGATATCACATGTCCACAGTCTAGACACCCACGTTCTTAAAGAACCAAAGAAAACATAAAGTAATGAGGTTAAACTTAAAGACCTTCTCTATTCCTAAAATTACATTTCAGGTGAACTGAACAGCTCCACGGCTTGCAGAGCCGATTCAGAACTTTGTCCCTGCTGAAACAGCAGTAGCAAGTGCCACAGATGCCAGCAGAACCAGGACTAGGTTGCCAATGACACCTTTAGCATCAAAATTAATTCAAAACTACAGCTACGTCTTGTGTTTCGGGTCTCTGGGCTTTGCGTTTGACCAAATTGCAACGTGTAATATCAAAACAAATTCCTGATTTATCTCAGTGAAAAAAAGAAAAAAAGCACAAAACAGTAGCATAAAATATAGATAAACATTTCCTTTCTGACATACCTATTTATTGCATGAATAGGTGGAGGGGGAGCACAAGACAGCCTGGCACAGGCATAGTAATCCCCGATGGATTCAATAATGCTGGCGACGACGGCGCTCAGCATCCCGATGACTCCGGCGGCCGAAATTGTTGGCAGTCCCCACTGAACTGTGAACAGAAGAGAACTGAAATCTCTTGTTCCACCGAAAACAAATTTAGATATCAAAACACACAGCCATTTATTAATCTTTAATGGAACCAAACTCCCTTTACGGTAACGCTGTCTGGCAAGTTTGACTAGATGAAAGGAGCAGAGGGAAGAAAACTGCCTAAGCAACCGCTTTGATCATGCTGGAAAAAAAGGCTAAGCCCCGCCAAAAAAATTCCTCCTGTTCAGGAGACATGAATCTCAACTGCTGCTTGTGGGGACGGGAGGAAAGAAAAAAATCAGATTAGTGAGGCCAATGCCACTTAATTATGATTTTTCTAAAAATGCCGGTTTTAGTAGTGAGTTTAGTCTGCACAAGACAATGGCCAAAAATCAGCTATGACCATGCACAAACACCTTCTGTTTCCAAATTTCTGCCGAAGAGAAAATAAGATTAATTTAAGCCCTTAGCAAAGCTTGGCAGGCTTTCTGCAGCAATTGCCTTGACGCTTTTATCTCTTTGAAATAGATGAGTCTCTCGCAACAAAAGAAAGTTTTAAGTCACACCAACATGAATGAACAAGGCTTTACAAATAAGAATGGTCTAAGCGAGGCGCAGAACCGTCTTCCTCCTCTTCATCATCGCCAAACCCTTCTATTAAACGTCCTGCGAATAATTCTTTAGAAGTGGTTTCTTTTAAAGCCTAATCAGAACCAAAGTACATGGGAAACCACAACGAAGCTGCTCATTATGGCATGCTGGTATTCACCACCGTTTCTATTACTCTTATTCTGGTAGAATATAACTCTATCAGCACCAATAACTCTGAGCAGCACAGGTGTGGACTGGTTATGCAACCCCAGTCATTGGCAACAGCTTTTAACAGCTTTAAACTACAGGGTGGCCAGTGAAATACTCCATTTTGCCCCAGATGCAATGTAAAGCATTTTGTTTTCTCTTGCAAATGCTACTGACACTTGAT
Source organism: Crypturellus undulatus (assembly GCA_013389825.1). Lineage (NCBI taxonomy): Eukaryota > Metazoa > Chordata > Aves > Tinamiformes > Tinamidae > Crypturellus > Crypturellus undulatus. Next base: position 36,294 of record VWPW01015953.1, on the reverse strand, counting down.
ATTTTGTGAAAGAGGCCGTAACCACTTTAAAGTGTAAAATACTAGAGAAAAGCTGCAATTCCCCTAGTGCAATGCCTTTAAGCCAGTTAAAAGACTCCCATCAGTTATTGTATAAGCAAAGCGCATCAGAATTTAATATTAAGAAATTAGTAAATGCTTGCAAAGAAATGACAGGGAAGATGCTCACAGGTGTGTGGTTAACTTCAGCCTTGGAAGGAAAAGGAAATCTACTTACAAGGGTAAGGGACCTTGAACCACGGCGCGACCAGGAGCACCCCTCGGCGGGCGTCCGTGCGCGCGTAGAAGCCGTACTTGGAGCTGTCCGGGGGGAAGACGTCCGTCACGGTGAAGATGAAGCAGAGCAGCCACGACACCAGGATAGCTAAAATGATCTGCGACAGGAGGGAGCAAAGAGCTGCTTGAAGTCAATGATTATCGACAGCATTCGTCAACAGCAAACAGGTGCCACATGGAACGCGCTTATCTTGGCGTGATCTTAAGTGATATTTGCAGGCTAAAGAACAGTAAATCCCCTAATGGATCTTTTAGGTGATTTTTCTTTAACAAAAGTGCTGTTACAAAAGCCTTAGGAGAGAGAAGAGGCTTACTCTGATCCCAACAAATGGGAAAGTCTCCAAATGAGCACTTGAAACGAATTCAGAATTCACTCATTTTAACTTCAGCACAGAAATAAAAGGGAGTCTTTCACCCGGGGAAACTAAGCAGCGCGTTCAAAACCCCAGAGATAATGATCTGGCCCTCCCTTTTTGGAGGGCTCCGTTTGGGCTTTCACTGCAGGCACAAACACACCTTCTTGTCTCCCCTTCCCCTCCCCGGCACTCCAGCACCTTCCCCGCTCCACGGCTCTTCACCAGGGACAGGAGCCAGAACGGGAGCTGGCACGACTACCCGAGACGCTCCTTCCTCTAGCAAATGAGCCCGTTAGTTAAGTTTCCCATAAGTGCATCCAAGCTTTTATCTCGTTTCTGCAATCTATTTTACCCTTAATAAAAAGAATAAATTAAAGATATAAAAAATACGATGTTCCACGTTTTCCTTTGAAGGACAACTACTTACAGGAAACATTTTGAAAAGCTGTAGCCTATACGCGGTCCATCCTTTCTTGGATTTGTAAATCGGTAAGGGAAATTTGACATTTCTGGCATACTGAGAAAACAACAATACTAGGAAAATAGTAAAAAGAAAAGAGGAGGAGGGTGAGAGGTGAGAGAAGAGAGACATCATTAGCGTCAATACACTCAAAACCTTTCCCAGTACAAACTCAATAACCCTTTAGGATCTTCTAACTCAATATATACATGGAAATTTAAAGATTTAGCATAAGACGAGGCATTGGGAGAGAATATATTTTAATTACACTGCCACTACATGAAACTCAAAGCTCCATAATTTGTATTTTGAAGCCAGAAGCAAACAGGTACACGAACCCAGCAAAGGAAGACAGACTACGGAAGGTTTTTGGAGACAGAACTGTAAGCTGTGACCTTCTCTTACTCAAACCCTATTTTTGTTCAGGTTTGCATTGCATTCAGAGCAGAAAATGGAAACACCTGGAAGGACAGACATGGGGCGGATGTGACCTAACAGCTAAAACACCCCAGTCCCTACGTTGCTACGTCTCTCATCTTCAGCAACATCCTTTGCTTTGCCCCGCTCCCATAAATCACATCAGTCAGAAAAGGCTACACAAAGAGTCAAGTTTCTTGAAGGAGCAAAAGCTTTTCCTGAAATTCAAGGAGATTATGTTTTATCACTTTAAAAAAAAAGGCGGAAAAAAGAGATGGATTTGAAGCTTCCCTCCCTGCTCTATTCCAGATCACTTTCAGGCTGCGAGGAACAAAACAGAGCTTTATTCCCCCTGAACCGGCAGGAGCAGAGAGCCCTGCACAAGCAGGGGGCGTTTCTGGCCTTCACATCATTATAAAGACCCTCTTCGCGGCTTGGCAGAGGCTAAGGCAGGCGAGGGAGGCAGTTTTCACCACAACCTTTGAGTTCTGCCCCTCAGTTTGCTTGGCCGCAAAGCAGGTAGAGCACTGGGAGAGAGCACGTTTAAATATGAAACCTTTGCATGCCCAAAGAAGGGGTTTTGTTTGCCAGATTTCCAGGAAAGGCAGATTCGGGGCTATATTGCGTTTGTACCGCTCACGATGCGACCCTGCTTTATGACTACATGATTTGAGCCCGGTGCCTTCAAGAACGCACGAGGTCAGAAAAGTGTTTGGGAAACTGAAGCTCTTGTCAAGCAGCACTGGGAGCTAATAGGGGGCAACAGCTCTCACGCAGGTACCGCTGTGCGGGGCGAGATAGCGACGCAATTACTGTTATCTCACCGGAGCAGTCAAGAGAACTTCAAGTGCCGCATCCTGAAAGCTCAGGTCCGAGTGGATCTGAATGGCTCCACAGCCATTTTCAACAATCTCGGGCACATTTTTGCATGGCAGAAGCCAGAGAGTAATTATCGACAGGGTAATATTTAAACCCGGTTCCTTAATTGATTTATTTTTTTCCATTTGCAACCTGTCAACTCAAATTAGAGGTTTCCATGTCCAATTCAGCACAGGTCTATTTGCTTAATTTAACATTAGCCCCCAACTTGCGTAGAATTTGCTTTACAGAAAAATAAAATGTTCCTTTGGGTCAGCTGCTTAACATAATAGAATTACAAAAGTGTTCACGATGCTAACATCTGAGATAAAAGAGAATTAAATAGCCCTTTTAGTCATAAGCTGCACTTACAGAATACTTTACGTGTTCAGGGTACTGTGCAAACAGATTAGTTAGATCAGAACCTGATCTCATCAAGTCATTCCTTCCATTTCCAGGGCAAGGACAACGCACCTTGCTATATTTTGAACATTTCATCTGCTTCTGCCAATTTTAGTCTCCCTAAAAACATGTTTTTCACCCTCATTTGGCTGACTTTTTGTGCCATCTCACAGGAAACTTTTGTATTCTGGTCATTCATTTTTTTCTCATTTCTCCTTTTCATATCACTATTCCCAATTCTTGCATTTCCTTGGCATTTATACCTACAGAAATGCGCAGATTATGCCCCAACATTCACTCTAGAAGCCTTTTTGTCTATTTATGTATCAGCAATATAGAAAGAATTATCTCAGAAATGGGCAGGGAGGGAAGCTTGCAGGACACCCTGAAACCAACGTAACCTTCATCCCAGTTGAACCTTAGTGGAATTTGATTTAAAAAATATAGTTCATTGCACTAGTGAAATCCTAGTATTATAGGAATCACTGGGATGGCAAGCTGGTCTTGCAAAAAGAAGGGAAGCACCGACTACCTCTTATGGTTAAGATTAACCTTTTCCTTTAGATTTTTGCGGGGATGGGATAACACCGTCCCCCATCTCATTTCAACCTTCCACTTGAAGAGCAGCAAGTTACCCAGCTCTAGCAGCTGCGGGTTACATTTTCCTAGCAAAACCAACCTGAAACACAAGGAGAAAACACACCCTAACTAAAGAGCGACTGAAAAGATGCAATTTCACGTCCTTAGTGCTGCCGTGCTGCCTTTGGGAGTGGGAAAAACGTTTTTTTTTCCACCTGCCCCCCACAATTCCTGCGTGCTGCCGTAGCAGGCAGGGAGTACTCACAACATAGCGATGCCCCAGTGTTTGCCTGCTCTTTCTCCCGCTGCCTGGAAGCCGGAGAGGCCGATGAGCGCGACGGTCGGCGTGATGGTGAGCGGCCCGATGTAGCGCAGCAGCGCGCCGGGGAGGCCGAGCAGACCGATGGCCACCTCGATCAGCGAGGACATGATGATGGCACCTTGGATCTGAACACACAAGAAGGGGAAAGAGGCCGTTCAGTGAAATCTTATAGGAAAAAAAAAATACCTTTTTTTGTGCTCTGGCTTATAAACCACAATTAAAGAATTCAGTGACAAAGAAGAACTCAGCATTTTTTTTTTTTTTTTTGGTCATAAAACAGCTCATTAGGTTTACGTGACTTATTGCTTAAGCATAACACTTATGGCTTTCTCCACAAAACTATTCCACAACAGACCAGTGGGCCAGTCTGGTAGTTGTGTGGATAGCACATCACACTGTCAGACAGGAGACCTGGGTTCCAGGCTAACCTTTAAGCTCTCAGATCGGACCGGCAAGGGCTGCTGGCGCCACGGAGGTGATGCTCCTAGCTCCTAGGGGCAGAGTGTGTGCTGCATTTTCACAAGTGCTCCTTAGAAGCTGGTATAGAGCAGCGTTGTGGTCTCAGGAGACTGTCAGCCCTCTTGGCTGCAGGGCTCTTGGCAGGATGTAGCTATGGTTTGAACATGGGGAAGAGAGAGGGGTGGGTTTTAATTACGAAAAGGTTTGCAGCCCAAAGCGACGGGATGGGAGATAAATTCCATGACACACGCCTCCGTTTGGGACTACGCTAGCTACCGCCCGCGTGGCACGCCCGGGCACGAGCCTCGTGCTGGGCTCTGCGCAGCAGGACGGGGCTCACGCTGGGCGCTGCAGGGGAAGGGCTGGGTGCGTCGCAGCGAGTCTCCGGGGACAGGCAAGGTCTTACCAGAAGTGTCTTCAACTGAAGACACCTGGACGTGAGGAGCTTTGCTATCTGCGTGCTGCCTCTGAGCAGTGACAGCAGGCAAGTCAGCTGAGGGAGCACTGAACTGCCACGGCCAAGCACTAATTGCAAAGCCTTAACGAGAAGAGTATTAGTCCCACTCGTGTCTTTTACTGCGGATCTTTTTGACTGCGGCAACTAACTCATTGTATTTGCTTTTGCCATGAACCAGGTGAAAAGATAAAGATTGCCATGAAATGATTTAAGGGACGTAGTCAAATTAAATCGTAGCGAAAGAAGACATCAGTGACTTAAAGACGAGAACACGGAGATGGTTACATGAGAAACTTAACTGAAGTTGGACAGATCAGCAGCTAGAGACTATTCCTACATTACCTCTCGGATTCTGGGATACCAGATGTGCTCAGTGTGAAGCAGCTCTGTTGTTCCATTTGTAACTGTTATATCTTATAAAAAGAAAAAAGACAAAACGGGTTTTTATTCCTCAACCACTTTGCAAATCCAAAGTCAAATTTCTCACAAAAGAAGTTTCTGCTCAAGCTGTATCCTGACCCCAACGGACACAGAAAAAATCTGCAGCCCTATAAATCAAGCAATAATCTCTCCCCAATAATATGTTTACATTTCCTAAGAGCTAACCACTAATTTTACCCACCGTACCACTGAGCAGGGGAAAAAAATAATCCTAACTTTCGGAAATGAAGGTCAATTAGGGATTCTTTTCCCACTCCAATAAATGGGTGAATGGAGAATTACTCAATTGCCCACTAGGACTCAAACACTCTAATGTTTGTTGTTTGCTAACTCAGGCCATACATGGCATGATGAATTGGCTTGTGGTTAAAACCCCATCTAACACCGTTTGGAGGTTAAAAGGTTTAAGAGCAAGATGCTGTAAAGGTGCTTTGCAACATGCTGAAGCAGTGAAAAATTACTTTGCAATCAAAGGTTATCAGGCAGCATCTTGTTTCAACAAGGTGTGGGCCCTAGAAGACACATTTTGGAGTACTGAGGCGTCGACACGCCTGAGCCATTTCCCAGTAGCTAAATCTGACTTTCCTAAGGGAAAAAAAGAATATGTAAACCTAAGTTTAACACTAAAAAAAGGCAGTAAGACTAATTAGAGCAACTTCTATCTCACTGCTGTACTTCTTTCATTGACATTTATTTAATAAGAATAAATCAAAGCAAGAAGACTACCACCAGACATTAACACTAGCATCCGCAGCATCTCCCACAGGACCTTTGGTTTCCCTTCAGGTTCTCTTACACTTTAGAGCTTCAGCTTAAATCATCACAAAATCATTTATAAAACCAGCAGACTGGACACGGCTGTGCGGGAACGAAAACCAGCCTTCTCCAAGGGCATTTTTAGGAGGCTTCCTCCAGAGCAAAGCTGAAACACTGCAAAAGGAGTTACATTTTTCATATTTCCTGCTCACCGCTTTCAGTTTCAGTATCTGAATGTCTGGCATTTGCACTGTGAGCTGGGTCACGCGTCACGTCAAACGGGGCAAGCAGAAACTCCCATTACCTGTATTATTACATTTCCATTTCTCCAAGGAGAGGATCGCTCTGGCAGGCGCTAGGAATGCGAAAGCGCTCGCTTGAAACAAGGGTAACCTGTGGAAAAGGAAAGAAGAGGTGCTGACACATCTGGCGTGACAATATTGGCTCAAGAGACCCTCTGTATTTAGGTGTCCATCCTCAGACCTAAGCTTCCTCAGGAGGTTGTTAACAACACGGGGCATGAGAATTTCTCACTGGGAAAAAAGAAAACACAGAGAAATAATAAATCCCACAGCTCAAAGGCCCTACAGAAGACACGACGTGCGTGAAGTCACCCGGCCATGCCCAGAAGAGCTAATTCCCAGGCACGGCCCCGTGGGCAGCAGACATTGACCCGACACGTTTTCCACCCCGAAGATGAGTGTTTCGATGCAATTAAGAGCCCTTGGGCTGAACAGGCAGCATCGGCAGCCCGGCCCCGTTCCAAGCCCCTCGGGACAGGTCGGGAACCTTGGCGGCACCTTCCAGCCGCGTGACTCCCAGCAGAGTCACCGTACGAGTCCCCTTCAGGCGTTACGGTAAATAACGGCAACTGATTAGATGTTCCAGGCTGCTGTCAACAATAAGTAGGAAAGCTGCAAGCACCCCGAGATGAGATTCTTAGCTTTGGTGTTCACACTTCCCCAAAGGTTTTTAAAGAAGACTAAGGAGCATCTGCCTCCCCCCATCATGTATTTACCAAATAAGCTGTAGCTTGCGTAATGGGACAAAAATCCAGATGTTACTCAACTCTGGAGGAGAGGCACTTCGAACTGCTCTGTAAACACTGCCACTACCGCATGGTAACAGGATTTGCTCTCACAACCCATCTCAACCCAGAGCGTGGAGCAGTTGATTGCTCATGTGACTCCAGTTCCTGCACTGAGTTTACGGCTGCTTTACAGCCGCAGTGAAGTGCCTTAATGTCTGCACGAGCAGCGGGAAAGGAAAAAGACGCAGATAAGGATCACAGAAAGCCTAAGGAGGAAGAGAAAGTCCGTGGGGAAAATACTCTTTAACGTGCTTACTACAAGGAAGATCAAAACAGAAGCATGTTCCTAATGGCAGTTGTAAAAAGTCACATGCAGCTGAATTAACAACTGGAAAGGAGTTCGGGCCGTGAGCGATCTAAGCAGCAGACCCACGTACTGCAAGCTTGAAAATGTCCAAATTTCAGACTTCTTAAAATGCACAAGCAAACTTGACTTGCACCTTAATTCCCTAAGAAGCCTTTTTTTCTAGCAAACATAAATATATAAAACAAAGCTTTCTCTTTGGCAAAACAACTGTGCCTGTGACGAGTGAATGATTCACCTTCTTTTTCAAGGCTCGTTAGGCAAAACTGAGCAAGCTGGTGCCCATGGCAAAGCATGCAATACCTGAGACAAGCTGTTACTTCTCTGTTCCACCTACGCGGCGCTCCGGCCCCCTCTAATGATTTTGCAAACGGGCATTGCAACAGCGTGCTCCTGCCGGGAAGCGAGCGGTGCCGACGCCGCTCCAGACGCAAGCTTGGAATTGCACACAATACCCTTTAAAACCATCTTGCACAACCTCAGTTTGGGGGCACAACGTACAGAAATGGCTGGGGGCATTCGAACTCAAAATTTGCCCTTTGAAAATAATACGGAGCTGGACGATGAGTATTAAAGACCTCGGACAGAACATGCAGGATGAATCAGCTGCGCTGTATGCAAGCCAGAACCCTCTGAACTCCTCCTGCAACAAGGCTTGACTTTTTGAGGCAAAAAACTTAAGATTCTGGGGTTTAAAAGAGAAAGTTGCAGAGTTTTAAGGGGAGCACAGGGGGAAATCAGGAACTGCCATCCCTTAGAGCCACCTGGATTAAGTGTTCAGAAAACATCCCTAGGAGTAATGCTTGTTTACATGAATAGCTATTCAGATTCTCAAATAAAATACCAATAATTATACCAATAGGTGCTCAACTACCTTTTTCTTTTTCTCCTATAGGAAGAAAACAAAGCAAACCCTCTCCCATATTAATTTATTACTCCGCATCAGCCAACAATGATGAGTATCTACCCAGACAGACAGCTGCAGTCTGAAACACGTTTTATGAAATAACTTTCCCCTTGCTAAGCCAGGCATTCCTGTCAAGTGCCACCTCATATTTGGCATAATACTTGATTTTCATGTCCAGATTATTAAAATGACATTTTGGCATCCGCCTGGGTGAAGACGGAGCTCCCCGTGCCATTAAAGGCAGCTGGAAGTGCTTTAGTTATCCTAGCGTTTGACACGGATGGAGCAATGCTTACAGCATCCGTGGTGGGCACTGCAACAGGCCTAAAATAGTGCATTAATGCTCCGTTTGATGGTCTCAGTCATAGGAATTACCGCAAGTCTTTGCCAAATCTTCTAGTTTACATAATCCAATAAATAGCTCAAATTCCTAAAATTAGTACGGGCACCAAATCAGCCGCGATGACTCCTCGTTACGGAGCCAATTCCATCTTCAAGGGCCTTTAAACCACGGAATTTGACCTCTGGAAAGTAGCACGGCTTTATTTGCTGAAATACTTCTCAGTCGACGGGCTTGCCAATAAATACTTGTGGGTCTCACACAAGGTGGCTGCTGCAGCCCAGGCCCAGCCTTACATAAACGACGGAATCACATGCGGGAGTTGCAAAACCTTCAGCCCCTCGAAGCTCCTCCTGAAACACTTCAGTCCTCACATTCCTAAACACTCCTAAGCTCCAAACACCAACACTTCAGTTTACAAAGCAGGCCCTTCACAGGGCAAGGGAAGCCGCTGGAAAGGATTAAAATATAATGTATGGAGGAGGAAGAGGTGGGAGATGCAGGACGGAGTGTTTCTTAGTGATGGCAGCAGACCTGCTTGGGCAAGAACCCAGCTTGACTCTACAGCAAGGAACAAGGGAAAAGGTGCCCAAGATGAGCTTGAGAAAGGAGGAAATCCCTGGAAGAGCCTAACCTTGAGGAAGAGCTCTCGGGAAGTGTAAAAAGCTCCTTCTGATGAGGTTGAGGCGGAAGGTGCAACTGGAAGTCATAAATCCCAGGCTTTGCCTTCTTTACCCTGTTGAGAGAACCTTTCCTTGCACAGCGGCTCTGTTTTAGATAAACTTTAAAAACCGTGGGAGGTTTTTGGTCCATTCCGTAGCAGAACGCAAGATTTCAGCTCGCGCTGTCCCCGAGCCAAACTCAATGACACAGGAGCCGTTCAAGTCGTTACAGGGGGCAGGGTAATCCAATAGGCACTTTTCTTCCCGTATTATTTATCTTTCTCTGTTTATTCAAGAAGATGCAAAAATAACTCTGGGCGTTCTATCTACTGCTGGTTGACACAGAGAGAGTCAACAAAAGTTCAAGTAAACATTACATTAAATATCTCGGCAGTGTTTACTGTACAACTGTCATTAAAAAAAAAAAAGAGTTCCCTCACATAAAGCCCACAATATACTTTACCAATAACAGATTACTACAAATATTAGTATGACCTAATATTATGTCTGGCATCCCTGTAGGGAGGAGATTGAAGGATCCTTACAGGAATTTCTGTCGGACTACACTAACACATACATGTCCTTCTCGGCTCATTGAAGGATCCTTCCCTGCAACTCAGAGTGGCTGGCAAATAACAGCAAATTATTGGTTTGGAGGGGCAGGGTAACGCTCAGACACTGAGTTTGGAGAATGAAAGTCACTCGTGTCCTTTTCTCCCTGCATGTGCACAGGGTTTTTGGGAAACCAAAGCTTCAGAGTCTTGGATCAAGGTGAGGAACAAGCTAGGAAGGTCCCTGCCATCCGAGGCCACCTGCACGGGCAGGCAGCAGGGCTGCAGGCCGCCACATCAGCTTTGACCACCCTTACCCTGTGGTGTGGCTCCAAACACCCTACCATTTTACTCCAAGTGCTTTGCTAAAATAAAACAGGCACATAACTTGCTTTGGGATAAATCCCAATAACTATTAAGTTTCTGGGAAAAAAGGAAAAAAAAAAAACTTCAAGAAACTAATGAAAATAAGTAGCCTCTTTAAGGCGGCAGGTGATTTTTTCTTTCTCCCAGAAACACTTATGTTTTCTCTGTCTTCAAGGCTTGCTCTCTCTCCTCTCCTTCCTCCCCACCCCATGGCTGTACTTTCTTTACCCTGGAATGTTTTCTCATATTTCAGGCCCACCTTTTTGGGGGAGAAGCTTTCCAAAAGCTTTCATTAACTGTCCTGTACTTGAACCTCCATCTCGCATTTCACATTTCTCCTTTGGAAACAGACTAATTACTTCTTGGAGCTCCAACTACATCCATGAAATTCCAGCACAGCCACAGCCTCATGAGCATCATCTCAACCCCCAGGAACGCGCTCCAGATCTCACCTGCACCCAAAGGTGGTTTGTAACAACGTCGTGATGCCCACGCAGAAGAAAATGGTCCCAATCAGCTGGCTGGTAGCCCACTGGTCAAACCCAACACACATGGCATCAGCTAGCAAAAAGGGCACTGCTATCGTTCCACTGAAACACGTTAAGTAATGCTGTGGACAGAAAAGATGTGTTTTATACTCCAGCAGACATTTTGAAAGCTTTTTTTAGGACCATCTTGTCTTGCACATCTCATTTTCTTTTTGCTTTTAAGTTATCCCCCCCAGCCTCTCCTTCTCAGGTTCTCGACATTTCTTCTGGTGTTTTGCTGTGTTCAACTACCGTTAGGCTGCTGCTAATGATCCCAGTTTATGGAGGATCCACTGGATTATTTACATAGCTCCATGGCTGCTGTTCTTGATCAGGGAGTAGCTAGGTAACTGTGCTGAAAGGCAACTTAGCAAAGCAGGTAAATAACTCCGTTCATTTTCCACCAGGTGCAAGACCATTAGCTTCCAAATGAACGCAGCGCGCAGTTCAACTAGGCTGCAAATAAGTACCCAAGCACCAGAAAGTAGCTCCTCATTTCATTAATTCTTTCCCAGGCCAACTGCAGAGAGCAAACAAACAAACACTGGCCACCGCAGGCAGCAACTCGGGCGAAAAGAGGAGCCCTACAGAAGGGCCTGCCCTTGGGGAAGGCAGGAGGATGTTTCAGAGTGTGCTTGGTTGAGGATCTCGACATACTTTGGAGATGGCAACAAATTCTCAGCATTCCCGTGGGATAGATTTTTATTAGCATTTGAGAAAGGAGGTGATGAGAGCTGCGGCACCACAAGCGAGTGGCTGAGCTAGCAGGGGGTGCAGGACTTGCACGGTGACAACTACAAGGGGGGGCCATCGAGCTTGCAGAAGTGACACAGTCACAGCAGCAGCCTCAATATTCAAGGTGCCAGCACTAAACCACTCTCTCTGCCTTTTTGTTCCAGGAGGTGGCATGTCACCTTCTGAAGATTTAGCACGTAGCATTTGTTCTCTTAATTTAACTAAGCAGCAGCTTTAAAGGCTAAACATTAAGCAAATCACACAAATGCACATGCCAGCGAGCAGTGATATGGGTCATCAGCAATACATTAATTTTACTGCATGACCTACTTCAAAAGAAACTGTCTTATCACTTTCTTCAAACATTTGAGAGCATGGGAAGAATAAGATCATGGATCCACAAGTGCAAAACAAATTAAAAAAAAAATACTGAGAAAAAACGTTAACAAATATTTTGAAACATACCTGCAACCCCAAAAATATGCAGAGGTACCAAGGAGGAACATCTTCAATAGTGTAAATCATGTCAGTTCTCTGCGCGTCCAAACTGCCACTGCTGTCCAGCGTCTCTGCCAGAGAGCTCTGGAGTGAAGGACACAGAACAACCTCGAGTTAATGCTGCACAAGAATAAACTGAGTTCGAACTGTCAGCAACTCCCGAGTGCTCCGAAATTGGGGTTTTACCCTCGAGCAACATCAATACTTGGCATCTTTAGGAGCCTTCTAGCCCCACACGAACAAGCCTCTCTCCCAGCTGTCCCTCCTGCATTTGCACCAAACAGACTCATTTGTATAAACCATTCCCTGCTTATTTACACTAAACACAACAATTGTTCCTTTTGGATATAACCAATCTGTTGGCCAAATGGTGCTATAAAAATGGGATCATTGTGACAGATTGTTTATGAGAGGAAAAAAAAAAAAAGGGAACTAAGTATAAGAGTGACTATGTCAAAGTAAAACAGTTTTCTTGCATAATAGCCCTAAATCACGGGCAAGGAAGTTCCTTATTATTATGGAAGCTGCTTCCCAGCTTAATTCTTACTCAATTTTCGTCTTGGTTAACCATTTTTACCCACAAAATGTATTATTTTTGAGTCTACCCAGCATTGGAGCCCCAGGGAGAAACCCTCATGGTTGTAACTGAGCACGGCCACCGCCAGCTCGTCAGAGCCAAGCGAATTCGCTCCAGCCCTGCAGGAAACTGCAGCCCGACCACGTTCTGGCCTTCTCGACAGCCAAGTGGAATTGTTTCCTCTTGGCTCCCCAAGGCCCCAGAACAAAACACAAAGCTCCAAAGACTTAATGCCAACAACAAAAGCAGGGGGAAGTATCAGATTTTATCATTTCAGCACCAGAAAAAAAAACCTTATGTAACTACTGTTCTGACTTAATCCAGTGCTAAGCTCACGTGAAGCAGCCTCACACAGAGGCTGGGGATTTTGCCGGAGTGATTTTTGCCTGAAATGGTCTTAATTTCTTCAAAATCACACGGCACGCACGGAGCAGGCTTGGGCAATCTCCATTTGGTTGATCATCGACAAGGTCAGTGCAAACAAGCGACCCGTGGTGCTTCCCTTTCACCTCAGCTTCTGTTGGGAAAACAAACGCTACCGAGTTACGCTTGTTAGCCCGAACTCAGGGAGCGGGAATCCTCAATGGAGCTACACAGGGATGGAGGGAAATTTCCAATTTTGAAGAACAAGGGATACAGGGGAGTCTTTCTCACACAGCGCCTGGGTCGCAACAACTGTTTATAGCCTCGTTAAGTGGCGGCCTGATGAGATTAGCATTGCTGGGGCCAATTTTGCAGTTGCTACTAAGAACAAAACGTAGTGGTAAAATGGATCCCCTTTGCATCTCTTAACTAATGAAACATCAGCAGAAACACAGATCTAATCCTTGTAACAGCATAAAACCTCGCAGGATATTCCGCCCTCCTTCCAAAAGCCAGGCTTACTCTGGAGGGGCAGAAGCAGCTTTCGGTTTTATCAAACCCTGACGTTAGACCTAAAGAGAGCTGACCCAAAAGAGCCCAAGACTGAGCAGTAGAGGAGCTAGGAACAAGAAAGAAGGAACCGCAGCAACAGGGAAAGATGAAGGTTCCCTTATAAAACGGCAGCGGAAAGGCCCAAGCGAAAGCTGAGGAACTGCGAGGAACTGGTAAGTGGCCCTTGGAGAAATTAATGTGTCATCAGCTCTGTATTTGATTAAGCAATAAGCAGCGCACTACTGTTTATTTTGTCGAGATGCATCACTACAGTTATTGCTCGCGTGGGCCAACAGTTTATTGTTTGAGCTAACAAATATTGCGAGAGGATGTGAGCAAAAGGCACCCTCCGGCACTCGAGGACATTTCAGCTCTCTCTTTTATAATCTTTTATACCGGCTCTTCCACTTGCTTTTTTTTTTTTTTTTTTGGTTGAATGTTATCTTAAGAGAAATGAAAAGCCAAGAATAATCACGCTTCGTGCACACACTGTTATTTTAAGTGAAAAAACAAGAGATTTGGCTAGATTAGCAGAAATACTAGCCTCAAATGCTATCTTAATACATGAGCCTGCTAATTGCTAAAGCCCCTCCTTTCACTGTTCCTTCATTTTAAGACACAGTAAAGGTTTAGCTCAAGCAGATTCGGTTGATTAAAAGCTCACTGTCTTCTTAAGGCACGTTACCATCCATCACGCACTGTTGTGACCACGTGGAGCTAGTGAAAAGGAGAAAAACACAGGTTTGGAAAAAAAAAACAGCCCATGGAGACATGCTTGAATGTCTAGAGATCGCTAATCTGAGTTGCACAATTTCATCCCAACCACTTTTGCTCAAGGCTTTTATCAGATTGTCTCTTTCTGTGCTAGTCTCAGCATGACTCAGAAGCAGCCGTCATACACAACAGCCGTTGCCATAATTTGGCCATTAGAACATTAGTGTTATCAAAATGGTAGCAGAAATATATTCAAGACAGGCCTCTACATACAGGGTAACTGCAAGAAAGGAGAGACTAAATCAGATCCAGGCTGCAGAGTTTAAAAGGTTCCTCTGACGCGTGGCATTACAAGGCCTCCCTCAGAATTACTTGTTTAAGCTACAATTTAACTCTGAACCAGCTCACCTTTACTCACAAAGCTGTCAGAAAATAATAAGCAGCCCCTACTTGGGGAAAAAAAGGATTAGAAAATTAAGTGTATGATGTTAGGAGTTTGGAAGGGACTGCTGCACCACGGACAGACCTTCGGAAGGTGCTCCACACCTCCCGTTTATTTGCCTAAAAACGAAAGTACAAACAACTGAAGTACAGAAGAACCTTATCGGGGCAAGAGTGTAAAAGGCCAGCTGAAATGAAGAAATACCAAAAATTGCATAGTCTGGATTCAGATGGCAGGGCAAAGTGCATAAACTGCTCCTCGTGTTTGCTGAGTCAGTCCCCAAGTTCTCTCATCACGTGTACGACTCGCAGGGGAAAAGTGGCCGAAGCCTCATGTGAACCTGCACGTCAGCAGGTTCGATGAGAGAAAGTAAGGCAGAGTTAAGTAAAACTTGGGTGAACAAATACTAAGGCTGACAAAGCCAGGCTGGAAGGAACCTCCACATACCTTTTCTGCTATACCGTTTTCCGTCGTATAGATTGCCATCAGCTCCGTGTCTTCGGTATCCTGATCGCCACTGGATGTTGCTCCCCCATTTATCACAACCTTAAAAAACAAAACACAGAAAAACATGAGGAACAGACAACCGAGCAGAAGACACATTTGCTCTGCGCCCGCAGCTCATGTCGAGCACAGGAGTACAACGATTTGCTGCCAAGTACAATGCTGAAAATCTAGAAGAGCGAAACAAGACAAGGAAATTTTGCAGTTCTTGCAGACAGCCGACTCGAGACACTCTTCTCTCGAGGCTGATGCTTTCTTAAGCGTGAAAGTCTGTTCTTTCAGCCCAGGACCACAAACTGCCTCGGGAGATACACGTTGTGCCTGCTCAGCACTGCTTTAGAGCATACACTTGACATAACCATAGACAACGTAACTGGCCACAGGTTTTCAGGGTTTTAGCTGACTTATAGAAGTGATTTCTGATCCTTTCAGCAACAGAAACTGAAGAAATATGTTATTCTTGTTATTTTAGTCCTATGAAATAAAGGATCACAAGTCCTTCTGTAGAACCAGATAAACAAACAAGAAACCAACCCAAATGACACGAGCATATATTTATATAAAAAAATATGTATATGTTTTAGATAAGGTTTTGTACAGCACAACCATAGTCAATGATTCATATTAACCTTGAGTATGTTTCTTAGCTGTGCTACTTACGGGCAGAGTGAAGAAGGTGGGATGTTTAGATTCATCCTCATATTTGCCCTCTGTGGAGCCTCCCGTCTCCACCGCTTTCGACGTGGTGTTCTTGCCAATCCCCATGGTTTCCAGGACGTCCAGGACTTGCATACAGTATCCAGAGGGATGCCTCTGGGAGGACAGAGCGGGAACTAAGCACTAGTCCTTACTTAAACCGCAGCAGGGATTAGACGAGTGCCGAGCAACGCAGCTGGAGCATTAGGGTTCTCTTCGTGTCGTCAGCATCAAAGGCACCTGGAAACAAAGAGGAGACTTCAGTTTTTTCAGGATTAGCTAAGATGTATGTATAAAACACACAAGCCCTGCAAAATTTACTCCCCTTCATGCTCAACATCCTCCTACGTTTTTCTTTCCTGGAATATTAAAATTCTCTCCTTCTTCTCTTGTGGCCTTCAATTATTATTAGCACCTTAAAAGGACTTTTTTTTTTTTTTTACGGTTCAATTGTGCTGTAATTTCCAGGTTTTTGTTTGCAAAATAATCCGGTACTTTCAGGTCTGTAGGGATGGCTAAGTGGTTTGCTATGTACATCGCTTGCAAATAATACTTATACTTTGGCAGAGAATTAAAATTTGTGGATCTGCGAGTTTCCTTCTGAGCCAAACCCCTCCTTTCAACATAATTTATCGTTAAATAAAAACCTTCCCATCTTACACCAGCTTGGGAGTGAAGCACATCGAGCACACGAAGCAGCGACCGCCTCACGTTCAATGACCTCTTCCAAGCAGCCAGAAACCCTTTCTGTTTGTACATCCTTAGCCCAAATTATCCCATTTTCTGGAGGGATTTACCAAGTTATCTGCCTCATGACGCAGACGCGACTAATTCAGGATAAAACTCAGCCTGCCTTTCAATTAGCACCGTGACTGGTTTGGCACAGGAAGAGGAAAGATCATACAGAGCCCTGGTTTGCTTTTGTTTTACCAGATGGGCCACTACTATACAGTTTTCCCACATTCATTCCTTAAAATAGAGGTGCCAGGACACAATCGTCCACGTTTTTGGCTATTTCCAAGGCTCGGCAGCAGGAATCAACAGGTTTGAACACTTCCCATGAGACGGAGCGACAAATTCCGCAGCGGAGTCAGCGTTGCGGCCTCTGGTCCCACCTGGCGTCGGGAAGGGGAGCGTGAGGATGGACCGAGCCAAGCTCCAGATCCAAAAAAATGCTCTTTCCAAAATCACGGAGCGCCGCTCTGGGCAAAAAACCCCAGGAACAGATTTAAGCAGCCGCACTGCGGGCACACCGGGCGGCTTCAAAGCAAGTTAATGACATTTCTGACTACGCTGTTGCCAGAGGTCGAAATGCAGCTAATGGATATTCAAAAAACTCAGTACGTAAATATTAGAAAACCCAAAAAGTAGTTTTTAAAGCCTTCCAAAACACTGTCCAGGAAAATGCCAGCAGCTCAAAACATCTCCTGTAATTGCAAAAATAATTAAACTTGACAAAATCCCTTCTGCTAGGGGCAATTTAGGACTGCTTGAAAAATTACAGAGTACTAATATTTTAGAGCCTCTTAATAGCTGTTAATTACCCATTTGCTCAAAAATTCTGGTTACTTGAGGTGAAAAGATAGTTATCTTTCAAAGTGATTTCTTCAAGAGAGAACATATGCATACATAAGAAATACTAGATGGCCACCAAAATGCCCTTGAAGCATTCCTAATTAAAGCAAAATGGGATGGAGAGTAGCACGTTCTAATATCGATTTAATTAAGACCTCTTTTTTTTTTTACAGTCGATATTAAGATAGAATAATTAATCATTCCTCACTTGAATTTAAGACTACGGGAGAGAACTAGTTCAAGTGTTGCGTTTCGGGAAAAAAGGCATTTCAATTTTTACAATAACCATAAACTTCTGTATACTTTGAAAAGAGATGCGTTGTCCACTTTTAGTGTGGACATATGAAGGGTTTTTCCCCTCAAAGCATGGGGAAAAAAAAATAAAATAAAAGGATTTTGAAAGGAATTTGCCGTTTTGGTGTAATTTAGTCTCCAAGAAGAACAGTGCTAGGGATAGGCTTGGCTTCCTCTGGCAGCTTTATAATCTCAAATCTGGAAAGAAAGAGGGAAAGAAGTCGGAATCTCCCTCCCCAAATGCTGTTGTGGCAGTAAACCACTAGTGTAGAGGCTACACCAGCGGGAAATCTGTCCTTCTGGAGATCCAGCTTAAGGTATTCTGGCAAGATAATCACCTTCGGGAGCATTAACCAGCATCTCCAGCGCTGCCCAGGAAAGAAGAGGGTATAATCTGATTTTACCTTGCGCTGCAAGACACTAAGCCCGGCTGTCTTCAAGTAAGACAGGGTAATTCCTTGGGAATTGTTCTGGAATGCAGCACGGGAGCACATAAAGGGCAACTGCCCTGTTCTTTACAGCAGAAGCCCCAAGACAAAACTGTTTTGATCTCCAAAATGAAGGTTTCCAAAGGGCAGCATCCAGATTAACACGCAACTTTGGGTGACCTGTGCTTAGCAATGAGCCTGGCCCTCCGTGGCACAGCCGTCAACCACAGATCTTCAGGGAGGTTGTGTTCCAGCACCAGGACCATCCTCTCAAGGCAGAGACCTAGAGGTAGCAGAGCACGTTACCCGAAACGGCGTCGTTCTTGATCAAACCTCTTATCCAACAACAGCTCAACAAGGAGACTCGGATGTTTTATGATGTTTTATCCCTAACAACCCAACCCACCAGAATCTGAAGAGAGATAAAACGCATTCAGAGAGATAAAACTTAGATAACTTCGTGTACTGTGTGGACTTATCTGCCGCTTGGGATCAAATGGAAATGCGAGAAACCAAATTGCAGCCAATATATTGGTGAACAGCTCTCGCTGTATCAAGTTATCTTCAGTACCTGCTCGGGATTAACTCGGGAAGGCCAGAAGCTGCCACGGGTTCACAGCGACGCAGATAAGTCGGTATTTACACAAACAGCCTCCTGAATGGAAACGTCCACGTGCAGGAGTTCACAGGAGGCAACAGCTACTTGGCCACGCTCAAACCCGGGGAAAGGGCAGCGGGTGCCTCCAACCTGCGTTTCCCGGGATTTGGTACCGGAGCGGCGAGGACACGAAGCTACCGGAAGGTTTGGGGACGCGCAGAGGTTGGGAAATCGAGGGCTGGGGTAGCAAACAACACGCTCGGGGCACAGGGGCTGTTTGGTGGCGGCTGTTGGGTTGTGTCGCAGCGGTTTGAGGTGGCAGTAGCGCGTTGGGCGCTGCCGGCTCGGCAGCATGGGGAAGCAGGGCTGCATGGGGATACTGCAGATCCTGCAGCGCTCCTGACACGTGCCATGAGCAGCCCTGGGGATCAGCCCTCGGGAAGGAGCTTGGCAGGACCTCCAGGATGGTCTAAACCGCCCTGCAGGGCCAGCAGGACGGTTGCAGGTGGGGAGCGCTGCAGTATGAAGCACTCAGCTGCTTCCACTTCCAGCCTCATCACGGTGACTCTGGAGCCGGAACACGACTGGTTTTGCAGGGCACTAGCACGATGCAAGCCTTTCTTCTCCAGAACCTTCCCGAGGGAAGCAACATCATGGCTTGCACGAGGGGGTCAGAGCATTTAATAAGCAGTAACCAACGCGGTACTCCTATAGCCACAGAGAGGAACCCCAGCAGATTCACAAGCGCTTTGCTCCTCTGCAAAGCAGCAGAGCAGTCCGTGGGGACCAGGAAAAGGAGAAATGGAAATCTCAGTGCTGTCCTTGCCGCGCTTCTCAGGCTAGCAGAAGCAGCAAAAGGGAATTAAATGGTTAACCAATAACCGGGGTCCTCTTCTCTGCAGTTCCGCGGGAGAAACGGAGTAAATGACCTGCATTTGGTGGCTCTACACTGCTGAGCAGGGGATATTTTTGTAGAGGAAAGGACAACATCGCTGGTTGTAAGTGAAACTGATGTCAGAAGGGCAAATTTTCTCGGGAGTGGGGATGGACGAGCTCCTGGGAGCGCGCAGGGGAGGCTGCAGCTCGGTGAGATGTCGTGCAGACCAGAACGGCATCCAACACGGGACCTTCTTGGCTTTTACAGACGGCTGATGAGCCACACGAGCTCTGTCTGCAGCACTCGCTAAGGAGATTAGAATCAAATTAAGGTGAGAGCTTAATAACAAACTCCAATTTATTGTTTTTAATTAGCAGTCAGGCTTATGTGAAGATCAACCAGCTCCTCCCGCCACAAGTGGGGATGATGCCAGCCAGTCGTCCAACCTTACAACCAAGCTTAATTTCACCTAAATTGTAAATAAATTCAAAACACTTAAGGAAAATAACCTAGACTATAGGAGATCTCAAGCTCAACCAACTCCAGTGGCAGTTTCAAGTATTTAGCACCTCTGAAAAAATAACCACGCCATGTGTTTAAATACAAACCAAGGTGCCCTGCGAGTCTGAGGACGTATTATTGCCAATGGACACGTAAACGGACTTGGATTCATCGCACTGCGGGATATTTTATTGCCAGAACAGCTCCAGTCTGGAAGCGGAGCAGAACACGCTGCCGGTTTTGAAATCGCTGCAGCAGCGGCCGGTTCTCCGTGTGCCGCGGAGATGTTTCCGGAGAGGATCCGCCGTGGGCCGCAAGTCCGGACGAACTGTTAGTTCCTGCAGTGTCAGACAGCCACGAAAACACTGCGTCACCTCCAAACGCACTGCAGCGACACTGTTTACTTTACAGATACATTAAGGAGTGTGTTTAGGCCAAGTTGTTTAATATTACTCTACAGCAAGGAAACACGGGGAGAGGCTGCATCCTGCAGCACGGAGCTTGCCAGCCAACATTCCTCAGGAGATGGGGGGGAGACCGGTGGACGCGCAGCTGGGATCGGCCAGGATGTATCCCGGGAGATGCCGACTGCCCCGGGAGGCGGCAGGAGGGATGCCGGGAGATGAGGGACGTTTGGAACCGCCGCAAACGGATTAGGGCACCAGGGCTGCTTATCAACTCCAGAGCCGCAAAGCGGACAATGACGGAACTTTGTGGAGGCTCCAATTAGACAAGTTTGCTCACAGGGTGCAGCTATCCCCAGCCAGACAAACGATTAAACACAAAAGCGAGGCAATTCCCAGTTAATTATGGAGCAGCAGCTCCATCCAGGTGGTTATTGGCTCTAGTTAAGCCAGTTGTGCAAAATCTCTCCTCTGATTTTGCCCCATTAAAGTATTAGGAAACAAAGACTCCGCTTCCTGTTATTAAACGCACCTGGCCTTGCCCACATTAAATCGGAGCCGGGGGCATCAGGATTTGTATTTACGCTCGTCATCGCCTTCGCAAGTCCCGAGTTATCCCAATTTCCATACCAGAAGAGCCTCAGAGCCTCCCTGGCCTTTCCTCAGCCACAGCCGTCTGCACTCACTAACAAAACTAACACATTGAGCCAGAGAAATTCCCAGTTGTTGAAATGAAGCAGTGCTTTATCAGAAAAATAAATGCGAACGACCACATTACAAGTGATCAAAAGAAAGCACTTAATATCTACTTGGCTCAAAACGGTCCAAAACGTTGATGTTTTGCTCCAAAGCAAGCAGGTCCTTTTTGCAAAGCAGTCAGCCACGCAGCTCATCCGCGGGGCTGATGGAGCCCAGCCGGGCTCGGCACGACGCAGGCGGCACCGCGGCCAGACCCGCGGCCGCCTCGGCCCGGCCGGGCTGTGACACCTCCGCACGGGCACCGGGATCGCCGGGATGCGGCTCCGCAGCGCTCCCTGCCCACGGAGACGAGCCCAAAGGGCATTTCTTCCGCCTGGCGAGGGCTGTTGCCTGTCTCACCGACATGGGAAACGCTGCGGAGCACCTGCGCTGGCTGCTGTTGCTACACGCAACAAAACCACCTTCGTGCTTTAGTCTGCAGCAAGGCGATTCCTTGGGCGATTTTCTAGCCCAGCCTCTTCGTTCAGAAAAATTCTGAATTTCTTTTCTGAATATCTGATTTCTTCTGAATATCATTTCTTTAAAAGCTACGGATGATTCCCTGCCCCAATGGAGAGCAATTAGATCCATAGGGAGGAAAGAATTGTATTTCAAGTTGGCAACACTAAAAAAAGGCATCGATCCTCTTTACCTGCGTTAGAAGTGGACGAAGCGCTGCTAACTATGGCAAAGCTTTCTAAAAGTCAGTTTTTAAAAATAAGATTTTAAGAGTTACTTCAAGGAGGCCTGGTCCCAAGCCGGTTTCTCGCTTCAAAGGCAGTCTTCAAAGAGCAAACCCACTCTGTCTGTGGAGGCACTAATGAATTTTTAAGTAGTTGGTATTTTGAGTGCCGGCCAGAACTGTGCGTCTTAGCAGTGGACCAACACGAGAGCATGTCCGCACAAAGACACGCAGCAAAGTTAGGAGTTCAAACCTTCTCTCCATTTAAAGCACATTAGTTAAATCTCATTAACTTCCCGGGTGAATGAGCTTGTTCAGTAGCTGCCTCAAATCCAACTGAATGAAATATTTAACAAAGCATCGTACAAGCTGTTCAAAATTACACCTTCAGTTGATCCATTTTTTTCTTCTGCAGAAGAGCTAATTTAGCTACGTTCTGAAAAAAAGATACCTGAAACAGGAGTATTTCCACGACATAGGACAACCTGAAGGGTCACGTTTGGTTAAAAGTTATTTGTCAAGCTGCCCCTTGCTCATCTTCCACTCCACTTCTCTGTATTTACTGTTCCTGTAGGCAAAGTTTTGCCCAACTCCTGTGCACTGTGTGCACTACTCTAAGAGAGTTAATGGTCTGTATTAAGAGTCCTAATGAAAGGCCAAGGGAGAAGTAGCTTGTGAGCTACTCTGGTGAACAAGGACTTATTTCTGAAAGTATAAGCGAAATCCAGAGATGCAAACCAAGACACAGCTTGTTAACAGGTGACTGATATCAAATGACACCTTTAACATCCTCAACCATGGTTCACACAAAGTGTCTCAGTTTTCCTTATGAAATGCATTACTGCTTCATAATCTTACTTTTAGCCCAGAACACCTCCCGTGGTGCTTATGGCACAAGTTAACTCAAGTGAAAATAGTATCGGCCTCCAGAGCTTCCCTGTGGCGCATTAATAATTAAGACTTCAGATACCTCCACATTATTATGGATCTCAATACACAGTTCATTAAGCTCCTTCACCGTGCAATCTGCACACACACTGCTTCCTTTCTCAGCTTGCTTTGTACTTCTTCCTGGCACTTTGATGTAAGCTACTTTCACTCGAGACCCTAATCATGTTAAAACAAAGGTGAAGTTAGAGACTCATCTAGGAAAAATTCCATTTATTAAAACAAACCTGGGTAATGTGCCAGCTTTTCCAACCCTGAATGTGAAGTTGCTTTCTGAAGAATTAAGCATTCCTGAGTCTACTTTGAGGCTCCTGGCTCAAGGAAAACAATTTTTCGTCTGGTAAGCAATATAAAGCCTCCTAACTGTTTACACATTTAACAACTCTGTTACATAGAATTGTTCTATTAAGCTTGACTTTAAGTAAATATTTTCCTTCTATTTAACAGTCTCTTATTCCAGATATTTTACAGCAGATTTCCAAAAACTAACAAAGATGCTGCACTTCTGTGGCCAGGCATTCTCAAATCCTGTTTTTATTGCAAGAAACCTCATGTAATTTTCTCTCATTTCGAAACTAAAAGGAAGACAGAGTGTACAGGTAAACAGGAAAGACTAAATACTTTTAAGTCTCTCTCTCTCTCTCTCGCTCTCTCTCTCTCCCCAGCAGTAACACCAATATTTTTAAAATGAAAAGCCTTCAGATCCTTAAAAATATTGAAATTTAGCTATTCAAATCTTAACACTGTCATGATTAAGAGTGATTTTCACCTTGCAATAATGATGTCCCCACTAAAGCAGTCGAATATTTCTAACTATCCCCATCGACGCTTGAACTGGAAGCGGCTCTTACCTTGAGAAACCTGCACTGAACTCCCAGGGCTCGTCCCAGCAGCTCCGCTACAGCATTTCTTCCAGCCTATGCAAAGCGCAAGAGCTCAAGTTGCAAGTCGCCGTCTGAAAGGATGCAGACATAGAGAAGAAGGATTTTTATAATCTGGTTGGGCTCACGACATTGTATAACTGTACTTTGTCCAATCAAAACACCCGGGCATTACACAACAGCCGAAATAGGGAAAGACGCCCCCCGGCCGTACACTGTTACTACACGTCCCGGCCATCGACGCGCAGCGCGAGCGGCCAGACACGATCTCCGAGTAACGAGAGAGCGGCAAATCAAACCACCAACCTCGAGGGCGTTATGTAACCTGCCGCACCACGGGCGCAAAAGCCAGAAGAGACAGACCCCAAAATCAAGCCGGGTAAATATTTACGTGCTCAAGAGCAGTGATGAGGATGGCGATTTTCCACCACCCACCTCCACAACGAGCGGCTCTAGAAACCCAAGCAGGGTGACTTGCACGGGAATATTTAAAGTGGCAATTGGCCAGGCTTCAGCAGGAAGTCCCTGACCCCATAAGTGACATCTCCAATACAAGGTTAAGCACTTCATTTTTTGGTAAGCACATTAAAATACACGGTATACCCTAGGTTGGGCTCATTCACTTGACTAATGGAAAAAAGCTGAGTAAAAGTGATGCTCAGAGTCCCAGGCCAAGGTTAGGGAGGGAGGCAAGAACAAAAAAGGCGAGACTCGAAACAGCCAAACTGATTAACGTGGGTAAGAGCCCAGTACTGAGCCGTGGGCTTCCCTCGCCTCAAAAGACACATTTCGAACCCAAATTTGGGGAGGCAAAAGGCAGGCCAGTGGCGCCACCTATAGCTCCCTTCCCTTCAGGAGCTGGGCGAGCACCCCACAACTTAAAATTCTGTAACGGGCTGCAAAACTTTGCTCACTTGTTTTGCTACTTTGGAGAAGCAAAAATCTGCAGGCTGTGGCTGAGCAGAGGATCAAAAATTGGCATGCGCTTTTCCCTCAAGCAAGGGAAGCGCTACTGAATGAGGGCCATTTCATTGAAAACTGACCCTTCTCACGTGCAACATGACCTATTCATCATTTGCTGTGAATGCAGAGAAGGAAGCCAGCGATGTCCACCAACAGCTTTATGCAACGTTTGCATATAACATTAATCTTCACTGAAAAAGAAAAGTCGAAAAGTTACCTCCTTCACCTGCTCTGTTTCTATTTTTCAGGTTATTTCTTCTGTTCTTAACTTTGGAATCCCAAGTGTTTTCGCTCACACAAAAGCAAAACAAATCGAACTCCTAATCGTCTGGAAGTCTTCACTCAAGCACAGCTTCCATAACCCATACGGACCGACCTAATCACAGGTTGTTCGACTCAAATGACACGTAGCAAACAGGTAATTAGTCACTAATGAACTTCAGATGAATGTTAAGATGCAACTCCTGCAGCCAGTTTTTCCAGACAGTGGAATATCTCACAAGGCACACTGTAATATTCTGTAATATTGTAAGTGCCAGGAGGGAACAACTGACAATTAAAAACTAACTGACAATTTAGAGGCAATAATCTGAGGTGGAAACCTTATTTTGGGGCTATCCTTCATAATTCTGCTGCATTTGGAGGTAGGGCGGCAAGTCACCTACTACTCTACTGAAAATTGCTTTCTTTATCTGTAAGGATGAGCCAAAACAGTTAATTCATCAGGATGGAGGCTGATAGCAACCGCCCCAGCAGCGGAACCGCCCCGCAACTAAATCACTCCTTTGAACCTTCACATTCATCTGGTGATAACAGCAAAAACAAACAGGACAAAAGAAAGGGTTCGCCTGATGCAATCACTGATAACCCGCAAGGAGAGGTTCTCTGCTCCAGAATTTATCTAAAACAAACAGAAAAAAAAAAAAGAAACAGAAAAGCAGCAGGGTTCTGACAAGCAGATGCCTCACATAGAGCTGCTCTCAGGACAAGGTTTTCAGAAAGAGGCAGAGCTCATCTGCAAGAGCATCTTTCCCACTAGCAGNAAAAAAAAAAAAGAAACAGAAAAGCAGCAGGGTTCCGACAAGCAGATGCCTCACATAGATTGAGCTGCTCTCAGGACAAGGTTTTCAGGAAAAGGCAGAGCTCATCTGCAAGAGCATCTTTCCCACTAGCAGGGGGAGGTACAGGATGCCTCCCTCGTGGCAGCAACACAAACCTCTCCACTGGGTTTTGGAAGGTCTAATTCTGCCCAGCAAAGTCATGACACTTGGGAGTTCCTTAGGTCAACAAAGAGATTCAGTTTATAGGCAGCACCCAATGATTGTCCTCTAGAATACACTTAACAACACAAACAGAAGAGCATTACACCTTAGGGGAATAAACAGATCCACTTCCACCCACATTTTTAAACAGCAGAAAGACGAGGCCGTTAAGTCTGATCTTACCGAGACATGCAGAAATCCACTGAATTATACATTTGCTGGAAAAGCACTCGACAGAAGATACTCTTTAATACAGAAACATTCAACGCTCTCTTCTTTAATGATGCTACCAAATACACACAAAGAATTATTGAAATTGCTTTGAAAGCTCACCATTTAATTCACTGAATGCTGCAGTCCTGTGTGTCATGTGTGTTTCTCCTACAAGGTTCAATTCATTTAAAGGTTCATCCCTCTACCAGAAAAGATGCTTCCAATCGGTGCATTTTAAGTGAAGTTTGATTTTTCAGGTTACACAAAAGCTGTGCTTGGTGGTCCATGTTTTTTCTTTTTCCTTTTAAATTCTCAGTTCACTCACTGGTCACAGCACAGGGTGTTGCTTAGAATGACTCCCGCAATTACATATTTGTAAATACTTAAAAGAAAACTCCAGGTTTTGGGAGATTAGTCAAACTAGACTTGTTATTCTTCTATAGATAACATAACATATAATATATTATGTATTATAATATATAAATAACAAGAGGGAAGTGCCCTTAAAGACACCTATGGATTTCCAGACACGAAACACAAGCGATTTTCTTCAAGACATGTTTAGGAGAAGACAGTACACCACCAAAATGAAGTATGCAATAACCCAGCAAGGCAGCAACACGCACTAGCTTAAACCTAATAAAGTAAAAATTTAAATGCTTTTACCATTCCCATCTACAAATTCAATCTCTTTGGCTCTCAAACAGCACATGAGCATTTCTAGGTGCACTCGCGGGCTCTAACCACAGAGAACAAACCCACCATCAGCACGAGACGCTCTCGCTGCCCCATGCGATGCCACAAATAACAAAACACAGGGGGAAAATGCAAATTTATAGTCTAAATCTAGACTTGAAACATCTGCCCATCATGTCTGATAAGTTGCACTTTTTATCATCTTTTCCCATTTACCTTTATATTATTTTGCTGCTGTTCTGCTGCAAAAGTGTGTTAGGAAATTCATGTTTTAGCTCATTGCATCTCATTTTTTTGACTGCAAACGGTTCCACAGGTTCAGGACTTTAAAAGAGCAGCAGACTGAGCTGGTTACAGGCTGTACAATGAACCTGGAAAGTTCCATCTTTAGTGCAAGTTCCTCCTATTTTCATTTTTTTAAAGGCAAAACCTCTTGCAGAGTTTTGAGCTTAATGGTGCTGTTTGCTCAGACGCCTACAAAAATCTACCAGCACTAAATAGCAACTAGCCAGGTAGAAGGCTACAAAACCACGGGTTTTCAAGCAGGAGAATGCAAGCAGACAGCTTTATTTCTGTGGTCCTGGTATCTCGTTCACCGCCCAGCAAGCAAATGGCAAATCCAGCACCTCGGCGCTGCCCGACTGCTGCGGCGCCGGCGGCTCCTCCTCCCACCGATCCCAACCGCCTTCCTCCGAAAGGAAAAAGCCCTTTTAATCTTCAAAGCACGGCCACAAGTCGATCTCCAACTCGGCACACTTTTTAATTTTCCTTTTAATTATCCAGCGGGGAGAGTTATGCCCTCCTTGCTCAGTGACCTTTCATTCCTTGCAGATTATTTCAAGAAATCTTTCCTGGGAATTAGCAGAGAATTTAAACCCACTCGCAGGGGGGGAAAAAGAAAAATGTTTCTAGGCTTCCAAGCACGGAGAGGGAAGAGCCAGCACGATTCTTCCCGTGCTTTTGTGCATGCACCTTTCTCGTTAGCCCTGCAGGCCAAGTAACTCCTGGCTTTGGAGCAGTGATGGTTGCAAGGGCAGTTTTTGATGCCTCTGCAATACCCACCCAAAAGCGAGTCCCTGCGCACAGGTGGCTCCTGCAGCAGCAAGGAAATTTCTTCCTGCTCCAGCTGGGGCTCTTCCATGGCAAAAGGCAGGGCACGAGCAATGAAGCTGCGGAGGTTTTCCCACCGATAACCTTGACCGGGTGCCTGTCCCGTGGGATTTGGTCACGATGCGCAGCTCCGTCTGCCAGAGTCACTTATCGTTCCGTAGGGAAAAAAAAAAAATCAAGTAATTACAGCCACTAATGATTTTGAAGTTGCCCCAGCACGATTTACTCTCTGCCCACGCACTCAACAACTATACGCAACCCTGCGTTTTATTCCCACTTGTTAAGCCAACCAATTACCAATTTATTAATTTCACAACGAGCTGGAAGTGTTTACAGAAACAGGCCTGTGTCTAACCAGACCTGCTTCATAAATTCCCTTTAGGGAACTTTAGGGAGACCGAGGTGAAAGCGTTTACACGCTCCGAGATCTTGGGTCACCTCCTCCCGAACGTGCGTTTGGGAATGCTGCTTGCTCCCAAGAAGTTCCCAGCATTCACAAATCCAGCCCTGTCGCCGCATGGGGACCATTAGCAAGAGACAGGAGGTGGCAGGGACCTGCTGAACCGCAGCAGAGCTCTGGCCTGTGTCATGTAACACGTTAGCAGAAACGGAAACACAATAAAATTTAGCTCCATAGCTTGCATAATTTTTTTTTTCCAAAGGTAAGTCCTGACTTAAGTACACGTTAAATAAAAATAAATGCATTAATATCCCGCTGAGCAATGAAAATGCTTGAGAAGGCTTTATGAAAATTCTCCTCCAACCAAAGCAACAGGAATCAAACGGTCCATTTAATACTGGACTGATTGCTCAGGAAATCACAAAAGTGGATAATATTTTGACATAGTTCAGATTACTTAAAACAATATTTATAGCAGCTATAGTTTATTGAAAGAAAGTCTTTTCTTTTCACCAAGACAGGCCTTTTATGAAAAAATATTTTGGCAGCATTTAATGGCACACTTTTCTTGTGATTTTTGCCAGTAAAGCAACATGTTTTGTAACCAGGAGTGTGGTTTTGGTGTTGGACCTTACTGCTTTCTGTATCTTAACATTAGGACTATTATGCAGATATTCGTATAGCAGTACTAAAGAAAAATCAACTATTCCTGCTTAATTGGTACCACTTAAAATGCAAGATTCCTTTGCTGTTGTTGTTTGGAGTAATATCCTTTCGTTACATGTTCTGCCCTCAAAAAAAATCTCCCGTTGCAATAATTAAGAGAAGAGACCAATGCAGATGCCCTCTCCTTTGAAGATACTGCATGCTGTGCTGTCTTCACAACAAATCTATTACCTGCCATTCAACAAAACATCATCTGTCACAACAGCCTCCAGAACAAAAACAGTGATTTTACGTGGAGCTTAATACAACAGGTGGAGAGAGGACGGCACAGTACACCTAAGCACAATTTAAAATATCTAATATTGATCATAAAATCATTTTCAAAATAGCACAGCCTAGGATGAGACATCAGATTTTTTTTATTGTTGTTGTTTCAGGTTCATCTACACCGAGAGATTTAATAGGTGGTTTAATTGAGGGCTCTGCTCAGTGTAGCTGTGCCCTATTAGTGCTTTTGATGATGATGCTATAGGCGCTTGGCCCCTTCCCGGATGTAGGCTCGTTAGCAGCGTGCGGCGCACGCGGGGCCTCAGCACCAGGGGCTCCTCGGAGCCACGGATTTAGGAGGAAGCTCGGGCACCATCACCACGAGCCAACGTTTCCTTCCCTTCCCTCTTCCGACGTCTGCAAACAAAGTGCAGGGACAGCGCATCAGCCCGGGTGAAATCCCCGGAGCAAGAGCCCGCCCCGGATTAACAGACCTGGGCATCCCGCGAGGCGTCCCAGGAAAGGGCCAGCCAGCGCCAGAGCTCACCATTCGCCCCAAGCCATGTTCTGTATTTCTGCTTTGAATTTGCACGATTTTCACAGGAGAAGGGACTCACCATGTTCTGCATGCAGAATTAAGTGATACTGCTACAAATACACTTCTAGTATCAACAAACTGCCTTTTATTGGTCCTACAGATGAAGGCACAGAAGGGCAGGAGAAAACTGCAGCTAAATCTTACAGTTCTCTGGAATAGGGACCTGGAGCTTCAATTTTATTTTTGTCAGCCCAATTCCACATTATTGCTTTGGTTTGGCCTTCGTACCATGAGATGTTCAGCAGGAAACTGCACCCTAAGTTTTCATCCAAAACCCTGCTCTGTAAAAATATAACCCTCGCGATGCTCCGGGAATCAGGAACATCTGGCACAACTTTCAGATGCGATTCATTTTGGATTAAAAATGGCAAAGTCTGCTATAACCCATGGAGCAGCTGGCACTCTAGAGCTTAACAAATACAAGAACTGCAGAACTTCAGATCCTCCTGCCCTTAGGATGCAAACAATCAAAATTCAAAGCTTATCAAAATGCAGGCAAATAAAACCCATTAACTTGGGGCCGTGTTATATAGCCCACAAAAAGTCCCTAGCTTTTCAAGGCAGCTTTTTATTTCCATTCAAAGCTCTTAAATAAAAAGTGAAAGTCAAAACAAGCTGTCGGACACCTGTTTTTCTTGAAAACACCTGTAAGATTTTGCATAGCAATGAAAACACACACACACACAATTTATATATATATATGTATTTCCAGTAGCACCGCAAAATGGAAACACTGAACTATACACTTAAATACAAGACAAAGATAAGTGATAATAGTAACAAAGCCAGAGAAAGGGGGGAAAAAAATAAAGCTCACTACTTCCATCCTGGAAAAGAAATAGTGATCAATAAAATGTGCTTAATGGCAACCTCCAGTGGTCAAGGATTTCCAGCACTTCCCTTCCAGCACTAATATTAGGGCAACAAGAGACGGGGACAAACTCACTAAGAACACATTAAACACCTCGTCATATAAACAGAGCTAAGAGAGCACTTAGTTTACTAAGTGTTTAAGGCACCGTCTATTAAAAGTTTCGGAGCCGCACGGCACTCGCTTAACTTTTACAGCCTCGCAAGCGTCGCACTAATCGCCAGCACGCCACTAAAATAGGCTTTGCTGCCCTAGGCTGCTGTTTCACGGCCAGCAACAAATAAGAGCAAGGCCAATTAAAGTGCGTTACTGCATATAGAGCCTCAACGCAACCAACGGCATCCAGGCGCGAGGTTAACGGCACATGCACAAACTCACTCCCCCGTAAGTGGCTTTTTTGCTTTCTTGCTATCTACGAGGCGGTCTCGGAAAGCTTCTGCCGAGCGACGCAAATGCTACAATAATTTGCTTTGGAATTAAAACCAGACCTCAAGTTTTAGAGACACACAGACCAATCCAAGTCTGTTCTGCTGTCACTAGATTTTAAAAGAATCAAAAACATCCAAATGTTGCATCAATCTCCCCTTTCACCATTTATACCAGTTTGACTGTATACTTAAAGCAATTTTTACCTACAGCAAACAGAAAAGGGAATTAATACTTCACCACCTTTAACCACAACGGGGATGCGTTACATCCAACAAGATTACAGTATACGTGCACACATGCTCACAAAGTTCAGTTGTTGTTCATGTACCACACTGAGCCTGAAAGACTAAAAATACAGATACCTCCCTGCTGCTGAGAGCTCTGCAAACATAAGCACAGCTGGACTGAGAGCCAAGGAAATGGTCGAGGCTCTCTGCAGACTTAGGAATAAAGACTCTGTATTTGCTAGACTTATTAGGTACCAAAAACCCAACTCTTAAAAGCGTAGCCTCCGAGAGCACATGGTGGATTAGAAAAATAAGGGAGAAGGTATGTTGCTACCTATACTGTATTTCTGATGCCATCTATCTATTTATTGTGAAGTTCGGCCACAGAAATTGCAAAGCTGAATCATTTCAGTGCCAGGAAAAAAACTGCAGCTTGATGCTTATCACAAGCAGCTCTAGGAAAAGAGCAAAAAAAAGTCATTTTCCCCTCCCACTTCTTTTCCCCAACAAGTGACAGCGATGGTTCAAAACCCTAATCCCCTTTCCAAAGGATGCACTGCTCTTCGCAAAATAACCACAGCAAAAAGCAATTAAATAAATTTATTTCAAATAGATGATTTGGGGGGGTAATTAATAATTGTTCATTAATTGGTACTAATTACTCAACACCTAGATGTCCAAAGGTAGATACTTTCTGCCTGTGTTTGCAGAAATAAACGCACAGGGGAACACCTAGGCACCTCCTTCCCATCCTGTGAAAGCGTCCCACGTATCAGCCGATTTCTGCTCTGGCTTCCACTAAATGTTGTCATAAGATCACTTAACGAGTAAAAATATTTGCCCATAATGAAAATGTACTCCCACGATGGAAATATGATGTGTAGTACCACCAAGTTAGCGCAAGGGCTTAATGCGCTTCACCCCAGGGAGCAGCTAGGAAACATGGCAAATAGCTTTTCTTTTTAAATGATTTATTTTATTCTTGCCTTACACTATACCATAATGCATATCCCTTCACTTATCCTGACTGTCAATATATTCTTCCTGCAGCTTTCGGGTAAAATAAAACACACTAACTGCTGGCACATGGTCTCCTGACCCACTAAGGCTCCATAAACACAGTATGTGATAAAAGTAACTTTTTTTACCGGTATGTGAACTATCACCTTTGATCCAGGAGCCTTCCTGCCCAGCCTTCCGCGCTTTCTCTTGCTACCTTGAAGATAAAGGCATAAGGAAGCGTTTGAAAATCAAACAAACCTATTAAGAGCGAGCTCCGGGAACCTTTTCTGTCTTGAGTTTCCTATTTTTCCAGTGTCCTGGGTCATGCAAAGATCCTACATGGAGGAACAGCTACAGGAGAATTACCTCTTCCGAAACACCTTGTTGGAAGGGGACTAACTCTCCAGAATGTGCCAATTACTCTCCCTGTGTATGAGGATTACAAGGGGTGAACTGCTATAGTTCAGTGTGGGTCATTATAGATGATTAACAGGCACTTGTGGAGGAATCTGCACTAAAAATGCGTCAAGTTCCTGCCATTTCATTCTCAATGGTCTCCATCCAACCTAAAGAGAACCTGACAGAGCCATGGCACAGCAGAATAGCAAAGTCCCTGACACTCAGGAAGTTTACCCCTTTGGTTATACTGGGAAGGAAAAAAAAAAAATCTTGAATTGACTCAAAGAAAGAGATTCTAACTCAAAACCTCCAAATTACCCTATTAAGAAACCTCTGAAATAGTAAAGTACACATAAAGGCAACTTCTCTTATAGTCTGTCAAAGAAACACGGGGAAAACCCACAGTTGTAGAATTTTCTATTGAGAAAGAAAAAAAAAAATTCCCAAACAAAACACCGCTCTGNAAAAAAAAAAAAAAAAATCCCCAAACAAAACACCACTCTTAAGCTCACCCTGAAGAAAAGTGTTTCCAGCTAAAATTAACAAAGACATGGCCTTTATTTCCGCTTCTAAACCTGCAGCCCAAATCATCCTGCTATTTGAAAACTTCCTTTTTCCTCAGATTTGTTTCCTTATTGAAGCACAGTAAGAGAATAGAAGCATGAGGCCACAGCCAGAGGACCCATTTCCATCCTCCTCGCACCTACCGAACAAGAGAGGCAGGTGCCTTGAGACAGCAACTTGCAGTTTGAGCCTAGCCCAGAGGCTGAGACAAGTAACAGATTGGGATGGGCTTTAAACCATCTTACTGTGGCCTCTTAAGGAACAGCAGGAGCCCAGCCCACCCTGGAAAAAAGCAGTTCCTAGCTCCTTCCCTTATGGACCTGCTCGACCCCTGCGTGCCCCTTTATTAGAACTAACGGATTGGTTCATCCAGTTGGCCGTAACCCATGATAAAAATCCCAGGGTTTCTTTAACCTCCTTATTAACCCGGGGATGGGTCCGCTTCAGCGTCCCTCCGTACTCACACTGCTCTACATTCAAGCTTTCTGGATTGTGACCCGAAGCCAGGGCTCATCAGCTGCTAATCCAATCGGTTCTACACATCTCGAGGATTATTTTCCAGTTTACTAATCTGTGCTACATGTTGCAATAATACCTTATCTGCAGTGAAACCACCGGGCGGATCAAGGTGCACGGCAGACGTCACGCTCCGGCGGCGTGCGGCACATCGGCAGCTAATTGCTCTAGTATTTATTCTGCTTTTTGGTTACCTTTTCACAGCCTGCATCAAACTCCGGGCGCCAGGACCGCTAACCACACCTGCTGCTCTTCCGAGCTTACGCTGGGCAATTCCAAGCTTGCTCTAGCGGCCGCAGAGCCTGGGAGGATACACCGACATTCCCCATAAAAACAGGGCATTTGGCACAAATAAAGGGAGCCTGGCTTTACCTGTCAGCTGTACGTGGCAAATAAGACAGGAAAAAAATTAATAATGGAGTTTTTTTTTTACCTTGTCCTAAAAAATATCTGAAATTTCCCTTTCCGGACAGGATCGTCTCCCTGGGGGGATGTCAGCCCCGTCCATCACCTGCCTGGAGAGGTTACGGATACAACCCGTGGGAAGAGAGGACACGGAACCCGGTTGAGCATCTGTTGTCTCGGATGCGGCAGCAACGGCTTCAAGATGAACGGGCAGGAATTAAACCCTGCCAAGAGCCTCTCCCTGCGCTCGCACCTTTTCTGGGCTTCTATTAAGATTAATAACGATAAAAAGAACAGGAAGAGATGAAAGGGGCTTGCGTCGGTATTTGATTAACGTTAAGTCGGGAAATCTAAGGAGGATGCTAGGAATGAGCTTTGTNATTAAACCCTGCCAAGAGCCTCTCCCTGCGCTCGCACCTTTTCTGGGCTTCTATTAAGATTAATAATGATAAAAAGAACAGGAAGAGCCGAAAGGGGCTTGCGTAGGTATTTGATTATTAATGTTAAGTTGTGAAATCCAAGGAGGATGCTAGGAAGGAGCTTTGTTGGGGATTTTTTCCCTTAGCGCTTGGATCTGACAGAAAAATAGAGAAATCTACCCTAAAACAAAAGGAAAACTGCATGTGACACCCGAGGGGGTGAAACCCCCAAAACGTGGAATATCGAGCACCTCCACCACCCCCCGTATTCCCAAACAAATTGCTTAAAAATAAATAAATAAAATTATTTTCATTAAAAAAAGCCCCTCAAGAGGATGGGATCAGCCAGGGCCAGAGGGGAAAATTAACCTGCCGCCCTCCTCCCCGCCGCAGGCTCCGCGGCTCTGCCACCCATTTTGTTTCAAAGCGTAAGCGATAATTAAAAAAAATGGGGGATTTAGGTGCCGAGCACAGCAAATAACACCCACCCCCCTTCAAATACGTGTAATTTATCTAGTGTTAACGGGAATGCGAGCGGGCGGCCCGGGGAAGAAGGCCGCGCCGCCAGGTAGCTGCCCCTGCCCCTCGCGGCGGCGCGGGCTGCCAGCGGCGCCCGCCCCAAAACGGCGTCCGGAGCACAAGAAGCCACATTAAAAATAAAAGGGGGGGGCGTAACAACAACAAGCGGCGGCATTAAAAATAAAGGGGGGGTATTAAAAATAAAGGGGGGGTATTAAAAATAAAGGGGGGGTATTAAAAATAAAGGGGGGGTGTTAAAATGGGGGGGGGGGGGCAAGGGGACGCGCAGCA
>VWPW01015951.1:120227-143811 GCA_013389825.1 Crypturellus undulatus | reverse complement strand
GGGGGGGGGAAGGGAATAACACACCTAAAGCTCGTTCACATCTACTCAGAGTTAGTCTTTCTTGTACTTTCCTTCTCTTTATAGTCTCTATATAGCTTCTCTCTGGTTCAAAAGCAATATATGGTTTCTAATGCTCTGGAGAGTCACAACTGTGAGATATTGAAAAAAGCTGGAGTCAAGGCAGGGAGAGGAGAATGCCAAATGTCAAATGTCAAAATGTCAAAAATAAATCTAATATGGTGATTGAGCTTGGGTGGAAAGAGAGGGACTTTTTGGTCTTTAAAAAGAGCAAAGGTGCTGAAGGGAAGTGAAAAAGTTCAGTGTCATCAAGATATACATAGGGAAAGCAGAAAGAGGGTACAGTCCTATTGATTGTTACTGATTTAGCAAGAACTGTTGAGGATTTAAAAAATAAAATCAGTGCTAAATTTTTTTCTGAACATCAGTGAATTTGTCCATGTAAGTAACCTCAGATAAGGGGAAGTAATATTAATTGCAGGATGTGGTAGGAGGAAACAAATAATAAAATCAGTTACTTGAAAAATGCAGGAAGTCTGTGACTGTCAGAAACTGAATGTAGTTTCTGTATCATAAAGCCAGCCCTTCCTTCCTCTTTCTGTTACCAAAATGTCATTAAGAGAGAGAGATGTGACACAGAACTTCCATTTATGCTATACATCCACCAGAAGGGTCTGAGATTCCTTGTTGGGTTGTCCTCAGGAAGAAGTGTGGACAGTGGTGATCAAGCTTGGATTACTTGCACCAAGGAGCAGATATCTCTACTTGTGGAGACACAGCTACTGTGTAGGAATAAGGATTATCCACCTTGGATTGCACATAGCACTACGTGGACATAATTATATTGTTCAATACCTTGATGTCTCATCCAACTAAGCCTTGCTATTCTGTGCTATATGTGCTACAAGCCTGGATCTACACGTGATCAGGGAGCTTTGGAGTGTAGATATAGTGGAAGGGATTCTGCAGCCAAAATATGGATATGTGTTGCTGTTTATGCTCTAGTATATCTGAAACACGTGCACAGTGCTAATAGCTACTATACAGCACAATCTTCCTGGAGTGTCAGATGGAGACTAGGTGGGACATCTCACAGTAGTTAAAATAACTAGAAATGTCTATGTGGAGGCAAATGAATCATATCCCTATTGCCATTTGTCTTGCCTGGCCTCAGCTGTGCTTCAGAAGTTTGGGAATTTTCTAGAAGTGGTGTGTAATGCCTGCAGGGCATTTCAAATGAATATTGTCCACTGTCTGATTTACTCACTCTTCTACAGATGTTGAATTCAGTTGCCTAAACTTCAATGTCTGACACCATCTCAGATGCTGTCAAATAGCCTACCTTAAGCTCAGCTACGGGTTCAGAAAATTTAAAATTCCTGCTGATCCTTTGTCGTATGGGACAGCTTGGTGGCTATCTCAGATAAGCCAAGATATCTTGCACATCCAGGGATAACTTACCTCAGGGAAAGAAATGGAGACCCTTGTGTCTAGAGGTAAGGCATTTAGTCAATTTAGACCTTAGGATTCATTCTGTACTCAACAAAGATAAAGAGTCAGACACTTTTGTCCAATTTATGTTGGCCTCTCTTTCCTCAATCTTAAAACAGGGTGAACTACCCTCTACAGATGCCTATATCTCTTCACTGAGAATGAGTCTTAAGCAGGATTCATGACTGGAGATTTACCTAGATGTGTCCACAGTCTAGATACCTAGCTTTGGCCTGTGTGTCCTGACTCCTGTTGCAATTGCTGAAAACAGGAATCAGGCATCTAGAGACAATCAAAATGCCTTAGAATATATGAAATATCTTTGTGGGACATATTGTTTGGTTAGATTTCTATATTATATTACAAGAGGCATGTGACCTGGTGTGTCTAAGACTTGTCTTTCAGAGTCTCAAGAAAATCAGGGAGTTTCTTGTGTCATTTGTGACTCCTGTTGGCACTGAGATCCAAATGCTTCTTTTGATAGAAACTTCTGGGTAAACATGGATTGTCAAACCCTGAGCTCATATTGGACTCAGCTGAGATGATTTTATCCATCTGGATTGTGTTTATAGGTGGGATTCGAATAGTGCTGCTAAAAGAAAATACCATCTTTCCATGATGATGCCAGAAATGAAGATATCTCACTTGGACCATAGTGCAATGGATATGTGCTGTGCTACACTTCACTGTAAAGTACCTCAGACCAACCCGTCAAGGTCACAGCATGCCAATATCGTGGCCCTCACCACAATAGGCTTTTGTGTCAAGGTGTGAAGGTAGATTGTGATGGGATGATTTATTGTGTAAGATCTGGGAGTCAGTCTGGGCCAACCATCCATTCATGGTTTTCTCTGCTGTTCTTATTCCCTTACATTGATCTTGACAGTGGCCCTAAAGGAAATAACTTCCGACGTGGAGAACTCCTCCAGAGAACGCTCCCACAGATGACTTCTTGGTATAAATGTAGACCTTACTTCTCTCATAGCAAGAGGGTAGGAAGAAGCCCTTTGTGTTTAGAGTTTACATACTCAATCTTAATGAAAACGCATCATCCTTCAGTATAAAACATGTCCTCTTTGTTTGCAAGATCTGTAAGCATCTCTTGATCTTTACATATCTTTTTTTCTTTGTTTTTGTTTTTGTTTTGTTTTTCTGCTTGAACCTGAGCAGTGTGTGTGCGCGCACGTGTGTGAGCCCAATGCCATATTTGAAGTCTTTCACCTCATGCTTGTCTGACAGCTGACCAAGAACTGCGAGTGTCTGTCGCAGACAGATTTTCACTATAATTCACAGCTAGCATAACAGAGGGAGAAGGGAGGGGAAAGACAGTTCACCAAATGCATGAGGAAATGTGTCAGGAAGATGCAGGGATCTCTGCGCAGACAGAGCGTCTTTTGTCTCTCAGGCAAAATGACTCCCTGGCTCGAAGCCCACAGTGAAGCAAATAGCAGGGCAGACTCATTATGCCCTGGTGCTGCCACAAGCCTACAGGACTACTGGGAATTAAATTATTGAGAAGGGTGGGTTTTCTTTCTTTCTTTTTTTTTTTAATCACAAGAACTTGCCATTATCTGACTGTTCAAGAGCTTCTTTGTGTTCGCTGGATCTACACAAGGCACCCCAGATCACCCTACCCAAAAGGAAGTACAAATGTTTCCATATATTTTTCTCACTCCAATTCTTAAAGGAACTAGATCCTATTATTGACCAGTTATATGAAACAGCTGATATTATTTATATATATATATCAAAGAATACTAAAACTTCTATAAGTAAACTATATAACTAGTATAAGAATATAACTTATTAACTTATATAACTACTATAAAAATATTAAGCGATGAGATTACTTTTTAACTAAGTTTTCATGTGTTAAAGTATGAGGTCTAGTATAAACTAATCATACAGATGTCTGGCAGTGATTAGAGTGAAAAAGACATCAATGGAATATGATTTATCCCACCTGGACAACTTAGGACAGGATGCATTGTGCTATGGAGATGCTTGTGCACCTCCATTGATTAGAGAGGGTTCTTAGATACAAGCATCTGTCTTATAGATCACTGAAATAAAAGAGCCCAGATTCTTTGAAACATTCAAAATCTTTGAGGCTTTTAATGCAGATCTTGATTTTTCTTTCTGCTGTTAAACTCTTTTCATTCCCTTTTCTTTCGCATAAAATATGTAGTATTATTATTTTAATTTTTGAAATGAATAACTACATAAAACTTTAAACCATGTTATTTAAAAATATGTAAACAAAGAAACCAAGAAAAAGAAATCCCCAAATGCAGATAAAATATTTACAGAGACTTTTTTATAATTATGTGTAGGCGGCATTATAAAGTTTCACTGTTTTGCTAACCACTATCTTCACTCATCTCCAAAAACCACTGGAATTGATTAATGTCTTATTTTCTTCTGTGGCTCTTCACACTTTATTTTACACTTTGGTAGGTGTACATCCTTTCCTCTTTAAGCTGCAACATGTTCTTCCAAGAAAAGCCCATTCATTGACTCTGCAGTGACAATAGACAGGATAGATTAGATCAGATACTAAATGTTTAAAAATTTACTGTTAGGTAAAATGCCTTGAATATTCTTAAGGAGTTTACAAACACTGCTGTTTTTTTTTTTCTTTTTTTCTGAGAATAGACACCTGCTTTTGCAAAAGCAGGATTTTTCATTATTTTTTTCAAGCAGTGTTAAGGCAAATAACATTGGGAAAAACAAATATGAGGGTGAAGTTGCTTTATCTGGGAATTTGATTGACATCAAAAGGATATATGCAAGTAGACAGAGGGGAAATATTTGTATCTAAAAGTTAGTAAAATTTGAAAGAAAATGCAAGGTAACTGAAAGAAAGTATATTAGAACTATAATAGCACTAATTACTTAGATATAGTGTTGTTATTTTTAAGGTAGAATGTGCATATTTGGGAAATTTGATCTTAATATGGGTATTTTTAATTATACTACAAAGACTAGTATTTCCCACATTAATTATATAGCACTGTGTAACTATTCATTGGGAAATCAAACACTGTTTAGCAGTGTTCTTGCACATGTGAGCAGTAACAAAAATATCAGTGTTTCTGCTCTGAATAGTTGAAAAACATATCTTCATGCTTGCAAGAACTGGAAGTGCAGTTAGTCTGGATGACTCTGTTTTGTTAGCATTAGTTCTATCTCTTTCTTACATCTCTAAACATGTGTCTTCCCTGAAACCTCGGACTATGCTTGTATTTGGGCAGGAATATCGGACCTGGTGTTCCTCTGTTTAGTTTGGGTGACAGTCATGGTTTTGATTGGAGGAAACACAAAGCCAACATCACTCCGGTCTTCAAAAAGGGCAAGATGGAGGAGCTGGGAAACTACAAGCCAGATCTCCATCCTTGGAAAGATGGACCCCCTGGAGCAGTTGTCAGGGATATGCTCCTTCCCCAGCTCAAGCTGACTTCTCACACATAGCCCTATTCAGGTGTTAACTACCACATTATCTGATCCTGGGAATTGCCTCCCTGATTTCTTCCCCCACCCAGGCATTAACCATCAATAACAGTCCTGATGGCTGCATCCTGATGGGGAGATAAGGCTAACTGTGAGTACACCAGCCAACAGTCATTTCTGAATTGAAAGAATGACTATATGTCAATCATCGTATCCCATAAATATGGGGACAGCCCAAAAGCCCATTGAGCTTGGATGGCAAACAGCTGCACGCCAGGAGCCAGGATCAACCTTTGAGCAGAGAGGCCTCTCAAGGACACTCCTCCAGGTTAAGAGATCCTTCCCATTACAGATTCATGGTAAGTGACTGTAATGTGCGTTTCTCTTTTTGAACTTGTAAACTTTACTTTGTAACTGTGCACAAATTTCTTAGACATAAACCGTTGACCAGGTCTGGGACTAGGACTGGATCCAGCTGCACCCAAACTCCTCTCAGAAGGAATTTGAAAAGCAAGGGGGTCCAATCTGAACCTCATGACCCAATGAGAGGGTGTCCTTGGTAATTCTGTGTATATCTTGAACCTCCATGCAGTAAATAATAAGTGATCTTGCCATAGAATCTTATGAAACCATTGTCATTATCTATAAAACCTATTACTGTTTCTTTCCCGCAAGTGAAGTGCATTGTGTTACTCACCCTCACCACCACTCGTTCCGTGACAGTAGCTCATCCTAGAGACCATCTCTAGGCATGTCAAGGAAAAGAAGGTGATCAGGAATAGTCAACATGGATTCACCAAGGGGAAGTCCTGTTTGATGAACATTATAGCCTTCTATGATGGGATGACTGGCTGGCTGGATGATGAGAAAGCTGTGGATGTTGTCTACCTTGACTTCAGCAAGGCTTTTGACATCACCTCCCATAACATCCCCATGGGAAAGCTCAGGCAGTGTAGGATGGCTGAGTAGACAGTGAGGTGGATTAGAGCTGGCTGTATGGAAGAGCTCAGAGGGTGGTGATAAATTGGACCGAGTCTAATTGGAGGCCTGTGGCCAGTGATGTCCCCGTGAGATCAGTACTGGACCTGGTACTGTTCAATTTGTTCATCAGTGACTTGGACAAGGGCACAAAGTACACCCTCAGCAAGTTTGCAGATGATAAAACACTGNGGGCACAAAGTACACCCTCAGCAAGTTTACAGATGATAAAAAACTGGGAGGAGCGGCTGACAGTCCAGAGGGCTGTGCTGCTATTCAGGGGACCTAGACAGGATGGAGAGTTGGGCAGAGAGGAACCTTGTGAGGTTCAACAAGGACAAGTGCAGGGTCCTGCACCTGGGGAGGAATAACCCCAGGCACCAGTACAGATTAGGGGTTGACCTGCTGGAAAGCAGCTCTGTGGAGAGGGATTCGGGAGTCCTGGTCGACAACAAGTTAACCATGAGGCAGCAATCTGCCCTTGTGGCCAGGAAGGCCAATGGGCTCCTGGTTGCATCAGGAGGAGCGTTGCCAGCAGGTTGAGGGAGGGGATCCTGCCCCTCTGCTCAGCTTTGATGAGGCTGCACCTGGAGTACTGGGTACAGTTCTGGGCTCCCTAGCGCAAGAGGGATGGAGAACTTCTAGAGAGGATCCAGCAGAGAACAACAAAGATGATTAAGGGACTGGAGCGTCTATCTTATGAGGAAAGACTAAGTGAGCTGGGCCTGTTTAGCCAGGAGAAGAGAAGACTCAGATTTGATCAATATGTATAAGTACTTGAGGGGGAGAATTTAGGGAAGATGGGACCAAACTCTTCTTGGTCCGGTGCCCAGTGATAGGACAAGGGGTAATGGGTACAAGTTGAAACACAGGAAGTTCCGTCTCCATGTGAGGAAGAAGTTCTTTCCTGTGAGGGTGACAGAGTCCTGGAACAGGTTTCCCAGAGAGGTTGTGGAATCTCCATCTCCGGAGATCTTCCAAACCCCTCTGGATGTGACCCTATGCCACATTCTCTGGGTGTCCCTGCTGGAGCAGGGTGGGTTGGACTAGATGATCTCTAGAGGTCCCTTCCAATCTCAACCATTATGTGATTCTGTGATTCTGTGCGTTCCTCAGATACCTACGGGCTTCTGCGACTGACTGTCCATCACTGAAGCCTTTGTTCACACATCCTCATCACTATTGTTATCCTAATGGGTTAGATTAAAGCAGGTTCAAGTATGGTTATACATGCTGATGATAGACTCAGTGCAATCTAATCCAACATTGCTGCCTCCTAAAACAAAAAGCTGTTCATCCAGATCCACCAGGCTATTATGCTTGATTTCTTTTCCAATATAGACCTGTTGTAGGGTAAATTTTTTGAGTGAAGAGGTCCTGCAGTAGAATCTATAGGTCATTCAAAATTTGTACTTCTTAAGTCAGCATTTCTTGTGATTGGAGGTCAGAGGAGGTAAGAACAGGTTCACGAACAGCAGACTTTTCACTCACAGCTTGAAGTGAATACTGTCCTTAAAGTTACATGAGTTCAATTCCACTCTTACAAGCGTATCTAAATTCAAGAGATGAAGATCGTCTCAAGACATACTCAATGCATCCATTAGACATAGCTGCAAGATCTGGGGCTCTTCTATAGCCCTAAACTGAGATAGAAACTGTGTTTGCCTATATGTGCAACACAGATGTCACGCTCCTTTGACCTCTTTGACTCACAGTCAGGCTGTCAGATAATATTCAGTCTGATTTATTCATCTTTGTTCTGAATTTGGAACGCTGTAACACTTAATCCAGTTTTGGATGCCATTGCAGACTGTCAGCTCTGTGCTGGATATGAGCAAATCCTGTAATATGCAGGAACTATACAAATGTGTATTGTTCAAAACAAACAGATGAGTCAAGTCCATGTGCCTTGGACTTGAACTATATTAGCCAACTCATCATTATTAAAGTCACACCAAATTTTACTAGGAGTTAACATCATCTGTTCACTTCCTGCATTATCCTCTTTTATGAACGTGAGGACAATTTCCACAGGGCATTCTTTCTTGGCAAGGGATAAGCAGAGCTCATTCGGTTTCCTCTGAAATTTTCAACAATGTAGCATGAAACAAAAGCTTGTCTTATCTGTCCTAAAAGAAGACAAGAAACCTTGTGCCCTGGTGCTGCAGCCATTAACCCAAGGTAAAAACCTGGTGGAAATCTGTGGTGGCTGCAGCACCAGGGCACAAGGTTTCTCATTTGCCTTTAGGGGCAAGCAAATGTTGCCTTTTAAGAGCATCTCTCTATAATTTCAACAGCTGATTTCACCCAATTTTACCAGTTTGTGCACTGCAGATATCTGTGTGTTGCCTATGCTGAGTCCAGAGTAAACAGGTCGCAGGTACCTGACCAGCAGAGGACAAGACTTGTGTCATTTATTTTTCTTTTCCCAATTTAGCTCAAATTTGTGTTTGGTTCTCATTCCCCTCAGCTCCTTCTCAGGCATTTCAACCTAGAGAAAACTATTTGCATTCTTCGCTCCTGTTTTTTTTGAAAGGAGATGAAAGGAGATTTCTGGAAAGACTGAAAACCAGTGGGCAGGTGTAGCCAAGAAATTTGTGTGAGGCCAGGGAATTAGCGTATGTCTGAACATCGCTGTACTTCATAACTCTTGTTCTCAATATCTGGGGTATTGTTCTCTCTTCTTGGTCACATCAGGTACCAGAAGCCAGTTGGTTGCATACTAACTGGATCGCTGAATTCCAGTGGGTTCTGAAGCTTGGTGCATGTACCAGCAGCCGTACCTAATTACTGAAAAGTTGTTAAAAGTTTGAAACAATTTGGGGAAATATNGTAGCCAAGAAATTTGTGTGAGGCCAGGGAATTAGCGTATGTCTGAACATCGCTGTACTTCATAACTCTTGTTCTCAATATCTGGGGTATTGTTCTCTCTTCTTGGTCACATCAGGTA
Source organism: Crypturellus undulatus (assembly GCA_013389825.1). Classification (NCBI taxonomy): domain Eukaryota; kingdom Metazoa; phylum Chordata; class Aves; order Tinamiformes; family Tinamidae; genus Crypturellus; species Crypturellus undulatus. Next base: position 134,924 of record VWPW01015951.1, on the reverse strand, counting down.
CCAGAAGCCAGTTGGTTGCATACTAACTGGATCGCTGAATTCCAGTGGGTTCTGAAGCTTGGTGCATGTACCAGCAGCCGTACCTATTACTGTTAAAGGTTTGAAACAATTTTGGGAAATATTGCTTCCAAGGTTACTAACACAGGCAGTTCTGCAAAGCCAAAAATGGGTTTCCAAAGGCATTATGGTGCTTATACTTGTTAATACCTGGGTATGGCATCCTACCACTGTTCTGAATAGTGTTGGTTCTTCACTAAAAATAAAGTTTTAGTGTTCATCAAATGAGTCTTGGATTGCAGATGATCCTCATGTAGGTGTACCAGTTTAATAGGGATATTCATCATAGGAGAGAGACACCAGTACACAGTAAATGTTTCCTTACTTTTATCAAGGAAAATTTATGAGATTATTAAACCATCATCAGAATTAAAGAGAATGTTATATTAATAAGACAGAACAAGTGCTTTGTAGTAGCATCAGTGAGTAGTTCTCAAATATCTGTATCACCAATGAACTGTTTATTCTTGTAAGCCTATATGTACCCTAAGCTATTGGATCTGGCTTTTGTTTAAACTTAGGTTTCTTTGATCTGCTGTGGCAGCCTTTGCTCACTGTAAATATGAGGAAATGTATAGCTGAAATATTGTGTCATTTGTCTAGATTGTCAAAATATATGACAGAGACTTTGCGTGTGTGGGTACCTGTGTCTGTACTTTAGGATGATTCACCTGTAAAATTGTAGGATAAAAGTTTAAACCTTTCTTCCTCCCCTTGACCCCATGCTCAGAGTCCCATCAGGTTATATTCTTATACACACCCTACATACAAAAGAATACCTAAAAGTTCAGATTGTTTAGTGAGCACTAAAAAGAAAAAAATGGGAAAAAAAAAACAAAAGAAAATTGTGTTTACACTACTAGAACATACTGAATTCTTTAGCTACACAGGTAGTTCACTTGTCTGCATAAAAACTTAAAATTCCTTGTGACTTTCAGTCTCTGAATAACTAAAAATTCCCCATATAATCAAGTTTCTACACAAGCTAAATGTAACTACTTAATCTTTTAAAATAAACTTGTTCTCATTTGTTTAGCATATCAAATATCTTGTGAGATGTCGCGATAAACTTTTACCTCTAGCTGGCTGAATTTTTAGTTAATAAATACTGAGCTAAAGCCGTGTCCTGTTATTACTCGTTAAACTGGTTGTTGCTTGCAGCTCAGCACTGTTGAGAAAGTGCTTGCCGAGTAAAGAAAACTCCAAGACTAGCACAAATTTCCACTACTATTGGCTTTGTCTACACTGGCAGCTGGGGACTTTAGGCAATCTTGTGCCCATATGCACTTACCATTTACATTGTAAATCTTTTGGCTAGGCCTTAAGTGACAGTCTTGCCTGATGCTGCAAAGATTTTTGGCATGAGACTGATCTGACCCCTTTGTACCATGTGTTTTGAAATTATTTGGGCACGTTGTCTGTAGACACTAGAAATCAGTCAGCTGCAATTCCACAATTCCCTGTTTTTGACTGCCTGCAATTTTGCTGAAACCTGTCTTTTCTTTTTCTTTCTTTCTTTTTTTAATGACTTTTAGGTACGAATTCTGTCACAAAAGGACAGACAATTTGCTCGTGATCACTAAAAATCACATAATGTCAGGGAACCTGTGATTTGTCTTAGTCCACTTTCAGATATGAAATATCAAATACATCTTTTTGAGGAAGATTGGGGAAGGAAGGCTTGTGGTGACTGTGGACAATTTCTACATTTTCCATGATGAGAGATGGAGACAATGCTTCTCAAGGCAGCTCAAGGCAAAAGCATAACGTTTAGCAGTATGAGCTAAAATTTAGCCTGTAAATATAGCACACTCTTTTTGAGCACGGATTACTCCACCTTGCAAAGCTCATGCTGCCATTGCACAAGGACAAATTAAGTGCTTCCTTAAGCGCTTCCAAGCACTTAAGGACAAGTTGTACTTCTGGCTAAAACAGTGCAATACATATCAAAGAAGAACAATTTCAGGATGAATAGTGCATGCAGTATAAGGAATGACAGAATCTTTCTGCTAGCCTATTAAGCAGATTGTTTTTACTCATTTGTAAATAGTGCACATTTTGTATCACTCTTGCCATTCTGTTCAGCTACTTACAATTGTTTCAGCATTTATCTTGTACAATCCTCTCCTCCTTTCCCCCCAGATTGTAGTTCTGACCATCACCACTACTACTTACTCTTCTAATCAGAAAGGTGGGTGATGTCCTTTTTGACCTCTTTCAGCTCTACAACTTAGTACATAAAAGTATTTGTCACCAGCCTATATGTTGCCTGAATTAAAACTACATCTTAGATTTTGCATAAAATCTGCCTCTTTTAAGCCACAAATAATGTGTCCTGCAATAATTCAGCATAACTCTGAATGCCTATAAATTCATTTGATTTTCTCTCTGTTAGGTGCTAAGGGAGCTTTAACAGTTTAAAGTGCAGCAAAGAACTGAAACCAGCACTTCAGATCCTTCTCATTCAGGATGACATGTGAAGATGGATTCATTTCAAATTTATATTTGAGCCCACTGATCTATATGAACTTTAAACATATTCATTATTTTGGGCATTCTTTAAATGTTGCTTTGAATAAGGATCACTCATCAAATATAGGTTTAAAATTGTTATTTCAGGACCCATTGCAGTGATAGGAGGAACCAGAGGTCATATTGAGTAGCATTTGGTTGTATTTTATGATGAAAATATGGGATGTAATATATGTAATGTTATGGAAATTATCTCAGTCCTGAAACAGAATTAGTCCCAATCACAAAAAGATCTATAAAGCAGAGGTGAAATGGTAAAATAAACATGTTGGTAGATGGTTCAACATTTCTGCTCTGTATTCAGTGCAGTCCATCACAAAGAGGTGGCTCTCAGAAAGCCCTGAGTAGCTAAAATGCACTCAGGGTCTGGATTTTAGAGTAAATATGACATTATTATTTTGTATTTAAAACTAGTGGATTTTCAATTAAAGGAATGTGAATTTATCTTCAGACTGTAGACTGTAAAAATGAATGGTGCCATGATATGAAATCATTTGGAATATGTGGCTTCCTTTCCCATGCTTTGAGTTTTTTATCTTGAGCAAAATCTGACCACATTCAAGCTGAAAACCCCGTTCTGCCTTTACAAAGCATATTTTCCAGTGGTGTAAAGAATGTTTAAATTTCACCTCTCTGGTACTGTAGGCACTATTAATGCAGCAATGCAGTTAGAATATGAAGCCATGGGATAATTTCCCTCCTGATTTTGCAGTTAGTGTGGCAGTCTTGGCACACCTTTTAGGAAGAAGACTCAAATGTGTTCCCAAGATATTCTTTGTTATGGGTATTTTTCAGTCATTTATTTGCATTACCTCAGTTATAAGTTGCAGCTAATACCTAATATTTACCTAAGCACTGCCTGTCATTTTAAATTAGGTATATGCTTACACCCCAGTTTCACAATCAACTCAGCCTGGCCTAATGCAGAAGGACTGCCAGAAACTCCCAGAGCAATATCATATTTAAATAGTCCTTATGTTTTATGTCTTTTTAATGGTCAAATAGAAATGGACTAAGAGTAGCTTTACTCTTATTTTTTATAGCATTTAAAATAAATAAAGTATTAAAATGTGCCTGAGAAACAAACTTGGCCTTGCAATACTGATATGGGGTTTGTAGCGCGAAGAGAAATAATCCTGTTATTGATCCTGAAGTCTCTCTTTGCTATTCTGAACCAATATTATGGTAAATGTGGCATACATCAAAGTGTAAAAAATACTGCAGACCAGTCCACCAGCTGAGCAGTACAGTGACTATTTCTGTATTCTCTCTAATACCAAATGCATGGTCCAAGTCAGCTGGATTTTGGTTATGCAGACACCTTACCAGCTGAGGATTCCCTCACAGTATATCCATTCGCAGGTAGTTTGTGGAATTTCACTTTCAATCTCTCTTATTTTAGTTTTAACAAGAATTTCAGGAAATTTGTTGCTTACTAAGCCACAATGATATTTAATACATTTTTCCAAAAGCAATCTGAGAGATGGCTAAGCAACCAAGGTCAAGTATCAGTTGAACAGCAGTTTGGGAAAATGCCTACACTACATGATGTGAATAAGCAACTGAGATCACTAACCTGAATGTCATATCATGCTCTCGAAACATAACACAGGACAGTTAGTTACATATTTTACAGCTCAGATTCTGAAGAAGTCCAAGAATAAAGACAGGATCAGACTTTCCAGGCTCTTGAGACTAGTTTTACTTAGATGACACATAAGTGAACTACATAATTTCTTTCCAATTCATCAAATACCCTCTTAAAGCAATTTAATCTTTCCTGACTTGGTAAGTTAAATTTTCTGTCATGGTAGACAGCTTCCAACCTTGCCCAAACNCTTGGTAAGTTAAATTTTCTGTCATGGTGGACAGCTTCCAACCTTTGCCAAACACTTTATTTTATTTTATTTTATTTTATTTTATTTTATTTTATTTTATTTTATTTTATTTTTTGTTTTTGTCATTTCTGAGCCTCATTTTGCTGATCTATATGAGGATGAACATCACTTACATTGGAAAGTGCATTTGTGTCACAAAGTCACAAAGTCATGTATTCACATTCTCAAATGGATTGAAAACATCCTATTCAGGCATGAAATCCAATGCCCAAGGTGGGACATACTAAAGAATGAATCCAAGATTATTGACAACACGCTTAGTACTTGTAGAAGTAACATGTTGTCCTCTTAGTGCAATGGACCACAATTAGAGAACCTTAGTTAGGCAGCAGTTTCATAGTCAAAAATAAGAAAATTCAAAGTTGACTTAAAGAAGCTAGTGACTAGATCAAAGATTCCCTGTCTGAGAATCCCTTTTCAGATCCGATTACCTGATGATAATTTCTTGTCTTTGCTGTTTTATTATTTTTTTTTAGAAAAAATCATTATTCCTACAGGTTAAAATAAACAAATACTTAATAAGAATACCTTCATGGAAACTATGGTATTCAAACTTTTTTTTTTTCCTGCTCTCTTTCCTTATTCAACACATGCTATGGGATTTCACAGCATATTTTCTGCTTTAGGACAAATCATTTAAGGCAATTGAAGAAATGAGGATGTAGCACAGGATGACCTTAACCTTCACTGGAATTGCTCCACAAATTCAGCTTGGACCAGATTGCCGTCTGCCAGTTTGTTTAACCTGAAAAAATAAGTCCCTTCCATAACCTTTGGGGCTGTTTTACCACCAGTGCTGCTGAAAGTGAGTGATAGGAATCTCATATTTGAATCCTGATGGACAGGAATCCAAACCAAGAACAACAAAATCTGACCCTGAGCCATGCCAAATGTATCTCCAGAATAAGTACAGGATGCCTTTTTGGCAAATTGTCCATTATTTTAAGAGGGGGAAAAAAAAGATAATTTCCTATGCTTATTCAGCCCATTCTCTCATGCCAAGTGACATGAAATTCTGCTCCAAAATGCCTGCACATTGTATCTCTACTACAGTGTATACGAGTGTACACTTTCTACTTCTTTTTTAAAAATAATGCAACACAGGCAGCTGTTTATCAACCATACCATCTATGGCAATATTTCAGAAAATAATTGACTGTAAGTATAATTTTTACCAGGCATGTGAATGAAGGGACATTGCTTGAAATTGTCTTCTCCCTGTAAGAAATTATGAAATTCATCATGGGCAGTATCACATTAAGCTTCATTAACCAACAGCTCCTGAATCCTACAGAAATGCATCATCAAAACATTCTTAACGATAATCACAACCTTCTTTGCTTATTAGTATAAATGCTCCCAACTCTGAAAATATAAAAACCAATTTGTTCCAATTTTACTGCTGAATGGAATAAAAGCTGAGCTAGCTTTTTCTGGTCTACATTTGGCATGCAGAAGGTGATTGCGTGTTTGGATGGTGACACCATAATTATTAACAGCTGAAGGGAGCTTTTGTCACCTTTGTAATTTTTCTGAAATTGAAACGTGGTATTGTGCCACGTTACCACAATTTGGTGTTGCAACATTCTCTCTACTAAATAATAGTTTTGCGAGCAATGGGGTATGGAAGCTGCAGATGGGATTTCGCTGGCAGACTAAGGCATCTATATTTAAGCAGCTACGTGTAGTTACGCACTAGGTGTTCAAACCACAGCACAGTAAATGGGTGTAAATCAATACAGTGAGATCTATAGATGTTTGACTGACTGAATACAGGTGTCTGAATAGCTTCGAGGTTATCACAGAATCACAGAATGTTTCAGGTTGGAAGGGACCTCTAGAGATCATCTAGTCCAACCCCCTGCTCCAGTAGAGATACCCAGAGCACGGGGCACAGGGTGGCATCCAGGTGGGTTTGGAAGATCTCCAGAGAAGGAGACTCCACAACCTCTCTGGGCAATTATAATCATCTTTCTCTTGTTATGGACACAAATTTTTATTTCTGATCTTGATCTAGTCAATGATTATTACAAAATTTTAGGATATTTAATACTTGTGATGACTTTGATGCCACTAAGTGAAACAGGGCTATTCCTGAGCCTTTGACTGCTGCATTCAACTGAGTCTTGGATTGGTTTTGGCCTGGGCACATTTAAACTTGTCCAGATGATTCCTGGCCATGATTTGAGAGTTAGCATGGACAATGCCAAAGCTTTGAATTTGGGTGTCTGATTTTAGAACTCAAGAAAATTTAACAGTATGGCATATCTTGATTGTGTAGTTTGTGCCAATGGGCACCATGGTAAGTGTAACTACAGCCAGTGAGATTCTTCCACTTTGTTAAATGTAGCAAGTGGGACACTGAGTTCAAATAATGTTAAATATGTCAAATAATTTGAACATAAGGGGGTTAGTGGGCCAGTGACTGTCAGAGATAGACAGACAGATGAAAGGTTAGTAGAGATCATGATTCTATGTAAACCAGGCTGACAAAATATTTGTTGAGATAAGCAAGATTCTATTATGCTGGCTCAAAATAATATTTGTAAGATATGTACATAAGTGCAAACTTTGCAGTCCATTAGATTTTTAAATGAAAGTGGATTCCCATGGCTTCTTGTTTATGAAAGTCCTATTGTTGCATCCTACTGTTGTGTTCTTGAAAGGCCAATTTTTTAAACCTGTGCTGATTCGAATATGGCTTTAGAATAATGATATCTTCTTGCATGAATATGGAACACTTTTTATCTGAAACAAGAAGTACTACTAAATTGTGAAGAACAAACTGACCTGTGTTAGATGGAAGGTCTCAAAATTGTAGAGTCCCAACTGGCTCTGTACTACTCTCTCGATTGCTAAGACATATTTTTAGATGTGGAGTTCAAAAGTTCATTAGCTGACACCTGCTCTGGGTATTTGCAGGATTTCATTACACGATGAAATAGCACTAAATACTCCCGTGTCATCTCTGGTGACTAAATCACTGACTTTGCCTATAAGCAAGAAAGGTATGTATGTGCCTAATTTTAGATTAAAAAACAAACACAAAAAAACTTGGAATTCCAAAATGTCAGAATATGTGAGGCACCTGTCTGCTTAGTCTTTGCCCCAGTGTACATATGTAAAAATTAGATCTAAGCGTGGATTAATTACCCAAAGATCACTTAAATCTTTATAGAAAAACTTATATTTCTTAAGGTTAGGAAACAGGTGTCCAGATAAATTGGGCAAACCTCTGGAAGTAGCTATTTCTCTCCACTAAAATATTTTGGATCAAGAAACTTTGGGTTCATATAGGGATAGGGGAGGAAAGGGAAAACAGTTGGTTAATTACTGGTTTCTAGCAGCATTTTAGATGCTGTGGAGTGTCTGTCCTAACCACTCCTTAATAGAGCATATATCTCTGAAGGCCTCATGTCACACCTGTTAATTTATGTGAATGTTTTGGATACCAGTAGTTACATATATTATTAAAAACAAAATGACAAAAAAAAAAAAAAACATATCCAGAAAGTCAGGGCATGACACCTCTAAGTAAGTGATTCATTACTGGATTCCATTGATTATCAATATTTTCTTAGGCATAGTTTACTTAGGATTATGCATATATGTTTTCATGATGTTGGAACATTGTTTCTTTTTTTTCATATTCATGTTCATTTCATATTTGGGGATGAATCTTATTAGTAAATATTTCTTTAAATAGTTCTGAAACTCCCAAGATCATGGGTATAGATAAGAAAGCATGAAATGTCATAGATTTTATTTCATCTGAAACACGGAAGATATTTAATAACCGCTAAAGCTTTAGCCCACATGTACAGAAACTGGAAAAAATGAGTCATATTTCCTCTGAAATGTTCAGTTCTTTTTGCTATTGATTAACACAGCCATAGTATACAACTGGTGTGGGTACATGTCAGTGATTCAGGAACATGTAGCTGAGGATTGGAGTAGATTCTACAGTGAGTCACTGTAATGTTAAAAAGCCACTTGCCTGACATTCTGAAGGACTGTTAAATTATTTCTCAGTTTTTGAAACTGATTCATCTGCCTCTGCATCTAAAAAAAATGCAGGTTCAATTCGCAAACTTTACATTCATTTCTTTGGAACTTCCTAAAATATAAAAGACCCAGAAAGTTGATGTAACATACATTAGCATCTTTTCTTATTAAATATATGGTATGTTCCATTTCATTTCATTTCATTTCATTTCGTAATCAAAAATTTAGGTGGTATGCATCCCATTCAAGAACTGTGTCCAGTCATAAAGCAGTGGAAATATGGAGTAGAAATATCCTCCTTAAGTTATAATCATTTAAAAATGAGGCTTCTGTCATAGAAGTGAGATATTAGTCATCTAGTATTTATTCAAAAAATTCAAGTGAGAGACAGGTGTATTCGTAGGAATGATTCGATTGACCTGCTTCAGACTCTTACATCAACTGGTTAAAAGTTGATGTACTTACTGTGCCCTGTTCTCCATGGTCTTTCCTGCTAGAATATTCTTGTGAATAAATAAAAGCCATTTTAAGTGAAACCATGGAAGACTGACCACCGGTCAGTCTTACCTAGAGTTCAGAGTCATGTTTTCTTCCTCTGTTTTATGTACTTGATACACGTCAACCACATTCCTTTACTGGGGCTTGTGGATGGGCCATATCGAGGGTTTTCTGCATTGTCTCATCCACAGACGGTAAAGGCAGGTCAACAGATCCATCCCTATTGGAGACGACCTGGGTAAAGGGTCAACTGCTATTTTCCCAGCTGAGGCGCCAGCTCCCAAATTTTGCCGTATTCATATGGCAATGTAGGAAAATCATATTCCAAGGCAAATCCTTATTTTTCAACACTGTTGAATGCACTAGCACATCTTGTATGAGAACTTTTGTGTTCACTCGGGCAGGATTCCCAGTCCTTTATGGCGTATGCAATGCAATATAGTTGAGAACTGCACAGTCTTTTGTGAGGTGGGTTGAGGGGATTCAGTACCTCTTGTATGTGGAGCTTTGAACACAAATATTTCTGAAGGTCACACAGAAAGGAAGACATCATCTTGTATGCGAACTTTTCAATCATTTTATTCTGTAACCAAATATGAAATTTAAAGACCACTTTAGGGAGAGATTGAAATTCCCTCAGTGTATGTCCACACAACAAAGACACCCAAGCAGATATAACACGAATTAACCCAGAACCTTGAACTTAGATAGCAAAGTGCCATCTGTATTTTAAGTGAAATAACTTGATGTTGGTACACATTTTGCTTAACCATGAAAATGCTTTGAAAGTAGAAGATAGAAAAATAAAATAAGTGGAATTGGGTGATGGATTTTAGAAGCTCAGTCCTTCACCTCCTCCACTTCACTGAGCTGTGCCTAGTGTTTAGGACATTTTATGTTTTTACTTATATTTTACCAGTGNGATATAACACGAATTAACCCAGAACCTTGAACTTAGATAGCAAAGTGCCATCTGTATTTTAAGTGAAATAACTTGATGTTGGTACACATTTTGCTTAACCATGAAAATGCTTTGAAAGTAGAAGATAGAAAAACAAAATAAGTGGAATTTGGTGCTGGATTTTAGAAGCTCAGTCCTCCTCCACTTCACTGAGCTGTGCTTAGTGTTTAGGACATTTTATGTTTTTGCTTATATTTTACCAGTGTCATATGAGGAAGCTGACCATTCTCTGTGCATGCTTTATGCATATCACTGAAAGACAATGCAGAAATAGAGCCTGACTTTGGATGTAAAAAAAATGAAACAGCAGCAGCAAAAGTCCCTGAAGGCAGCAATGGAGGATAAGTGCTTTCCTGTGACACTTGGCTAAAACATGTACAGAAATTGTGGAAGATAAACCCTAACTTTATTATTTTTTTCTTCCTGAAAGGAATTCCAAATGTCTTGAAGTTTCCTCAGACAAGACCTAGGGATGGGCAGCTTTGACATGGGACTTGAATGAGTCCTGCATTCATCAGGCAGCCAAGACAACCAGGCTCCACTCCTGATTTTATCTTTAATAGAAATCTGAATATCCCTTTAGAAATCTGTCCCTTTCTTGCTCAGTTTCTGACTGAAGTGATAGTGACTCAGTACTGCAGTGAGGATGCATAAATTAATATCAATAAGGTGCTCCATATAATGGTGATGAATGTTAGGAAAGAAGCAGAAGTATGGATCATTAACCAGGGTTTCCCATTTAATTGTGAAGTTTGGTTAATCTGTAACCATCGGTTTCCTTTCTGGAAGATTTTTTTTTAAATGCCATATAATCTACTACCTTCATATAGCCATTTTATGAGTGGTCCTGGTGGACAACAAGTTGAGTATGAGACTGCAATGTGTCCCTATGGCAAAGAAGATCAATAATGTCCCGTGCTGTATCCCGATGCGCAGACAGGAGATAGGGGTGATCTAGCAACGGTGCAGATCTAGCAACTAGGGCCCAGCAGACCTCTCTCCTTAAATCCTTACTTTACCACCTCTATAGGTCACTGATGAAGAATTCTTCTAGGATAAAATATCACCACCATAGAAATGTGTTTTCAGTCATTTATTCTACTGTAATGCATCAGAAACAGAAGAATATGACTCAGAGTAGAAACTCTATGTTTTTTTCTGTAATCTTTACCTCTTTATAATCCAGGAGGGTGAAATCTTACTTGGACCTGTTGAACCTGAAAATCTTCTCTTCCTTGGCTGTTATTCACTGGGGTTTATCAATTGCATAATACTAGTACAGGAATCCGCAATGTCGTCACTGAGTTCAAGGTTACAATCCGGAACTGGCAGCAAACATTGCTTCAGGCTCCTAATCTGACCTGGCAAAAGAGGGAGTGAGTTCAGTCCTATAAATGTCATTTAAAAGGCTCTCATTACTGTCAAGACTAAGCAGTTACCTTTCAGATCGAGGTAGCTGACCTCCTTTGCCCCGTAAGCTACTTGTCAAAATACTCATATGTCCAGCTACTCTTGCATGTCTTGGAAACCAAATGGTGCTCAGGAGCTGCTGGATGAATCTCTTGTTTTAAACTAATCAGGTTGCTGATAAGTTCATCTTAAATGATCTCAAAAGACCTGCTTTTATGCCCATGTGCATAATTTCATCTACTTCCAGTTTGCCTTAAAAGCCTCACTCTATTTCTTGCCTAACAGACCCAGTCTTTCACGGCCCATAGAAAACAGGAACTAAATGGAAAAGAACAGTTTAAATGACAAATAAATCCAAAGAAAGAGAGAAGATCCAACATGGGTTGCTTTTTTCATTATTTTGTCTTTCATACTAAAGATTTTCATGTCTGATGTCATTCATTTTTGTGTTCTTGGAAAGCTCAGAGAATCTTATGACACAGGTACCCTGTACAGAGGATCATTGAAAAAAAACAATGGGATTTTAAAGCATATCAAGCAATTTCTAAGATACTAGAAATGATGTCTAAGAAAGCTGTGCATTGAACTCATTCTTAATTACCTGCTATTTGTGGATTTCTGGTGTACACATGGTCTTATTCCACACCACTTAACCTGCACTTAACCCTCCTTTCTCTAAATGACACTGTAAAAATAAATTGTCAGAAAATGAAATATATGCTGGAAAGAAGCAGCAAGTTCTCCTTGACTGACAGGGACTTGCAATGCCAGGACTTGTTCTATGTTCATACTTACAAAATACAGATTATATTTCTCTCATGCTGGCAATTCAATAACTAAGCTTCACTGTTTTTGGCATTACTAGATTTTTGTCATACCTCCCTAATATGCCTTAAGGGCACTTGTTGATACCAAGAACTGAAACAAAGCTTATGCTTTCAGTTGCCAAGTCACTTCAGCCAGCTGGAAACATAAATCTGGAGCCAGGAAACATTATTATTGTTGCTCGAATTTTGAATGTACCACGGCAACTTCAGCTTTACAATATGAGTGTTTCTTCTCATTATGGAAAAGTCTAATATAAGAAAAAAGGTAACTTATTTGGGCTTCCTAAGGTGCTGTCTTAACAAGCTGGCTTGAATCTGATGTGAGATCTATAACCTGATTATTGTAAATAAATGTAACTTGTTCCTTCATAGGAAATTAAAAATAGACCTCTTTAGCTGAGAAAGGAGCAACAACAAGTAATGGTTGTAAGATAAAGGCAAAATCACAACAGAGTAGTGCATATGTATTTAACAGAGAAGTGTTTAGACATCAAAATGAACTAACAATGTTAAGATGCTTTTAAATTAAGCTGGATATGTTTCTGGAAGATCTATTTTCGTGAAAGTTGGGCTTTTTGTAGTACTGTAGAGTAATAATAAGATTAAATATTGTTTCTGCATTGTGAAAAGCATAGCAGGAGTCCTAACTCCTGCTACGGTCTATTTAGACCTGTGAAATTCAAAAATTAAAGGCAAGCGTTAATTTTGCTGAAAGTCATCAAGACATTATTTAAATATCAGTTCATTTTCCACTTTTTGTATAAATAGTATTTTTACTTGATAATTTGTATGGAAAGATTAGTGAAAGAACAATGATACAAAATGCAAGAGCATTAAATTGTTGCAACATTTGACTTTTTCAGTAAAAAGACCTATTGTCCTTTCATGACTATATCAGATACTATGGAGCTACTGAATGCCAGAAATTCTGGTTTTGTATTTTGTTTTACTTATCTTTGAAGCTGGAGATTACAATGCATTCTGCAGAAGATAACAGCTAATGCAATGAGCTAATGCCTATTAATCAGCAGGAGCTACTTGGATTTAGCAGAAGCAGTTTGTGACTTATTGTACCTCCTCCGAGGATGATCGGGCATTTGGGAGCTGTCCTTAGCCCCACAGTGTTATATCAGCACCGGAATCTCCTTATTCTCTCCAGAAGACGCTGAGCAAACTGAGATGACACCTCCAGTCTGAATGTGTTATGTACCTTAAACTATCCTATAACCAACATCAGCAAAATATTTAGCTTGCCTAATTATCCCACGTAGTAGCACAGACCAGACTTCTGCCCATGATTGTGTAATGTAGAACAGCAGTTTTCAAGAGAAGTACCATATTTTGTAAAAACTTGCAAACTAAAACCTAATAGCCTTGAAAAAAAAGCAAATAAACAAACAAACAAAAGAACCTAAGCTGGACCAACACTGTAGGAAAAATCAGCTATGTTTTAAAATTCATAGTTTTATTTTCTATTCAGTCCAGAGAGACTGGAGAGAAGCTCCGCTTGATTTTTGGTTTGGTTGAAACACAACAGAAGAGAAAAGGTGAGAGCCTGGCAAAAATCAGTGATAGTTTTATGCGCTACCTGCCTCATACTAAAGTTAGAGCCCTTGAAGGGGCACGGGGGCCCTGGACGTTGCGCTGGACTTGTGGTGTCTGTGGNGATTGGAGAGAAGCTCCACTTGATTTTTGGTTTGGTTGAAACACAACAGAAGAGAAAAGGTGAGAGTCTGGCAAAAATCAGTGATAGTTTTATGTGCTACCTGCCTCATACTAAATGACAGTAAAGTTAGAGCCCTTGAAGGGGCACAGGGACCCTGGACGTTGCGCTGGACTTGTGCTGTCTGTGGCTTCGGTGAAGTGCTGGATCCTCAGAGCTCCTCGATTAAGGGGCTGTGTCTCTGCCCAAGCACTTGCATCATGTAGAGCCAGATGGTGCCGGAGTTTGAAGCCGGATAGTACAGGAGTCTGGAAAACTGGGGGTAGATGGCCGGTTCCAGGACAATCCGCGTCCATTCAGCATTCCCAGGGTTGATCCAGAGTTGCAAGTTCTCCAGCTCATGCAGCTCTGATGAGATCCCAACCAGCGCCACAAAGGCAATGCTGTTAGAGGCCAGATTGTCCCTTATTGTCAGCAGCTGTCAGGGTATCTAGGGAGCGTATTTTGCTTCAGGATCACGGTGTATCAATTTTGCTAAAAGAAGGCACTGATTAATATAGTTTCTGGTCATATAGCTGCGTTTCCAGCTGTCCATCCTGATGCAGGATAAGTTTCCTCTGCCCCCAAACTCCCTCTTCCCTCAAACGCCAGAATTACTGTAGGATGAAAAATTAAGAGCAATATAAAAACCACAGATTTTACCAGAGATGAAAGGCACCATCTAGTGGCAACAGGGAGAGTTTACAGCAGCAGGAGAATTTCTCCTCCCCATCAGGCTGGTTCACATAGCCCAACTGCTTCCTTGCCTTTAACAACGCACCTATATGCCTTTTCTTTCCTTCCTCC